>VZRO01003717.1:1371777-1416777 GCA_013397915.1 Daphoenositta chrysoptera
TCTGATCTTCCGTAAAACACAAAAACTGCCTTCTCTGGGACAGAGGAAGTGCCAGTAAGCCTGCAGGTGTGAGCCAGTTAAAAGAAAAGGCTTTGGCTAAATAGATTCTTTGACTGCCAGGGATTAGAGTCATGGCACCAGTGGTAACACACATCTTTCCCTTTAATTTACAAAATTTTCTCACGAGTTTGCAAGAGTTCACCCCATCAGGGGCTTTCTGAGGCCATTGAAATGTCTTAAGTTTTAATTAAGTTGGAGTTGTCAGAAGAAAGCTTTTTTGGCACAGAGTCAGGGTCATTAATTACTGCTATCTTTGTTTCTTTCAGAAAAAAGAACTCTACTGACTTGTTGGGTTACTTACACAGCCTACATTTTCTATCCTGCAGTCCTTATTCACCTCCAAGCAAGGCTTGATTAAGCAGTTTACCAATTACTTCCATCAATCTGGTTTACAAGTCCTATGGGTAATCGTAACTTCAGAAGCTTTTCTCTCTGCTGATTCGAGGTACAGTAGTTTACTGTTAGAACCACAAAGCATTTTAAATTTCTAGATTTTCCACCCGAAATGATACTTGAATCACATTCCTGATTTTATCATTTCGTACACATCCTCTTATATACGTTTTGCTAGATGGCCAGTTATTAGCAGACACCAGACATTCTGCATAAAACTAAGTAGAATAAACATAATTGCCTTGCTGTCTTGTAATTCTGGGGTTAATGTTTTTTATCAGTCAAATACCTCTGAATAAGGTTGCATTCAAATCAAAGGACATGGTATCTGCATTAGATAATAGTAAAAACCTTATTGCTAGGTGCCACTTATCAAAAAACTTAAAAGTCTAGAACAAAAACCTGAAATTGCTACCCCATAACAATTATTCACTGGCCTAAGTAAAGGCTAATCTGTAGACATCATTTTTACCAGATGCATTCACATTATAAAAAAGTCAACACATTAACTGGCCCTAATTTGCTGCTTCATGAGAGTTTGAGATATGGGGAATACACTGTCTCCCTCCTTCCTAGAGATCATGGTCTCGCAGCTTAGTGTGAAATACAGTATTATACAGTGACATTCTATCTATCCATTCCATAGAAAAAGGGAAGATTTTGGGTTCTAAGTTTGTTCATTCTTTGCCTCTGGTGGTCACTAATGTTGTATGTATACAGAATTAACAAATATTCCTCTAAAATACACCAGAGTTTGATAGTCATATAGTTTCACATGCCCAGGAAAATCTTGGGTTTAGCCAAAGTGCATGAATAAATACCATTACCATTATTAGACAGCTTGATAACTATATATCTTTTTAAGTACATTGCTTGTTCATTTAAATGAAGTTTGTTTTATCAAAATCCTCAAATTCCTTGAAGCCTGCAAAAGGCCTATGTCAAACTACATATTTTTTGCTGTTTTTAATAAAAACATTGGCAAAATAATGTTTTTTCAGAAACTCTGACTTGGATTTCTGATTTATAGAGTATACTTTACCATTCTGAGCTACTCAGCTCAGCAAGTGGTTGCTCAGAGACTTCAAGACTTGAAATGTCTGTGGCCTAGTATAAATTATTTTGATCCTCCCTTGGGTATTTACTTAATTTCTCACCCATTTACTGTACTTCGCATAAAATGGTAGTAGCGAGATAGAAACTATTAGAAAGCTGGAAATACTACCAAAAACATTAACCAGCTTTAGGAAGTTGCAACAGAGAGAATCTGCTGATAAAGAAACTACTTTGCTGTGCATGTTTCTGTCTGTTACCTCTGTTCTCCTAAATCCAACATCCATAGCAGCAATCCTATACACATAGCAGCAGACACTTATTGAATAAAATATTAAAGCAAGGAGATTACAAAACTGTGGTGAACCTTCTTATAAAATAGCCATCTTCTCTATTTGTAGCTTTTTTTTCCTAAGAAAACAACACAGAATTGCATTGATCTTTGTTACTGTTTTCATTTTTTTTCACCTTAGTTAAAATCATCTCTGTCACTCTTTATAGCCACTTATGTCTGCAGGATGAATCTATATACAGATACACAACTGTCATCGTGTCTCCAAATCCTTTCTTTCCACACACAAACCCACTCTCACCAGCTCTGCCAGTGTAGACCTGCACTGTTGATGAAGTGCTCTTGAAATGGAACACTGGAAAAACGTAACCTCAGGGACTTGCTCTCCCACCCTTATGTTTTTCAGGCTGAGTCTACCCCCAGTGTAGTTACAGTACCTGCACCTACAACACTGTGAATGGACACTAGAACTTGGGCTCTTTTCTCTCTCCTTTAGTGAGGACTTGAACCAGCCTTTTGGGAACTCTAGCTTACTTTTTTTTCTTCTGTAGTTGAACGATATCTTTAAAATCCATCTCTCTCTTTAAATAAATGCACACAGAAATAAATACGCTGATAAGAAAAGACTACGAGGCTGCCACTGTCAAAAAGCCTGTTTAAGAGGCTTACTTGTTTTATTCTACAGCTAACTGCAATTCCAACCCTTTTTAGCCGTGATGAGAAATAGGAAACTTTAATAGCCTAGTTCTGGTCTTAAATGCTGTGCGTGTGCACCAGCATATATGTTTTAAAAATTGGAAACCTTTACATGAACACAGTACATCAAAAGCTGTTTTAACAAGCTGATTTAACAAGGTATTAAGATGCGTATTCAGCCAAGGAGGTGGAGACTCAAATTCTGCAAATTTATGAACACAAATGTAGCACAAGTACTGTTAAAAAAAAAAATGAAGAGTTTGTACATCCTTTCTGAATATTCATCTCAACTTAGACTTTTCACTGTGAGCTTAGTCCTTTATTTATAACCCTTAATTTGATTGTTAGAAAAAACAAGCAACTACTGCCTCATTCAATATTGCTTGAACATACTGGATTATTCCCTTGCAATTCTGGTCCTTTGCATGATTATAGCTTAAATATATAACCAGGTTACCTGACCTTAAGAGTCTCTGCCTTAATAAGTGCATTGCTAATATATATAAGTAAGGGTGAAAAAAAACCCCAAACATGTTAAAGCACCATTCCACTAGTAGAACCTCCCAAATGAAATATTTTTTATTCCATGATGAAATTCCATTTCTGTTCTTTATCAAGCAACAAGTTATAAGACTTTGAGACAGGTTCATCTACCAGCAGAAAAATGATCAGTGTTAGAGAGAACATTCATCTGTATTGACAGCTTTGCTGAAGGTCAACAAACAAGTATATTTTTGTGCTGATATTAAGAAATACTTTTATAAAGTAAAAGAGAGCACAGTAGATGCTTTCATTTTAATAAAAATTAATTTTCAGTGGCATTAGTAACTAAAAATCCCTGTTGGTTCCTTGTATATTAGAAACATTACTGAAATACATATTTCTCCATTTTTTTCTTACCAGTATGTCAATACACGTACTGATATTCTGCAGTAGTTGGCGTGACATGAAAAATTATAATGGATAATATCCACATATTCTCCGTTCTGTGAAGGACACAGGTGAGTGAGATATAGTTCTCTAGCAGCCTGTTTGTATTAACTCTAGGTAATAAACATGTGTTTGGATGTAAGAAATAGAACACTGGCAAAAAGGCTGAGGCAACTAGGACTTGGTTGACTTTCTAGACTCACCAAAAGCAGAGAAAACCAGCTGGATACAAATCAAAAGGTCTGCAGCACCCAGACATGCCTGGAGCACCAGCTGTACTTACAGAAGGACTATTAGTGACTATTTCATCATTTTGCACCTGATTTCAGGAGTCACTGTTCCAAAAGACAGTATTTCCTGTATTTCTGCTTCTGCCAAAGACTGCCCTCTTCCACAAAGGCAGACTTAGGTAAAAGGGTAAGTCAAGTCACCTATACCCATTACAGAGTAAGTTACAAAGTTTCACTAATCAACTGCTTTAAAGTGGGGCATACATATTAGTATAAAGATAGATAGATAGATAAATAGACAGATAGACAGACTTACACACATATAATGTGACCTTTGACTGAGTGGCTGAAAAATACTCAGACTGCAAATGTCCAAAAATCTAAGCATACAGGTAAGGATAAGTGTGATTTAAAATGGTCTTTTCTTCTGGTTCTTTTTTCAAGTACTGTGTCAAAAAAGAAAACTAACACGTCCTGGCTACAGATCACCTTGGAATGAACTGAACCACTTGGGCTCCGGGCAGTTTATTATGGTTAATTTGGTGCCAAGATGTCATGGTTAACGAAATACCTGACCCAGAAAAAAATGAAATTAACATGTTTGGTGTGCAAAGATACTTGGTTAAACAATAACTACTGTTCATTTTACTTGCCTTATATGGAAACATGAAAATTAAAGCTGAAAAAGACAGCAGCATTCATCCATCCATGCAGAATGACTTCCTATTATATGCTTCAAAATTCATTGTCCAGTCTCATTTCACTATGAGAGAGCTTCCAATTACTATACCTATTCATATCTATTATTGTTTTATGACATGCCTAAAGCTGTGTGCAGTATTATATCTTATCATGGTCTGTAGAAAGGGGGCCTATCCCATTTCTAGTTTATAACATGATGCAGGCAAGAACAAAATTGTTGGGGGGGCAGGGGGCAGTTGCTTCTTGTATCATATTGCAAACTCATACCAAATTTGCTGCCCGCTATCACCCCTGCCTTTTTTTCAACATCAATTCTTTACAAGCATGTTTCTCCTGCTGAATACCTGTGTTTTACATTATTATTTCAGCAGATGTATCAGATTCCATTTGCCAGGTTGAATCCTATTTTGTGATTTCCTCTCCATATTTCTAACCTGTCCTCACTTTTTATATCTTTACACACTGTCCTCGTTGGTGTTAGCAACACCTTCCAGTTTTAGTATGACCTGCAGATTTAATAAATGGTCTGTTTACCTCCCCTTCCTTAATCACATGATCAACAAATTAAGTATGCCACTCACAACTGCAGAAGGCCTCTAGACATCCTACTCCATCCCCAAAATGCAACTTGAACTCCTGCAACCAAATGGCAAATTCATATGGCAATATGGGCACACCCATGGTCATTTCAACTGCCCAAAACCTTTTCCAAAATTCCGTATCTATCCCTCCATTTAAGCAAAGATCTGAGGCTGTTTCCTCCATACTGTTTTTTTTTTTTTTTATTAAATCACAGTTTCCAAGTATTTTTTCCCTGACTTTCTTCACTTAAACTCATTTATTCCCCTCACTACATCATATTCTCTGGAAACTGCATTCCTGTGTTTCCTCAGGAAGTGATCCAAGGTTCACTTGGACCTCCAGCAACCATGTTCTCCTCCATGTTTCTCAAAGAGCTGGAAAAAGTGAAGGGAGTTCCACTAGATGGCATGGTGTCTCCTCCTTCCTGAAACCTCAGAAGCCCCTGGGTACACCCTCTTGAGACCAGGGACTAGGAAAAGAGAGAGATTGAGACTACCCACCCAGGAAGTCTATGGGAAAGCAAGCCCAGAAGACCACTTCTATTATTTATCTTCATGTTCACTTTTGTTTCCATACTCTGTGTGTGCATAGCTCATGAACAAACTATGGTCAAGAACCCTTGGAAGCACAGCTCCATCTTATCATCTCCACATGAGGTAGTCAGAGGGGCCAGGCAGCAGGGAAGAAGCAAGTAGCACCTGCCTGGATATTCCTGGCCTCCTGAAAATGCCTTTGGGCTTAGCAAGTGGAGACAAGAGAAACCATGGGGTAAAACCTTCAGTGTCAGAGAAATAATATTTGTTATCTTATTTCTTAATCATTGTTATTACTTCAGATAGACCACAAATCTTTATGCAGTCATGAAGATATATGCACATAGGGAATGAACCAAAAAAAACCCCCAGCCCTGTATTCCTACTCTTCTCATCCTTCTAACCCTTCTACTTTTCGGTCATCTTCAACTAAGGCATATTGAGTTGAAAATTAAACTGTTTTGGGGTAAAGATTATTTCTTGCAGCTTCAGTAAAGTTCCTATCACACCACTACGCTTTATAAAAAACAACAGGCAGCCCTATGGTAATTATCCGAATTACTCCTTTTTTTTTTTCTTTTATTAAAGATTGGTATTAGATTTGCTTTTTCCCAATCTTATGATAATTCCTCAATTGTACTTTACTTTTCAGAAATAATTACTAGTGATTATGTAAATTCATTATCTATGTCTCTTAAGACCATACCATGCTTATCATCCAGACCTGCTGATTTACTTTATTCCATTTTTTTCTAAGTATTGCCTTACTCTTTTTTTATCAACAACTATTTTGAAAAGGTCTTAATTACTTGAGCTATTATGTCCTTACTCCTTTTATTTTTCTTGTCAAAGACTGATTTTGAAAGTAGCTCAGTGCATCAGCCATTTCAGAACCAGCTTTCATTTTGTCACCCTCTTCATTTATTATTGAGCTTAGTTTTTCATTCCATTATTTCTTTTTTTCTCCAATATATTTGAAATGCTATTCTTATTTCCCCTGGCTCCTTTGGCTAGTATTAACTCATTCTGCTTTTGCATTTCTTTTAACTTTTCCAAGTCTTAAAAGAGTTTTAATTTTCCTGGTTGTTTCCGTCTTTCATTTTTGTCTAGGGAGAGATCTGGCTTCCACAGATCTTTGAGCAGCCCCTGGTGAAACTACACCAACTTCTCCTTATCCCATATATTTTCATATTTCTAAAAGCTATAGTCTAGTGCCTTTCAGAGAGGCAAGTCACAGCTGGAAAATGTGATTGGGAATATCTGACTACTATTTTCAATTCTGATTGAGCTGTGAAACATAATAAATTATTTGACAATCCTGTGACTCAGTTTCTCCATCAGTGCAAGCTGTATATTATCTATGTCTTCAGAGGACTGTACTAACACTTATTTAATATGAATATATCCTCTTACTTTCTCAAGTATCATAAACATGGCAACTCTTGTGATTTTATAGGGTTCTACAATCAAGTTTCTGAAGGGGCGAAATAGGGCGAATTCTTCCCTTTCACACTGAACACCTTAAAGCACCTACAAAATCAGTCTCACTCAAAGTAACAAGGCAGGATTTTCTTCAGTTATTATATATGAATAAGATTTTAAACACTCCTTTATGTTCATTAGGTGCAATTTTCTATCTGATTAGCTCTGGTTGGCTACAAAATATGCAAATACCTGACACCTTTGGCCATTTCCTCTACTTGCAGAACTATAAAAAGATGTTGCTTTAGATTTGGTGTGTTTTACAATATTATGGTTAGAAAAGGTGTATCCTAGTAAAATTCCACCCATCAGAATTCAGTGCTCTTTGGAAAAAGAAAAAAATTATAACTTGCAAGGCCAGTAGTGGAACAAAAAACCAGCATTCCCAGCCCTGAATTGCAAAGCAAACAATGAAAACAATTTGCTAATAATTTGTCAAATTTCTAGCTTTGTTGCCACTACTAAATGCTTAAATGTGTGCACGAGTATGACAGCAGCAACTGACACAACATTTTTATGAAAGAGGAAAAAACAATGGGACCATAAAATCCTGTGTTTTAATAAGGAAGTCAAGAAGAGCAGAAGTAGTCTCAGAAATTGAGTCAGTTCTTTCTTACTTTCATCTCTTCCTTCTCTCAACTCCAGCTTTGGAAGGAAAATAAAGCTTAAATCGAAAAATTAAATGCTAATTTTAAATATATGGATATCCAAATCCCCTATGTTCAAACAAACCCCAATGAAATTAGTATACCTCAGTGAAAATAAATGTCCTGATCACTTTTTCCCTCTGGAATTCTCTGCTTTTCCAGGTGCCTGCAGTGAGATCTCTTGCAATAATGGAGTAGTCCAATCTTTGATACTTAATTGTACTGGATTACTGTTTGGCAAAGAACCAAGTGGTTGGCCTGGGGACAGATCATTTTATTTAACGGCTCATCACCAGAACCTCACCAGAATGCAAACAGAAATCACTATTCTGCTGCTGCCAAGAGACTGTAAGAACACAGGAGGCTAATCAGACTGGGAGACACTCATCTAATGACATACACAGGTAAGCGTCCACTTAAAAAAATGAAGGGCAAAAGGCCAAAAAAAAGGTCAAAAACTTGAAATTATGAAGAACCAGAAATTCACAGCAAAGAGACACTTTTATCTAAAAGGAAAATCAACTAAAATCAAAACAAGTAGGTTTTTTTCATGGTTAATTACCATTACACTTACAATGACTTGTTACTTATTGTTTGTGTAATTTAGGCTTGAGGGAGGAATATGTGAAAAGTCCTATTCCAAAAAAGCTTCAAGGAAGTAATTTATGAGAGCTCACAGATAAGAGCCTTTAGATTTGACATTTTGATTTCTATAATAAATTGTTTTATTTTAAAAGTAAAACATCATGTAAATTAATTCATCCCTCAAGCAACATGTAGAAAATGCCTCAGACATGTTTCAACAAATGTTCAGTCTTCAGCTATGTTCATTATAATGTTCTACTACGATAATAAGTGCTCTGTAAATCAATAAGGAAAACTACACAGTGCCCAATTTAGAAATGCAGCTTCCGTCTCCTCTTGTCCTTAGCAGAAGCAAATGGCTTTAGTACTGATGTGTCCTCTCCTCCACTGTGACTGCGGAAAGGTTATGAAAGACATTTTGTATGACTGGTTATGAAAGACACACAGCAGGGCAGTGAAAAGTTTTATGGGGCTGTAGCAAATATCAACAGTTTACAGGGAAGGAGAAAAACAGGTGTCAAAAGTGATTGTTTTCATCTCCAAGCAATGAGGTGAGTGAGGAAAAGAAACTAAAGCCTATCAACTAGCAAAATTCCACTTCTTTCTCCTTCTTTCTTTGCCCCTTCCTAATTAGCAGCCAGGTTCTTTACTATTAAATGATATTTCCTATTAGGCTTTCTGGAAAAATTCACCGTCTCTTCTCTTTCTATTTTCTTTTTTTATAATGCCTCTTCACACAACCTTGTCATCTTTTGTTTCATTTCCATGCTGCAAAGATACAGTTCAGGCAGGGGGTTTGATACTGCAGACCGAGTGAGGAACAAGATAATTTGTTTCTTGACACAAAGTTTTTCAGGGATACTAAAGAGATAGGGGGGTCAGCCTGACTCCTTTGACTTTCCATCTCCTCCTGCTAGTCTCCTTTCATAGGTGCTGCTCGCTGCCAGGTCAGTAGGGTTTTTTCCTTAAGTACTAGATGCACTCCAGATTGAAGGTGCTTATCTAAATAAATAGACTATAAAGCACAACAATGAATTTGTAATACAAACACTAAAAAAACCAAACAAATATAAGTAACTGTTGTGCATACAGTGTACTACAGCCTTTTCTTAATCAAGATGTTTGCAGAAAAGCCTGACACATGGATACTACAAGCATACATAATAGGAAACATGTTAATATCCTTGCAGATACTGAATTTCTGTAGAACACTGCACTAACCAAGTAGAAAATAGCATCAGGTAACCATGTGATGAAGTATAACTCTATGTTGTCATATGCTTACATGTCTTAGTGCAGACAGAAACAAGTATGTATTTTATGTGCATGTACAAACACAAGATCAATATTACAACACATGGCATGTCCTGATTCTCCTACTGTTGCATTAAACTTGACCATGTTAAATATCATAGTTGCTCTGTCATCCAGACCAAATAAAGAGTTGAAGTGATGGGCTGCAGCAGGAAGCACATATTAAAAGTTCATAGATGGGTCCCCAAAAATACACATTTATAGTAAAAGCAATCAAACATACAGAAGCAATGATCAGGATCACTGAGCAAAATCTTGCATAGAGCAACAAAGAAATATAGGAAACAAATTGCCTTCTGGCACTGCCAATAGTAATATCATAAAGATGATAGCTATTTTCTACAAATAAATCTAAAATGACCTTTTGGGCCACATACAGTCTGTGATAATTTGTAATTTACTTTCCTTGATAATCATTTCACTGGAGGCCTGAATTTTCCTTAATTTACCATATAGGATGAGTTAAGTGCAAAGACACCAAGAAGCAGAGACAGTGAATTAGCTGGGGTTAGAAGAAAAAATTCTATTAAGCAGCTAATTCTTTGAACATTGGGCCACGTAATTTTAAATTACTTAAACATCTGTACAAGAAACAAATAAATCCTGAAGGGTCAAATCCTGCAGTCTTTACTCAGACAAAATTCCCATTGGCTCATGGGATTTGACCCTTAGTTGGGAATATGCACAGGTTCAGACCATCTTTTTCAAGCTCAGATGTGGAAATTCTCTTTGGAGCAGAGAAGTCCTCAGGGAAAGGCTTTCTGATACCACAAGCATCCAAGACACTAGTCTGGGCTAATCACTAACAGGTTAGCATCTCTGAAAATAATACTGTCTAACAGCAGAGGAATGTGTAGTCTGGTTCTCATAAAATTTCAAACCTGGGACAAAACAGAAGAATCTGGTTGAGCTACCTCTTTTTTCATCTGAATTAATAACACATTATCAGTTTGGTAAGAAAATATGAACTGTTATTATCAAGCTTCCAGATATACAATGAAACTTGGAAGCAAATGTAGCAGTAAATATTTGCTACTGCATAGTCACAGTAAATACCAAATATTGAATAGTTTTTTTTTTTCAGCATTGTTTCACTTTATAAATACTTAATGAGTTAAGCTGTAAAACTGTAAAATAATTCTAAATTTGAACATCCTTTGAAAAATAAAAAATAAAAACTACCACAGCACAGGACAATCAGTAAGTCTATTCTCAAGAAAATACTCCCTTTTTCCTTAAAGAAAGACAAGAAGCTCCACGGCAGACAAAGGTAAAGGCCAAATTCTAATATCTCTTTGTTTTAAAAATAACTGACACAAAATTCGACCCAGCTTATCAGTATTTCATGATTTTTACCTGTTATTTTCCTAAAAACAGTAATTTTTTTTTGAGGGGTGGATTTTCAGCTTTAGAAGCTCAGCTTGAGATAGCACAGGCCAAATTTTCATGAAGAATAAACAAAGCAGACTAGCATCTGAAGGTGCTCAGCACCCGTGTAAATGCAGGTGTAATGTATAGGAACCAGCGCATCTGCATTAAGCAACCTTTTTTCAACAGCTGGTACAAAGTGCTGGCAAGCTTTTGCTGGCCACCCTAGCAGGCTGATAGATTTATATATTCATCCACAGGAGAAAGAGCCCAGGGTAGCAGATGCCCGCAAAGCGAAGGGGAAGTTTGTCACCTGGGGAAAGCATGCAGAGATCAGAGGATCCAAGTACTGCTGCAGGAACTCTGCTCCCGGCAGGCGTCTGAATTCCACTTACAGAAGGTTCTCCCTGGCTACGATGTCCTGAGGACCCATAGACTTGAATTTTTCACAGCCCTATTCCTTTTCCTTGGGAATCCTTACAGAATTACGGGGAGTGGTATTATTAAGCATCCTTAGCTATCACACATCCAACATGTGTCCAATGTCTCCCCCAGGAGAGATCCTAGATATGCACAGCAACCAACTTAAAGTCTTACTATGAAAAGGGGTGGTCTGTACTAGGTCTCCATGTCTCAGAAAGGACAGACCAAAAATTTCAGAGCCACAGAAGCATGTCTGCAAAGATGCAATGCACAAATATCAGATCTGGTAGAGAAAGAAACTACACAAGGGAAGCAACATTAAAAGCATGTTCTGACAGAAGTAAATATTTTTTTCTTATTTAAAGTTATTTTAAAATATTAGATGTTTGTCCTAAGTACTTATTCCTGATTATTACATTGGTTTAGCCTACTGAAAAGTGAAATAGATTAAAGTCCCTTTCCATAAACAAAATAGATTAAAAAAATTGTGATGGCAAGTGAATCCCACTTTATCACTCTGCCTGGAATTTCTATTGCAGAAACACAAAAGTATGATTTATTTTTAAAGCATTTTAAACACATACCAGCATTTCTTGGAAACAGGCCAGGTAAAAAAAAATTCCATCAGAACTGACACCCTACAAACACATGTTACCAGTAACCGCTATTGAGCCTAAAGAAATAAATGAAATGCTATACCTTTGGCAATGCAACACTTGGCACTTTGTCAAAGATTCATAGCAGCAAGGTATATATCTACTTTAAATATACAGTAAGCTCAGGACTATGTATTAAACACATGCACTGCCCCTCCCCCACCTTAAGAGAAGTCTTTTGTCTGCACAACTTTTAAAATTATTGAAGGTCTTTTTTTTTAAAACAAAACACTATGCTACTTGTATTCCATAGCTGACAAAAAATCATAGCTATGAATTCTCAAAAAATCTAATCCTCACAAGAACAAGCTTTACCTGACTGTTACTCCAAAAGTCTAGCTTAAAAAACACAAGAGTAAGAGTATCTAGAATAGGTGATCATACTTTAAGGTGAGAGAATACATTCTTGAAAATATTATCTCTAACAGAAGTGAGAGGTTTATTAGGGCTCTCGATATCTCTACCAAATCATGGCCTGAAAGGATCATCATCTTTAGCAGTCAATTAAATAAGAGGAGACAAATGCAAATTTAATATAAACGAGAGTGGTTTCTAGGGTTAAAAAGCTATTTACAAATATCCATGTTAGCCACATCTTTACCTACCCCGTAACAAGACAACCTCAAACAAACAGCAATTCTCAAACAGCCAGTGATGTTTCTGCAAAACACTACAAAGCACACTTATGGAGTGTTTTACAGCAAGCACATGGATAGACTTAAAATACCTCAAGATCTTCTTGTACCTGGGGGTAATTTAGACTCATAGTTATTACCAGAGTGATTAAATGTGAAGAAAATAAATAATAATAAATAAAAAGACATGTATCTTTTGAAAATAAAGCTTTTACTCAGTTGCTAAAAATGTAAACTCACCAAAAGACAGAGTAAATTTCACGTCTCTTCACATGTACCTTTTGTGCTGGCGTTTGAATGTTACATGTGGAATACAACCACTGAAGTCAGAAGTCAACTGTCCCATTTGCACCTTCCTTTAGCAAACATGCTGAAAAAAATTCCTATGCCACTGCTACAACATGTGGAGTCACAACAACTAAGATTTTATGGCAAAAGATACAGGCTTGCAGAATGCTAAGCATATTCAAGGGGGATTGCATGTGGACCAGTAGATGAAATCACATGCATCTGTGGTGCTGAGGAGAGGTGTTAATTTTAAAATCTGTTCACCAGCCTAAAGGTGCAAGGGGGGATGGCCTTTCTCTTGCTCAGCTTCCAACAGTAAATGATATCACCTTTTAGGAATTTTTTTCTGGTAATGAAAGCCATGGTGGGCTGGGGGGAGAGAGTAAGGGACATCTGGATCCTCTTCTGGAATGACAATTAGGCAGTGGTCCATATTAACAACAGGCGGCCAGTAAAATCACCCAGGCTCATGCATCAGATATAAAGTGATTACCTTCAAATATTGATTTTACAGCAAGGCTAGTCCCAGAGGTTATAATGGTTGTTGCTTGTTTCTAAGTGGACAGTTTTTGAGCACTGGAAGTGAACTCTGCAAGGAGCTATTACTCCTCAACAAATATTTCATGCACTTTTGGTGGTTAGTGCCATGGAGACTATCCCAACAATCAGTGTGTCTGAGGGATTAGAAGAAATTATTAGGCCAAAGTATTTTGTTGTTGCTCGCTTTCCCTATCTTTTATGTCACAGTGACTTTGGACACTTTGCTAGGAGACTTAAACTTCTCCAATTACTCTAATAAGGCCAGTGAGTCATACAGCTCTCCTACGGCCTGAAGAAAGTGGGGTTTGGATAAGTGCTAATGATGTAAGGCTCGAGACAGGGCAAGGTTACAGTGGTTCACCACAGCATGCAGGGATATACACAGACACATTCTGGGGCTGGGTGAACATACCTGCTTTGAGGCTTTTACACTCATAATATATGGATATTTGGGGATATAGCACATCCAGAAGTCAGGCACAAACCTGACTGCTTCTTGGCATAGCTGTGTGTGCTTCTGTGTGGCACTCACACTGCTGTTTATTCTCTTCCTCCAGAAAAAAAGGTTACCTGAATGCAGCCTTTCCCTAAATCTGTGACAAATCTGAGACGCCTTTGAAAGATTTGTGTCTTTACAAATGTCTGTGACAACCTGAAGCAGCCAAAGCCAGCAGCTGCAGGTGCCTGAGCTTCCAAACAGCAACAGGCTGTGGCAGGACCAGGGTTTGGTGCAGAGCTTGGCTCCATCACCCAGCTGGGTCCCATCTGAGGATGAGTGACCTACTGTACACTCAGCCCTAATGCCCTCAAATGAGCATCTCTTGTGCACTTCCCTCAAGGGCTAAAGTAATGTTTTCTACTTACAGCCACTTGTGAGGACCACTGAAAAATGGCAGCTAATGCTAAAAGCAGCTGCCCACTTATTTAGCAAATTTTCCTGTAGATAGCACTTATGCTCTTGACACTGCAGCTGCTACTGCAGCTATTCCTATCTACGTGAATCTTTAAGAATTTCTTTAGATGAGGATTTCTAACACATCAAGATATGTTTCCTAGCACAACTTAAAAGCCTTTAACCCAGCTATGTTGAGTTAAACCTTCAGAGAAAGCTTAAGTTTTAACCTGACCGGGTTCTAATATGAAAGTTAATATTGTTTGGTTATGTCATGCTTAAAATGTACTAGCTAACATGTTCTCATCAAAGCCATTAACTAAAATATTGGTATCTACATGCTGCCTCAGTTTCTGCCTCTCCCTCCTGACTGTGTCTAACAGCAGGTTCCAGGCAAGCTTTTTAACTCTGAGCATCATGAGCTGGTGTCAGTGGAAGTCCCTTGACCACAGTGTCCAACTGCTGCAACAAAAAACTTCTCCACTTTCTGTGAGGTACCAACACCACCATGGTATCAGCCATACTCCCACAGAAAACCGACTGAGCTGAGAAATCTGCAGAATTTACTTCAACATTTTGCTTTGTGCAATTTTACAAAATGTGGTTTAGTTCCAACCATTTGGGCTTAAAATATTATAAGGATGGAATAAGGAAAAGTTCTTTTTTTTTCTTTAAAAAAAGATAAAAGTATTTTCAGTTTAGGAACTCAGAACAGCATGTGTTATACTTGCAGTTACCTTTATTTTGAATATAATGCAAAATTGCAACCTTTTGATGTCTAATGACCATTACTGATTATTCCGTAAAACAAAACTAAATTTTTTTAACTACTGTTGGTTTTTTAGGTACATTTGGATACCCACATAACTTGTGGTACCCATATATCCATATATTAGACAGCTCACTTATTTACCCTAGTACATATCACTTTAATTTGAGCTAACACCATTGAAATATATAAAGAATGTCCCTGACACTCAGATGAAAGATTTGACTGAAGCATCACAAAAACACGTTGAGCAATCAACACCAACACACAGTTAAAATAGATTCTCTTTTTGCATAGGAGGACATTGCTGCTGACATCTTCAGCCTAATATAACATGAAATTAGCAGAAAACATCAAGAAAAATCCACCTCCAGGTATGTCATCTGTAATAGCGTGTGATCCCCTAGATATACTCCATTAACACAGACAAACTTTTAGAAAGCATATTATGATCTTTGATGGAGGGACTAACTGACCCCGATTAGATATTCTGATGCCTGTTAAAATATGCTAGTAAGTCTAGCAAAAATACAAATTGCCAAGATGACTTATTGATATGCAGTTACCATTGTAATGGGCCTTCAAATACTATATATGCCTCTTGGCTACCTTTGACAATAGGATAGCATGTAATATCTCTTTTTCTTGACCTTTCTTTGTGAGTACTTTCAAAATCTTTCAGGTGCAGATCAGTACAGCAGGACTAAATCTCTCTAAATTGTTAGGTTTCTACTGGGAAGTAATGAAGATGAAACTGTACTTTTACTCTGTGGTATGGTCTTTCCCATTCAATACAACTGGGGAAATTTAAAACATGAAATTTATTGTAAAATCCAGATAGTTTCTGGCTTTTACAGAAGTGTTACGGAATGATAAGGATACAAATCAGCTTCTCACTCTTATAAGGTCTAAGGAAGGGCAGACATGATAGCAAGCTTCTATCTTCAAGGTAAAAGGCCCATTTTTGTTTTCTTCTGAGCCACTTCAAGGCCAGAAAGCATCCCAAAGACAGAGAGACAGAACTATGAGCAGAGTCATTTGCTTCTTCAATATTTCTCAAGGGAATTCATCCATAAATAATAATTAGAAGTTTTAGGTGATTCCTGACAAACCATGCGCAGCAATCCAGTGCAACTTCTAATGGCATAACAGAAACAAAGTTGGTATGTAGGATTTTTATTTACCTTTGTATTGCTCAGGCTGTGTTCCAGCTCTCACAATATCCTCACTGATCCATGTTCTGACAACTGTATCAGTTCGGGTCGCACCTTACTCTCCAAAGGACATCAAAATACTTAAAAGATTCGTCACAGAAGAAAGTATTCTTTGTAAGACTATTCTTGTCAGAATACGGTCCTTGGATGATGACTCATTGGGCAGGAATGCAGTGCATTGCTATTATTCATTTACCATTTAATGATACAGACTTTTAAAGTACAGCTCATACTAGAGTGTTCTAAATCCTCAGTGCAAAGAAATTTCAAATTAGCTGAAAATTATTTGAGACCTTCAAAGTGCCATGTTAGTTACAATCAGCAAAAGAGAGAAAAGAGACATGCAGATAATAAAGCAATCAATAAGACAGTCTGATTAAAAAATGTTTTAGGAATGGTGATGTCAAAATAAACATTTTTTTTTAAAATCACATCGATATGGGCATACAATATAAATCTAATTGGGTCAAGTATTTTAATTGCACTTTACTTTGCAAGTATTAATACCAAAAGAAGACTATTTCATAAATCCATTTTCTGCCATTTTTTCATATTTCATCTTTCATTTCGATCTGATTCCTTAATGCTGCATCATTCATTTGTAGTGGTTGAGATATCCTACTTGTTTATAACTGCAGAATATTTAATCTTTATAAATACTCTCTCTCTCTTCAAATTCTTTACTTTGAATATATCCAGAAGTTTCAGGAAAATCTTAGAATGAACAGATCAAAACTGATCTGTGGTACAGTAACCAATTGATTTCTGTTAATGCAAATTCCATTCACTGATTTTTGAAAATAAACATTCAATGACTTTTTCCCCATTATCAATGTTTAACATGACACTCAAGGATACATTTAAATCAGACACACAGAACTCTTGGACTGATATAAGAGTGTTAGGTTAAACTCATTTTTTAAAAAAATTATATTTTAATCCCTAAAGGATAAACATTTATCCTCTAAGATACAGGGATAAAGATTTTAATGGCATCTTGCTTTGGGATTCAAAATAAATAAGGCAAAGATGAGTTTCCATCTTCTTAAAACTAAATTACAGAGATTAAAATATATAAACACAAAATGAAGGTATTCCATTTGCATATTATATTTTGCTCTTAAAGTTGATATTGAAGATTAAGGGTCAGCATTTAATCCTCACTATCCTAATCCCTAAAATTACAAAGACAGGCATAAGTGCATGTCTGCTCCACTAAATTACCTTGAAAGAAAGCAAATTCCGGATGAAAAGGGAAGCATATTTATATTATGGTGATTTAAAATCTGTCGCCTAAACACATCTTCTCCCCTCCATCCATTGACCTAAATTGCACACTAAAAGCTTGCTTGTCTGCAAATGGGCAGCTAACACTTTGAGACAATCCAGAGATTCTTCACTTACGCACAATCATGCCAACTATTTTTCTGACTACAATAAACACTGTCTTGTTCATATTTTGCAGAAACAAGAGTCAAGTTACAAACCAGAAGAGTTTCTCTGCTTTACCCAGCCTGATTCCTAGATACAGATAATTCTATAAATTTAAGATTCTGAGAGAAAAATGTATTAATGAAAATTAGTAGGTCAAGCATGCTCTGACTTAAACTCTACGGGAACTCTAAGGGGAATTACACCCCAGTGGATACTGTACCTGAGACGAAGCAGAATTTTAACACAAAATAACCCCGGTCTCTAGAAGAAAGAAAGCTGTAAACCAGTACTGATTATACTCTATTCATCTGTTTCTCTAAAATATTAGCTTTTTCCATAGGTTACATGGAGCAAGTAAAATTGATGGAGCTGCCACTGACTTGAATAGGACAAGGACATCAAACCTCACTGTCTGTTCTGCTGCCTTACCAATATTAAATTGCAATGGAGAAAAAACCCATACAGATGAACCACCAAAAATACCAGGACATAAAAGACTAAAAGCAAACTGAAGCTCATAGGACTGCATTCTGTAGTTTACATTCAGCATTTCTCTACTTCCTAATATTGCAGGTTGATAGAAGTGCTACACCGTGTACTGAGGGAAAATATCTATGTGGCACTCAGCCCTTCAGATTTGCCATGAGAATTGTCTGTCTATGTCTGTACCAAGATGTTCTAATATTTATTTTTGAAGAATTCCTTTGCAATTTGAACTATCTAGAAGAGAACTATTTTATCATGATTATCAAAATGAGCAGCTCTGTAATTATAATCAAAAAGAGGGCACTACTTTCCTTCTTTTGAAGTTTATTTAACATAATTTTATACTCTAAAGGGAAGACAAAATCCCTGTAAAAAAGCTATTAGCAAATAAGGTTTTTTATCTGTAAGGGCATTTCTATTACTGGCCATAAGGTTTCTCTCTACTTATCAGAATGTCTGGAGCTACAATGCTATCACTACATTTAAGAAGACTGAAAAGCGTCTTAAGCTTAGTAACTGAATTTTTTTTTTTTTTTAGCTCTGCACGTTCTTCCATTAAAAGCGTATTTTAGAATTATCCTAAAACAGTTTTGCCACTAATTTTCATCTTCTGTAGGTATAAAAAACCTTAGCCAAACAAAAACCCTTATTAAGAGGTTCAATCATCTCAAGAAGAAAAAAAAAACAACACAACAAATGCTGCTGTGATTTTCAGCATTTCAGAGCCCAACCCCTGCTGCTTGGTCATGATAGTTATAAAAGCACACTAATGAAAGCAGCAAAATTTATAATTAATTTTAATTCTGATGAAACCATACTGCTCTAATCAACTGCCTATCAAATGTCGGTGCAAATTACACTAACAAAAATAATTATTACGACAGGTTGGCAGAATAAAATTTTCCATATACTCCATCTGCATAGAGAATGCCTGTGTGGGAATTGCTTTTAATGAACAACAAATTACAATTACTAAACTAAATGAACCATCTGCCTTTTTTGTTTGTTTTCACAGTCTCACTGGTACAGGGTGCACTGTCAGCTTAATTGCCATTCAAAATGGCAGACTGACCTATCACCAGACTTTCAAGTCCACAATGTTTTAACTGAAAAGCCATAGCAGATGTTTTTAATTTTATGAAGAGGACAAGTATGTTTTATAAATATATTCTAAATATAAAAGGCCAGTGTTTAAATAATAATAATAAGGTACATGCCTATTTCAGACTGGAGGGCTTGTATGACTAAATATCTCTAAAACCTAAATTAGCACATGAAGTATTCATGGACCAATACTAATAGGAACAAGTCTTGATGTGCTTTATTAACAACTTTATTCAAGGAAATGTTCTGTCTCTAGTCTTTAATAAATGACCACTGTTTTTCAAAGGGGCACACATGAGGACTTGTAGTAATGGTATCTATTAATAAACTTTTGCCAAGCATATTTAAAGTGCTTTATTTGGATATGTCATCTGGCATCTGCATTACCAAAAAAAATTAAAAGGAAAACCAGTGTCTTATTTGCACGTCTCATAACAGTTGAGTTTTCCTTGCTGAGTTTTTGGGGACCACAATATTGTGCAACAGTTGGAAGATAAACTCTTAATAACAATCACTGAGGGGAAAAGAATCTGACCTGGACATGCACTTAAAAAAAGAACATACTCCTACTGCATAACATAGGAGGGATGGTTGAGGAGAGACTTTTTATTTCATTATATTTTTACTTACATAGTGTTTACATCAGCCCTATTTTTTAAAAGCCTGGCTCATTGCTTCTTATTAAAAAAATTAAAATATTTCTGAAATTAACCCTTTTCTATTGAAGGGGCCGAAATGCAAGCCTTTGAGACAAAAGCTTCCTCTCTGTCTGAACTACTAGAATCTTTCAAGGAAAACCTAAAAGTACCACTGCTTCAGAAGAGAAAAAAATAAAGATGGAAAAAAACCCACACAACAGAAAAAAACCAAAACAAAGCAACTAAACTCTAAGACTGTGTCAGTATCCAGTAAATCTTTCATTTCTCTGAGACTGTCTCCAAATGCCACTGTGTTATTTCAAGTTTGAATCCTCAATTCAAAGGACAGTTGTAAAAAGAGGAGAGTTAGAGAGAGGCTTGTTTGTTCTGAACAGCTGTCGTTCAGATCTTTAGTGCAGTGATCAATAAATGTAAATACTATTCTATGTTCTGTTTATAATGTTATTTATATGTTTATTTTTAATTTATTCTAGGCTATTGTGACAATGTATAAGGCAGAGGGAAAAAAGTGACTAAGAGAATGGACATCTCACTTCTAAATATATTAAATCATTTAATGAACCATATATTCAGATTGATGCAAAGTAAAATCAACTTGTATTTCCAGATCTCCATGAAGCTGGATATGTGAAGGTGGCTTAAAATCATTCCTGTTTTAGGTCAATGTTATTTATCATTGTCCATACTTGGAGCTACTGTACATTGCTTCAAAATAATAGATTTAGCTGGTCTGCATGCCAGTGCCCACTCACATACCCATGTCTGACTTGGGGATTAAAATAATCCTTATCCCTTCCCCCTTCTACACACCTCTGGTTACGACTAGAAATAACAAAGAAAAATCTGATTCCTCTACTAGCATATTTGATTTTAAAAGGTGCATTACAGTGATTACATTACAATGTTATTACAATTAATATTTACAATTACTAACTTGTAATACCAGTATTACTAACTACAGCTCTTTGCAGAGATATGTGAGGAAGATATGTTAAAAACCTATTAAATGTTAGTTCATTCACTGAACAGTATTAATAAAACTGTTCATTCTCATTTTCACGTTGCAGTAGTCTTGTTTCTCTTGCTACTTGGACTTTATTTGAAGAAGCTTTTATTTGAAAGCCTTTGACCGACTTCCACATCAGTTCACCTTCCAGAGTCTGCACAGTATTGTTTGGGGTAATGTTTTTTCCTCTGCAGTTCTTACCATCACAGCTTTCATGTCTGGAAAAAATTACATCTCAATTTTCCCTTTGAGGTCTTTCCTCAAATAATCAATGAATTTTCTTTCTTTCTACCAGAAGAAGCTTTCCTCTTCTTTTGGGTCAAGCAAAACCTTTCCCTCCTACAGCTTTTCCTCAAGTCCCACTGACATACTAAAGTCTGAGAATTCTACAATACGTTATTAATACTCTGCAGGGGAAGAGGAAACAGGGAAATGTGAAAAATACCATGCTCAACAATATGCCTCTCCCTAAAGAAGACTGATCCCTCTATTGCAATTCAAATCTTCTGCTCTCTCACACTCTGTCTGTACTACAGAAACCACTGGTGCTTCCTAGCAGAGAGTCCAAGCACATGCCCTGCTGTCTCCCAGCTCTGTATCAGGACAAATTCCTGCCGTGGAATTTGTCCGCTTCCCCTATTCCCTTTAAGACCTGGCTTCCACACACAGATTGACTGGCCATGGTTGGAGAGTTGCTGTGTCAAGATCCAGACAGCTCTCTGCACACAGCCTCCGTAGGCCTGGATTGTTTATTCTGGTAATACCGTTCACAACACTGGAGTTTGTCTTCCTAATCCTTGCTCAGAGCAGAGGGTACAGAACAATTAATAACAGCTAGCACACGGAGTTAACATGTTACCGTGATGCTGACAAAACTGCCGTGAAAAACAGTAACCTGAGTCAAGCCCTATCTCACATGGTGCCACATGGATTCTGCAGAACTAGCTGTCACAGGACCCAGGCTGCAGATGCTTCACCCTCTTCCAAGAGGTGGAATAAAATTGTGCTTCCTAGAAACGTGGAGAGATCTTGTGTGGTACTGAATCAGAACAGGTCTTAGAATGATCCAAGTGTTTCCAACAGTCATCTAAATTTTAAAAAATATATTCAAAGCCTGTACCTTTACATGCTGTACTGAAGATATCAAATTATCTAAGGAGTAATGCTGATGAATTATTACTCAATTGCCAATCCACAGTCTATGAATGCTCATCTGAAGGCAAACTTTTTGTCCTGTTCTTTGAGCAGAAACAAATTAATTAGTTGTCAAATGGCCCTTTCTGTCTATTGTTTGTACTTCCAAATTAAATAAATGAAACACTAATTATGACACAGACACTCCTCTCCCACGCTGAGTGATAAGTTGACAAAGAAAAACAAAATAACCCAGACATGCAGATTCAGTTGTTTACTGTTGGAGTAGTACCTCGCCTTAGCAAGACTAAAATTGCGAACAGAAAGGCATCTTATTTACATTTGAAACACTCAGTTCTCGTGTTCATTTTTGAAGTCTAATGTCGTCCTCTGAGAACAGTCACTGAGGGAGACAGAGAGAAGGAAACGCGGGAGCAGCACTATGAATCGTACCCTTGGCCCAGGTACTCTGACATGCTCTCTGTGCAAAGAGCTAATGTCAGATGCACAAAAAAGCAGGGTACAAATACAAGCCCTTAGAGAGACTAAATGAATGTGCAGGGTAACGAGGGATCCTTACCTGACCCTGGAAGACAGTCTGTTTATATCCTGACTTTAACAATAATAATAGAGAACTAAACGTTCTTGTATCTTTTTGTTTTAGCCCACATAATCAGAAACATCATTAATGTTCATCCCCTTATCCTTCTTAAAAATCCTGATAAACTGTTTATCCGGATAACCCCCCACTGCAGCAGTGAATTTCACAGGCTGATTATTTACTGCAGAAAACAAGAGTAGCTCTGAGTTTCACTGAATGCCACCTCCCTCTCCTACTACAGTGTCGAGCAAAGGGAGCACATGGCTGGGTTTCACTCTCTCCTTCATCATTTTATATACAGCCCTAAGCCATACCACCTTGTGCTGTGATCCCTTCAGATCTCGCAGGCTAAAGCAGGGTCAGTACTTGGAGGGGAGATCTCCAAGGAAAACACCAGTGCTACAAAAGAGAGTTTTGGTAATTCATTGATGGTGCTCTCTGTCTAAATTAGTAATGAGTCAGTGCCCTAGCTTGGTGTTTAACAGCACTGTCCTGTTAGGAAATGTTTTCTTTTGGCTGAAACAAAGAACAGATTTCACAACTGCTTGTACTTAATAAAGTTATTAAGTACGTGGCACATTTTTTTTTCAAAGGAGGAAGAGTGTTAAGACAAATGTCTTGGCCAAATTTCAACTTGTAATTATATTTTGCCTACCTACAGGCAATTCCCTGTGCAGTTTCACTTGAACACAGCTTTTCTACTTTTTTTTTCACCTACCTTGAAAATACTTGCAGTGCAATGCTGCTGCACACAGTTAAACACAAGCTTTCTTCCATTCTACCAGTATGTACATGAAGATGGCCCTATATGCACTTAGGCTAACACAGAATGAAGGAGCACTGAATTTAATTAACATTGTTAAAACATTTTGAAAGCCTCTGAATAAAGGCTTTACAGAAGTGTAAAGTATTACCATGGTTTCTACAGTCTATTTATTTAGACTTAATAAGATTCCCTTCACACACACATGCACACACACAGACACAAGCTACCTTTTTTTGCTTTGCTAAGTAAACGCACATTAATAAATAGTAGTGTTATCCAAGCCATCAAAATTTATTTTCACCTAGGAATAAACTTTCCCAACATGGCCAGCCTTTATTTCCTATGCCCTGTAAGAAACTGAAAGACAAGTGCAACTTGCTAATGGGTGGAGTAATCGAAAACTGCAAATTTTGATCCAGAAAATGATAAAGCAGATTCTTCATTTGCCAACCACTCTCTGAAAACACAAGCTTTCAGTATCTTTTGAAATTTAGCCTAGGGTACTGTCAGCTGATCTGAATTATGTATATGAAGTGAGGTTTTCAGAGAGAATTGGGGTCTGACTAATTTCAGTCTTTATAGGTTGAAACAGAGTGGAATTGCAACTAGAAGCAAGTTGAGAGAGTTGGAATAGAACTGAAACTGCAGCTGCAAAATACTTGCTGTCAGAAAAACCGGCTAATGGATAGACAGGTATATTCCTGGCAGCTCAAATCTCACCAAATCTCACTTTACAGGTTTACCTCTCTTTTCTCGGCAAATCTGAAGGTGGCAACGTGTGTGCCACTAAGTTCTGCAAGTTCTGCAATTAGAATCAAAGCATCAGATGGAGAGCTGGAAAATACTGGATGTATTCATCTGAAATTCTTGAATTAGTTCCTTCCATGCCCCACCTCTTGGCTGTTTGCTTTCAATGAATTTCTCCATACTAAATCTGCTGACCTAAGCAAGGAATTCGTTTCAGAAACAGCTATGTTTAAATACATACTGCAGAATATCCAGGGAAAGCACATTCTGAACGTTTAAACTGAGTATTCATGAAACAGCCCATTTCTAATGGTACATTTGCAATCAGTCAGGGAACAGAAATATACCAGGTGTCAAACCAAAACTAACCAACAAAGCACAAAAGTTTAAATGTATTAAATTTTTCAATTGGACTGTAGGTTGCAGCTGCAGCAGGACTGAGCACAGTTTTTGGAAGATATTTCTAACACAAAAGAACTTGAGAGAAGCCAATTTGAAAGAGAAGCATCATCTATCCACTTAGCAACCAGACATAGATATACATAAAAATTACCAAGGGATGCTTATCACGCCTTGGGTTACCTCAGTAGCCAAATGCAGAATCAGCAAGGCTTATGAGCATGGGACAGTTATGTGGTGCTTCCTTGGCCATTCCTACCAGCTGTGCATCCCACCAGCATGACCTCTGTTTACACCACAGCTGCTATATCTAAACCCCAAGGCTGGCAAGATACAGAGTCAAACAATTGATTTCGCCATCAAAGTCTAATGAAATTGTTGTGCAGATAAAAATCATCTGCATCATAGAGACACCCACACCTCAAGCATGGATGATTCTCCCGTAATGGCCTTGGGCATATGTTAATTAAAGAAGGGTGACAGACTAGAACTCAGCAATACTCCACGTGGGAGCACATGAATGAACCACTGGGCTGATGAACAACCACACCAAACTGCCCCCACTCCCAAGTTCTCCTGCAAAAAAAGAATGGAATCACTCAAGAGTAACTTCATTTATTGCTCTCATGGCCTTCAGCTATTCATCAATACCACTTTATCATCAGATGTATCAAGAGTATCCAACAGATCTACAATAATAGGCATGCTTTAATAGTGTCTAAGGGGTAAAGAAATGCCCTGATGCCTCTGTCGTCAAGTGCAGCTAGTAGCACTGATTCTGCCTGTCACCTTGCCTTTAAATATAGCAATTCCACATGCAGGTGTATTGAAGTGGCAGTAGGTTCACCAATTGATGCCTGAATGTGCATATTCAGTCAATCCTAATTTAAGTCTATCTTCTGCCAAGAAGGTGAGAGTAGGTTAGTTCCCAAGTCAAACTCTCCAAAATTTTTCATTGTAATTGACTTCAAATATTCTAAAACATATACATATATTCATTTCAATAATCAGTACAATTAGTTGTGCACATAAATATTTAATGAGCTTTTGAACTAAATGTTCAATAGTTTAAGAGATTGATAATAGGAAACAATATTTATTTCATTGGTAGGTTTTAGGATCCTGAAAATGAAAGAAATAAAAGATCTGTTCCTTCTTATTGCTTGTATAGAATTATTCCCTGTAGTGATTTGACCAGCTTAAAAATCAGCATTTAAATAGAAGTCACCAGTTCAAAAGAGTAGTCCAAATCTGGAGTGATTACAATGTTTTTGCCCACCATCTCATATTCCATCAGAAATGCTCTGGCACTCTTATTCTTACTGAATAAGTCAGTATTGCCTGTATCAGGATTGTTGCTGTAATCAAAAAAGCCTGGAAATGATAGCTCAGATACCAGTACCCCTCCTCTTTACCACAGGACCATGCTGGCATTCAGGGCATTATACTGGGAGATTCTGCACTGATGCTCTGTAGTTAGCAGATATGACTGGTCTGCCCTTTCAGTGCAACCTAGAGAACTAAAATTTATTCAAACAATTTTAAAAAATCAATGCACAAATTAAGACCAACCTGTTTAAAGATACTGTTGAACTGCAAAAGGCACCTGAACACTAGAATTAAAATAAACGCTTGAGGATTTATGCTATAGGAGCTAAATTAATTTCAATGTAAATTTTACACTTTGATCACCAAGCAAAAGTGAATTCTTTAAAACACATAAATAAGCTTTGATATGCATCTACCATTGTTTATTATAATGTTTTATTATTTATAGCAGCATAAACCGCACAAGTTCCCAAAGGGTTAATACAACTAGATGACTGAAATTCATGAGCATAATCCTAAACAAGTGAGTTGAAGTTCTATCAGGTCTATTTCATAGCATCAGGGATTACTGCTAGCAGTCTAATCCTACTGAGCCTAAGGGAGGTACGTTGTATTGTATTTGAAATCCTGGCCAGGAAAGAACGGAAGGTTAAATGGGTGCCTTGCTCTGTAATCAAATATCACAGGCACTACTTATCTATTCAATGAACAACTAACGTAGAAAATCAATTAGGAAACAAATAGCTTCTTCTTTTGATTTTTTTTACCTAACAAAAAGAGACAGTGAAGAGTAAATGTTTTTATAATACATGTTTAATGAAACTATATCATATTATAAAATAATCTATACATAGACTGGCAAACATTAACTAGAAGGTACAAAACACCCCATAGCAACTGCTGGTGTTTTAATGCTATTTCTTTAAGTACTAGGGCTATTTTCAAGGCTAGCGTGTATTCAAACTCTGGCAATTGAGCGTCTTCTGAGCATATAAAGCAGCACACAGAAACTGCTCATACAAAAATATTAACTGACTGCAGATAATTGGACTGTGCTCAAATGAAATCACAAATACATATCCGGTCGTTTGTAACTGAACATCTTAAATTATGTATCAGCTGTGAAGAGCATTTCTTCAGCTGTGCATCATCTTTTGTTCACTTGGTTAAAATCCCAGGAGTACTGAAAAAGGCTGAAGCTCCTGCTGGTCTTTGTTCCCAGCAGGGAGAACTCCCTTTTGGTGGTCTTGAGGTTAACACCCTACCCGCCTCCCCCCCCATACCTGTCATTCTGAATAGACTTCACAGTCTGTGCACACAGACAAACAGCCTGACCTGGCCAGCTAGCTTGACCCCTGGGCAGGAAGAAGATCACATCTGGTTATTAATATTGGGACATTAAAAAAATGTAATCTTCAAGGCACTTGGAGAAGCAGGCTGGCAATTATACAGTATGTACTGGATGTCAGTCAGGGAGCATGTTAGCCTGATATTATGTCCGAGAACACTAAAACGTTCATTTTGCTCTGATGAGGGGTTTCAAATACACTCTCCCTCTGTATCTCTGAAAGCTGTTAAGAGAAGTTTGCCCAAAGCACTTAAGTCTTCAGATTATCTGTTCTTACACTTCCCAATTTTGTCTGTTTTACACAGTTTTATAATGTAAAACATTTGTAGCTAAAAATTGACGCAACTAGAAAAAAAATCGCACATGATTTTATAGTGAGAGAAAGGCAACTGATAAAGGGAACAAAACCTCTCAATATCGCAATTGTGAAAAACATGTCCCCATGACATTCTCTGAGTATTTTACCACTATCCAGATTTTTTTAGTTTGTTCATTCTAGGCATCTGAATAGTAGACAGTTTAAACACAGTTTATGTAATTGGCTAAAATATACAGAAACACAATTGTACATGCTTGTGATATATATTATATACAGACATATTTATACAAAGCTTCATATAGCACAGATTTAAGCGTCATGTGTGAAATCTTACTTCCACCAAGCTCAATGGAAAATTTACCATTTGCTGGAGTTGGGACAAAAATTAACCCTACCTAAACAACAACACAGTCTCATCAGGATACGTACTGTGAGTATCAAAGCCCTGGTTTGACCCCCTTCACATAGCCAGATAATTATTTATATGTGGCCCCAGTGGTTATACCTAAAAACGAATGAAAGCCCATGGTCTGGAACTACTATATGTCATGTTTTTCATCCCAGCCTTATTGATGCCACATGGAAGATTTTGTATTGTCAATATGAACCCAGCACAGGTCCAGCGTCCTTCACAAAGGGCACTCTGACTGCCCAAGCTACATTTCTACATCTGTCATGTGAAAGGTACAGGAGCATATTCTTCAGAGAAGTCTCCAGTGAAACATAGATGATGGTGTCAACAAAATCTCTGTGCTTGAAACAAGACCTAAAATTGTCTCCAAGAGTAATTAACGTTAATGCTCCCAGCCCAGTTAGCTTAAATCAGCTGTCATTAGTTTGGTTTTGCTGCAAACCACCATCAGGACTTTTTTCCTTGCTTTCAAATGAAAAAATTTCCTTTCAAATTACATTGGGCCAACACCCAGGATGGGCCTTTTACCAATGATGTGTTAATCTTGTGATCTGTGAGTCTGAAAAAGGAGCTTCATAGCATTGGATGTGGGAAGTTTCCAGCTTTTCAGCAGAATGCTGGCACTTGTTTTTAGCTCTCATAGGCCTTGAGAAGTCAGACCTTCAAACTGAAATGCTATTATGTATGGAAAAGCTATTACAGGAAAAATGTAAGACGTTTCTAAATTATATTAGTCACAAAGTCACAGCAGTGTTTTTCCCCCCTTAATATTACTGGGGCTTGGCTCAGTACATGCAACCATATGAAAAAAAGAGTATTGATACAGTTAGAGACCACCCTACAAATTTCTAACATATTTTTCCTAATGAAAAATATGCAGGAGGTTCAAAATGCATGATAGCTTCCTGTGGGATAGTCAGCATACCTTTTTTCTCTCTTTATTACTTAAAACAACACAGCCAACTCAAGCTCAAGACAATAAAACTTTTATCCCACTCATCCCAGATAATTAGAAATGGGTATCTGACAATGTACATAAACACTCACATTCATACACAAGAGAAAGTGGAAAAGAAGGTTATTGGCAGTAAAGAAGAAAAATATAAAGAGGCCTAGGGCTTGGCAAGAGTGTAATTGGGCTTAGTGCTGCAGAAATCCAGGTGCAAGTGGCACTGTGAAAAATAGACAAGTAGAGAAGTTGGTAGAGCAGGAAGAAGAAGAATCTGGTGAGGTGGTAAACAATGGCTGTGTGTGCAACTGAGGCTGCAAAGAGTAAACCACAAGGCAGGGATGACACTATGCACACTCCTGAGGGAGCTGGCATTTTGGAGTGAAATTCCAAGCTTCAGGCAAGAGAGGAAATGTTTCTGACAGGTTGGGGCCTTTTAGGGTGGAGGCTTTCTGGTTTTAAATAGTAGCTGCTTAAAAAATGCTCACAAATGTGGAATAATTTGGGAGGAGAAATGGGCTATAAATGAGGTATCCTAGTGTGTATGCTCACCCACAAAGTATGTTATGGTTATCAATACCCAGTAACCTGGTTTGATATGTAAAAGATACTTAGGAGGTGGATTTTATTAGATCAACTCACACTCTGTATCAAACAGGGGGACTGGTTCCATGAGAGGGAAAACACTCCCAAATTCAAATTCACTCCTCTTTTATGCATCCTCATTGCAGAGCAGTCTCTCTGACTCTGCCTTTGTGACTAGGCTTTTATCTAGAGCACGAGAAACAAACGGAAAAGCCCTAGAAATAAACTTTGGGAGAAAAACAGAAACAGTAACCATCAATTTCAGCAAGAAATTACCCAAATAACAGGACTTTTTGAACTGGATAATTTCTCACAGTAGTGACAAACCACAGCAGTCAAACCACAGGAGAGCCATGTCCCAGTCAATTGACAGAGTTAAGAAACACTGTCGTTTTGGAAAACTTCTCTATCCTTGGAGTAATACTACTGAGATCAGCAATAGTACAACAAAGATGGATTTGGCCTACATTCTTCCCATCTCTTTCCTCTCATCACCATTTTAATAGGAAACAAACTGTTTTTAAAGCTTCACACAAATTCTACAGAGGATAAAACCAGCAAAACCCCTGTATTTTTCCTGAATCTTCGCAAATATTTAGACTTTTGCTTAACAGTATGACCTATCTCATACTAAAGAAACCTCACAGACTCTGTTCATGCCACTGGCAGCTGAGAATCTTATTTTTGTGGCACAGTGAAGAAATAATCCTCACCAAAAACTAAATGCTGGATGAAAAGCTGGGGGATGGGATGTGTGAATGAGAGCCTCGTGTATGTTTTAGCACCGAAAAAGAACAACTGGTGCTTGGAAAGAACTGTGGTAGTTCATCAAGCCCAGAACACACTGACACAGCCCAGGAAGGCTCCCTGCAAGGTGAGCACAAGAAAAATGAAACCTACCTGAGCAGGGGATCAAAACACAGGACTGCAGTCAGACCCTACAGCTTGTGACAGCAGCCACTGCTTTTCTGTAGCAGATAAAAAGGTTTCTGCAGTCACCAGCATCCCCCTGAGCCGGCTCTGCCTGGGAGCTCCCCACGTCTCCCTGTGCAGCAGGCATTTCTCTCTCATCACAGACACACTTACATGTGCTCTAGCTACTGCCCTTCCCGCTCCTTCTCCTGACACATCTCCTGCGTGGCGTGCGGTGGGAAGGACAGTGCGCACACTGCTGGCTCCCTGCCAGCCGGGGACTCCCCGACACAGCCGGAACAGCTCTGCCCTCCCCCACCGCAGGGAACTTGCAGCAGATCTCCAGTTTCTTCTTGCCCCATTAATGGCAGAAAGGGAGCTGAGCCAAAATTAGAGAGGGCTGTCCTGTGACTGTGTGTTTGTCATACGTTTCCTTGTTTCAAGTTTTCTCTAATGACTAATAGCCTCTTTAAGAGTTTCAAACAAAAAGTAAGCTATTCTAAGATGGAAATTGCTGGACACAGTGAGAAACGTTTAGAAGTATTTCTTTTTATGGGGGCATAGGAAATAAAATAGGAAAAAAAACCCTCAATATTTACATACTTCAACTTTTCCAAAAAGGGAGGGGGAAGAGTGTAAACCATTTCAAACCTGATTTTGTGAAAAAAAAATATTCAGTGATCTGCTGCCAAGATAAGTGCCTCTTTTGCTTTAACTAATTAGCACTATTACAGGGTTCAGTAGTGACATTTCAGCAGTAATTGATCCTCTGATGCAATTTTTGTGTAGTTCAAACTAGCCAATATATCCAGCCACGAAGGCTGTGCAATGATGGAGGCTGGCAGTCAGCACGGAGGTGACTGTCACTCATGAGCATGACCTTGGATCCCGGGATGCTAAACACACACCGCCAAGAGGAGCCACTAGGACTCAGTATTCTGAAAAATCAGACCCCTAATCCTCCACTTTTAGCACTTTCTACTGGCAGGTAGCACAGCTAATTTAAATTCAGGTAGTGAGTGTCCTAAACTTGTGTTTGTATATACTCACACAGGGAATTTGAACTTCCTGGCTTGCTCTGAAATTAGTATTTCATTTCAAATTTTGTGCTGACTTGGTGGGGAGGGAATTTGGCATCATATTTTCACATTACTTCACACTACATACAGGATAACATAGTTACTATATATTTCTTTCTCTTCTAAACCCTAATGTGAAAGGTTTTAATGTCAAGCAGCATGAAGGCCAGAGCAATCTAAAAGTCAACATAGCTCCCACAGTATGAGTTCAACCACAACAGACATCCCATCTGTATTTCATGGTATACCTTAATAACAATCAATAATACATTAAAGTTAGCACTGAACAGTATGAAAAGAGTGCACTACAAAGAGTCAGTTGCAGTTATGCCTCAGCCTTGTGGTCCACGTGCAGAAACAGCATCTTCTATTTTGCATCAGTAAATAAATATCTGGGGTAAATATTTGCAGATAGATGGTTAATTAGCTATTTCTGTTCTTCAGGCTCAGCAAATAGTTAACTGCCTAGAGACATTTGCACCCCAAGCCACTAGGTATAGCAATACATGTGGGAAAGCAACCAGAAGCAGCTATCTGAAGAGACAGGCAATGTAACATGAGCACAAATAGATGCATCTTTCTCTCACTATCCTAATATTAGGGGGAAATTAATTACCTCATGGGTTAATTCAGAGCTGGAGTTTTTTCCACTCAGCTGGCTATGCAGAAGCAGCCTAACTACTTGATGTAGGCACTTAACAGAGGGGCAAAAAACTCATGGATTAAAAACTGATAGAGACAGAAAACAAGCTACATGAACTAATGGGGCATTTAACAGAACAAAAGTTACCACTGAGTCTTCTAACGGCAAACTAGAACTGATCTTACAGAAGTCATAAATGAGTTCATGACAGTCAAGACCAGCCAAAGAACTGTGAGAAATGCCAGATAGTTTTAAAGTTAGCTGAGCATGCAGCAGAAACTCAGTATTGACGGATAAATCCAAGAAAATGTATATTAGAAGGAATACTTTGAACCAATCAAACATGCTACTGGTGTCTAAGTTAAATGTAACCACTCTAGGACACTTCGGCATCAGTCTGAAGGGGGGCGTGGGAAGAAGCATGTTAATAAAAGGCAACATATTTCCAGCACAGAATGCAACAGGATTTGTTTAAATCAGATTATATTTTTGGATGCACCAGGCATGGGACAGTAAGATCATACAGTTCCACTGAGAACAGTGTGTTCAGTTCTGAAATATCTGTGTATCTCCAGAAAAGTTTAACAGCAGTAGAAGGAGTTCAGAGATCAGTGATGGGATTAGCAGAAATGTGGAAAAACTTCCACTAAAAGCAACATTGAATGGATTGAAACTTTTTGTGTAAATAAAAGAGACGCATGATAAAAAGACCATAAAGTAATCATAAAGATTATTGTGAAGTTAATAAAGATTATGTAAAACATCATAAAGCAAGACCACATTATCTTTTTCAGTCTATTAACCAGATAAATAAAAACAAACAAAACTTAATAAATTAATGACAGAAAATTTTAAAAGCTGAAAAATATATTTATATGCAGGTTAAATTAACCTGTGGAACCCCTTCCCACTGCATGTGATTGACCCAAAAGTTCACTTTATAAACTGATTTGATGTCTGTATACCTATAAGGCTTCTCAAAGACAACTTTGGGGGGAAGAAATATATACTTGAATTCATATGATGTTAATTCATTGTGAAATACAGAGGACATATGAAAAGAACAAGAGTTTTCCTGTATAAGCAATATTATTCTATATTCGCCCATGATTTTTTTTTTTTCTTTTTTTGGTCTGCTTTGCTCTAAGAATCAATTGTTGTTAGGCAGTCTGTAGCAAAGAGATTAGATAAGGTGGACTAATGGTATAATTTGCTGTGATAGGACAATGATTGCATACTTGGCCTATTAATGTGTTGTTGCTTTTAAAATAACATTCTCTTCTGTTATGGACAGCCACTGCAAGAAATGTACTCGACTAACTTTATTTGCAATGGAGTATTTTTCATTAGGACAGGTTGGAAGATATCTCATGATTATGTGACTCAGAAAGAGCTCCAAAGAAGAAAGAAATATTCTTTACACCCAGACCAAATCCTGATAATTTCAGCCCTAAAAGTATCTGCAAGAAAATTATAAGTAAATGGACAAGGAAATTAGAAGAAAAACGGAAATCCAACCTTTACTACAGCAGACACTAACATATATAGACCTTTGTACAGCATTAAAGAAGATGACAGTAGCAGCCCGGGGTATGTATGGACACACATAGTTTTAAATTCTGTTTATGCTCCTGGGAAGTGTACACTTTTGTCAGCACACACACCTGCCCTTTTGTTACCATCCACTGCATCCCCTGTGCAAGAAACCCAGCCTCAAACAACGGTGACTTCCCTCCTAACACTGCTGTTGGATAACTGTCTCTCTGAGCTCTTGTGAGCATGAACAACTTCAGACTCCATCTCTAACTTTTCCCAATACTTGAATTCATCCTTCCCAACTATGGACACTCTATTAAGTACATGTGAAGATAAATATATGCAGACAGAAAGACAGACTTATGTGAAGAACTTGTTATGCTTAATTATAATTCTACGAGGTCCATTTAGACTGTCAAATGTACTACAGGCCAACCTCTCACTCACCTCTGCTTGGTTAGAGGACACATTGTTTTTTTTCCCAAAGGCATGCTCTGTTTCCTCGTCCAGACAGTATTGTCCTTACCTTCTAAATCTATTAGGACAAACAACTACTAGAAGTAGCAGAGAGACATTTGTTTAGTTCCTGTTGTGGACACATGAGGCATAAAACCTATGTAATCTGGACAGCACAAGAGCTCAGTGAACTGGGATACAGGCTTGAACTCTGTAGTATGAGATTTCAGAGTCTCTTTTTATTGATTACCAGCTCAACTCTTCCCTATCATAAAAATTATTACTTACACAGAACTCTTCAAAACCAGCATAAGTCTTGTACTCTGTATGCCCCAAAATGCTTTGGGTAAACCTTATAATCTGTTTGATGCTTTTGAGGTAGCTGAGGCCACAGAATTTGAGCTGCTCAATGAAAAACTCATGAAAGAAAAGGAAAGAAATACCCTAGCAAGACTTCTTGGATCCAGGTCCTACATCTAACATGTAGAGTCAGAAATTATCCCACAAACCTATTTTTGTTTTCTAAAAAAAAAAAAGAGCCAAAAAAGGCAAAAAAAAAAATCGAAGTGACTACAGAGTGTCTGAGAAAGGTTTTGCTCTTTCTAAAAAATTCCTGTAAGCAGTCCTAATGACTAGCTACAAAGACTTTCATTCCTTGAGTTCTGTAAGTCACAGAAATTCGAGTGTCGCAAAGACATTGTTGAAGCCTGACACACTACAAAATACACCAGTGGAGATAGGAACAGAAAGACAGAGTACATTGACAGCATATCCAATTCATCATGACCTATGAGACTACCTTAGTAAATCAAAAAGTGGCAAAGGATATCCACAGCCTAGGTACACACCTATTACTGAGATGCATCTGCAACAGGGTGAGACCCAGGGGACTAACAATACAGCAGTGCTTTCAAATCTGCCCAAACTCTAGGTCAGAAATTTGGTAAAATTAGTCCTAAACTATTTTCTGTGACCTGCGATCTTTGTCATCTGAGAGCTGACTTCAGAAGGTCCTGTCCTGACATATCCCAGCAGGATTCCAGCTTCCTCCTGGGTCAAGATTTTGAGTCACAGAAGTTCCTGAACAAATAAGGACATAAGGTTTTCAGAAACACTTGCAGTTTGGACTCATTTTTTTCCACCAGCTTCATTCTTCCTAATTTCCAGTCATTCATTAGCTGCTTACATATCTGCAAATGCCAAAGGGTGTTTCCAAAATAGTAACATCTAGATATTAAAACTGTCTCATTTCAGTAGTAAAGCCAGCCTTTTTCCATGCTCTCATCACTAGCACACAAAGAACAAGAATACCAAGATCCTCCTTAGACTTTGTTTCATTGTTCTAGTTGTAAAAATATCAAGTTTCTGGTCATTCACTGAGTGTTTATTCAATTCGAGAACGTTAGTATTTTTTTCCTCAATCTATTTCCCATAGAGCAAGTTTTTGTCTAGGTTATGTAGAAAGTAGGAACATTGTTATCTGAATGATATGAAGCTGCATGAGGGGAACTTCAGATTGGACAGTATGAAAAGGTTCTTTGCTGAGAGAGTGGCTGGTCACTGAAACAAACTTCCCAGGGAAGTGGTCACAGCACCAATCCTGTCAGAGTTCAAGGAGCATCTGGATGACACTCTTATCATATAGTTTAGTTTTAGGTAGTCTTGCTAGGAGCAGGAAGTTTGACTCAATAATCCTTATGAGTCCCTTCCAACATCAGACATTCTGATTCTATGATTCTGTGAATAAGAAGTGCCCTTCCTGCTCCTTTACCATTAGGACCCGGAGTTTTGAATTTAGGATAAGGATAATATCGATCATAGTTGTTATGATACTCGAGCCTCTTGCAACATTTTAGGATTTTCCATGGAAAACATCTTCCTTTTCAATAAAGTTGTTTGGCGACAACTGACCTCCCTCACCCAAGGACTGCTATAGGTCCAAACACAAGCTTAGGATGCCAATGGAAAAATTCTGTATGTGCCACACAACTTTAAAATGAAGAGATATAGACCTTTGGAATTGCCTGATAAAATTCTGGCAAGAAGAGTTTCCACTGTTGGCCTTTGTTTTAAAAGGGTCATCTTGAACTTTCTCTGACTAAGAGTAATCTAGTTTTCTGTTAAAGGCTGGGGTACAAACTATCCCAGAACAGCAGATTCTGTGCTGTCTTTATGAGTAAAGGTGCCCCTACGGTTCTTCTCTCCAGAAGCAGTGCAAGGAAGTAGTGCATGTTCTTCATCTTTGAGAGAGTTTACAAGGAAGAACAGAGACTACAAGTAAACACCCTCTTTGGGCAGAACCATGAATATTGTCCCTATATGCTAGGCTTCCTGCACACAATCCAGCAATAAACCAGTAGTTATCCAGGCATGTATTTTACACATGTGAATCACGTGAACAGCATGGTTTGATAAATACTCCAGATAAAAATTTTAAATAGAAAAAAATAGTATTTTTTGTTAGGCAACCCTGGTAGTCAAACATCCACTTTTGGAATGAGGCTAGTATGTTACCATGCATAGCTCCCATTAGCAATATGTTTCTGATTCATGCATATAACCAAGGAGTATTGCTCATACTCCCTGTGTATGACAAAACCATTTTTTTCTGTTACTGTACTGCTACTGCAGTAGGATGCCCAAGGCATGGGAATCTGCACACTTCATCATTCAAGGACTACCTTTGCTCAATTTTTGTTTTCCTCAATACCCCCTGCCTTTAAAAGCTACAGATTATTCTAATGCCTTCCTTCCCACCGGGAGAGTAGAACATACAGTTTCCCCCGAGGCTATGGTGCACAATATGCTGTGTATCTGTCTGCTGCAGTACTGAAGGGTTGGCACCTTCTGCTGCAGACCAAGGCAGTCATTTCTATGACATCCTCCTTCATGGGTGCCCAAAAAGCAAAGGTCTTGAAGTTCTTAGCAAAGCCTCACTTTTTTTATGTATCATCATGAGGTTTTATGATCATCAGTCTGCACTATCTGCGTGTATTAAGTACACTAGTCTAACAGGCAGACCATGAGGATCAAAAAATATTACAAGCCACCACCTGTAATTTATGTTTTATCAACATAAAGCCCCTACTCACATTTAATGTAATTAATACCTATTTTCTGTTGTATCATATTATATTTTGCCCACAAACACACACATGGAAGTTTATCCAAGAAAATATGTCTCCTGCATTGTACCTGACTTTTGCTGAAACCAAGAGAAATCATGTTACTTAGCATTTCACACCAGCATCTTCACTATCCTTTCTTATTCTTTTCTGCTCCAGTAGTACCCCAAAGGAGAAAAAAGAAGAAATGCAGAAAATTAATTTGTCTATCTAGCAATATAGATATATATAGAGCAAACACAGTCTCTAGGGTTGTGTACCAAACAGCTCAAATCTCAGTCCTGTACATATGAGGTCTATAAATTCTTATTCCCATTAACTCTCATATAAAATCACAATTCTGGCATTTCATCTGGATGGACTAATAAATGCATAGACCAAGGGAAAGTTTCTTCTAAATAACAGCAAAAACAATAGCCAAGCCGAATGACACATATCCATGTCTAAATATAACTTTCCTGTCATGTCTCACTCTTTTTATTTCTTTTACTGCTCATTCTTAAATATGTGGAAGAGAGCGTGGAGAAAAATCTCACCTGGGAGAGTCTGGCAAACTAATTACAATTTTAGAAAAGACACCTGTAGTGAGTTGCATAATATCAGCTAAAATCTCCTAAGGGTAACAAGAAAATCTGTGTTGCAAGGCCGGGAGGGAGTGGCTGCTAAATCCATAGCTGCAATCTATTAATGCACATGTACATATGCACTCACATTGACATAATACTCTTACATACACTGTACACTGCATCTCTACTTCGAATCTCCGTCAGAAATAATTACGTATTTCTCTTAATGTCAGAATGAAAGAACTCCAGGCACAAAAAATAGCTGTTATACAGCCATTTTGTGTGTTGAGCATACTGAATAAATGAGGCTGATCCTCTTTCTGCTGCTTTGGCTCTCCTCCTTGCTCACTTTTCCTGCTCTGCAAGAGGACGTACTAGCTCAGGCGCCACTGGGCAGGCTGCACACTGCAAGTAGTCTGGTACAACCTCCTTTCCAAGAGCAGCCTCACACACCCTTACCCAGGACAGCACACAGACTGGGATTCTGGACAGCATTTCAATGGAAGAACATGACGATTCTTTAAACTACGATTTCAGAACACCTGTTTCAGCAGTGTACCATAAGCTGAATATAAAATATGGTATTTTTTAACAAGGACCATTATGTCAGACAATCTGAGAGACAGGCATCTGAATATCAAATTAAACGTACATAAAATATAATGTGAAAATGTTTTCTCCACTGTTCTACTTTAAATTTATCATAAAAAAGGATAGTTTTGAAATTTCTATTCTACCAGCCAATAATTTTTTTTTTTTTTTTTTGTTTGGGGCTTTTTTGGGGTTTTTTTAGTAAATGTTCTTGTCTATAGTGTACAAGTACATACAAGCATATACATTATTTACAGCTATGACTATACAACATATGCACAGCTGTGACTAGACAGTGCGTTCTTTGGTTTCTCTTTATTCATGTAAGCACAACAGCATAATCTAAATTACAGTAACTAAAACTTGCAGTGGAAATTAAATATCATAAAACATTTAAAACCTTAAGTGAACATAAATCTCAAAGGACTATAAAAATTGAAATACCTTCTATCCTCTATATGAGGTTTGTGTTGAGGAACAAATTAGAATAACTTTTTTTTATCACTGAAAATAGTTTTCTTCTCAACAAACAACAAGAAAAACATCAAGCAAAGCTTGGTTTGGCTCCTCAGGTGTGCAGACATATTCCAATTTCCTTTCCACAATGATTTTTATGCAAATCAATGCTGCACAATCTCCTGACCTCTTTTACCATCATACTGGAACAATGACAGTTAAATAATTGGACTGGCATACATGTAGGATATTTTATTTTATATTAAAAAGTTAGTGCAGGACAATTGAAATGAAAATAATGTGACTTTCTGTTAATTCCAGGCTGATCAAGTACCAAAATTTCACGCCAAACAGAGTAAAGCAAACAAAGTGATTTGGGCTGTTAGTCCATTCGTCCCCATATGCATATACTTCACACCCCCCTCAGTTGTTAATTCCTAACAACAATGCTTTCATCCAGAACAAGGATAATGAGAAAAAACCAAGCAGTGCTCCTTGGGGAACTGCTACACTAAAAGTTACCTAAGGACTAAATCCCACTTGTGCCTCTTGCACGTGATAAAGATGAGCAAAGCATTCAATATTCCTGGCTGATTTAAAACCCAAATATGCAAACAGCATTATGGAATCCAGACAGACTATTCTGCTTCGCTGATGACAGATGCAGAAAAAAAGCTGGTCTGACTAAGCTTTTGACTTTGAACCAGCAGAAAAGTGGACACCTCACTTTAAAAAAGCAATGCAGAGCCCCAGCTGAAGAGCAGGTGCTGCACAGTATTTGCCTTTCCTGCAGAGGATGCTAGCTAGTAGGACCAAGCAGCTGACCATGAAAATTCTTGGCCCTAAGTGACCCACGAACAGACTATAAATCCATCCTATAAAATAAAGTAAAAGCCCCGTTTGTTCTTCCATCCTTTCAATATGTGATGTTATACATTTGTGATTATCTCATTTTATTGGGCTCTTTAGAAAGCTGTTTATGATCATTTGCAGGCAAAACAAAGGCTTATTGTAAACTCTCTTTTAAATAAGTTGGACGGTCAATATGAAACAAAGGGCACCACTTTCATAACTGCTTACATGCAAACTATGCTTGTGTGTGTAATATTACAACACATTTTAGCAAAGGGATAGAGTCCTAGCTAATTACAAAGCTAACATATAATGGTATTGCATTAGCAGCCCAAGAAATTCCTATTGAATTGCATACATCTGAAAATAGAAAGACATGCTTGTGCTGAAACTTAATTATCTTGGCAAAAACTGTGAGGGCTTGATTCTCAGAAGACATAAACACAAAGCTCTGCTTTACACTCCCAAGGATCTAATTCTTTGTTTATTCAGACAACCTCCATCAGATAAAACTTACCATTTGGATTGACTAATTTGCCTTCTTATTTATAGTATCTACAGCTAAGTAACACAATTACTGCTTGGTTTGTGAGCAGGGAAAAGAATACTTCTGATCTACAAATACAAGGTCTGAAAGAGACAATCGGCATGCTCTGCCAGGTTAAAAAAGTTAATGCTGTTGCATTCCACCCTAGGCAAAGAAGACAAACCTTTTTCAAGAACAGGTCTGACTGAAATGCTTTTTTATGGGTTCAAAGTAAAACATTATGGTAAAAAAATGAATACAGCTTTGTTTGTTTCTTCAGTCATCGCTAGCAATAGGCATAAGGGTATTCTGGTTTTGAGCCCATATGGAAAGACCATCAACACTTTCTGCTTCTGGGTCCTTTGCCAAAATACCATATCCCACATGCCTTTTACCTTAAAACATAAAAGAAAAGGTGTTGTTCTGGTCAAATAAAGAAATAATTTTTACTAGCATACGTCTAATGTTAAAGCTGCCTAAATCCTGCCAAAGACATTACAACACCATCTGCAAAACAGATTTTCATTAAATTGATCAGTTTAAAGTTAAGCAGCTAGGCAGATGATGCTTTTGAGCTAACCTTTAACCTTCTTAAACTGAAATCAGGTCACTTCTTTTGGGTAATATCTTTGCCGCTTGAGAACATGGGAGGTAAAGTGATCTACCAAAATTTAAAAATCATAGCATTTAATAGTGTGGATCAATATTTTGTCAATAAAGGGAAAACCAATGTAGTTCTTGCACAGCTGAGTGCTAACTGCTAGCCTGCTAACTGCTGCCTATTACTTTCTCTTAGTTTCTAAATAGTTGCATACACAATGTAACTGCAGTAAATATACAATATAAAAGCAATGAATATTGAAGGTATTATCAGTTAATTGAATATTATTTTTGATAGACTTAACTTCAAACATTTATTTGTGATTAGAAACTGATCATGTAATTCAGTTACTTGGTTAAGTAAATTTTCTTTTCAGCCATCCCAGTTTACTTCACAAAAAGGCTACCCTGTACTTATTTATTTAATAATAAAAGTATTTGGAAACTATTTTATGAGCACAGGACATGATATATGTGGTTCCCTGAATCAAAAGCTATTTGATTAAGCTACAAAATGGCTGCCTTAAGAGCAGTTCCAGCTATATGCATTTTACATCCACAGAGACAGATCACTGTCCTGCCTCAGCTTCCCAAATCTGCAGAAGCTGAACGCTTCCTCTTGCAGAATGGAAATGCACTCTGTTGCTATAGGAGCTTTCTCTGTTTACTTGTGGAGTCACTGAATGTTTCTTGATGGATGCTGCCAAGAACTTGCAACTCTTCTGTGGTTTAATTTGCTAATATCGAGCTCCACAATTCCAAAAGTAAGTCTTTGGGAAATTCATTGAGGCCAAGCTGAGTTCACTCAGGGTAAGGCCGTCTTTGTTCTGGTTCCTAGCAGCCACATTACCAACACCATTTGAATACTGCACTTCTGTAAGGAACAACCAGGCCATTTCTTCTTTAAATAACTTAGAAAACAGCTAAAGGTTCCACTTTGCCACATTTAGAATCTAACTCAAAAAGTGACATTTCCGTACTGCCTAAAATTATACAGCTTCAGAAGAGAAGCTCTGATGTTCATGGTCGCTTTAAAAGCTAGGACTATGAAAAGACATCCTTTTATTCCATCAATAGTTAAGCACAGGGAGAAAAATCAAGCTGTTACAGCAACATTTATAAAAAGAAAATTCACAAAACAATAACATCTAAATAAATAAAAATTACTAAAGAAAAAACTTTGAGGTACTTGACAAAGCAAAGGAACAAAGTCACAGATTCGTTTTCTGTGTTTTCAGATGATTTTAGTATTAAACTTTTTATTGCCAAACCATATTACAGCACCTTAATTTTAAAAGAGTTAAGAGGAGCTGCTTGAATATAAACACAATTCATGAATATTCGATATCGCTCCCAAGGCATATATCTATTATTCATACAAATTAATGTTCTTTTTTTCCTTAGGTGCTCTAAAAAGTTTATCTGATATATCAAGAGAAAAAAGTTTACAACTCTCTTGGTGTCAATAGCTTCACCAAGACCTGACAAAACTATCAAGTCTGCTAGCAGATAACTTAACAGACTCTCAAAACCGCATTTATTTCCACCTTGAGGCCTGAATGTACACTTAAAATTAAGAGTAAAGTTTTCTGGGTGACGTACAGAGGCATTACATTCTGTTATAGAGTACACACACCTAGAACATTTTGGTCATTTGGGACACATTGTAGCACTTAATGCCAACCCCAAATCCTAAAAAATAATACTAATACTCCAACTGATATTTTAAATGGGACATCACTTTCCTTCAAATTAACCTTAAAATGAAATTATTTAAAAATAAATGCATGTGTGTGTATATGCTATCTGCTTTCTGAGAGTCATTAAACCTAGTGGGGTTCAAATTTCCAAGCTTCTCTAAGAAGTCATGAGGGACAGAAACTTCTTAAAAACCCGCGATACTCACTAGCAACCCTAGGGACAAGTCCTTTAAAAATACATGCATCAGGAGAGTTGGAACCCTATGGTTAACAGCCAGACACTTTCAATTGTCCTACTTAGGCCATGAAGCCTAGAGGGTATCTGGGAGTTTACAGATTCTGTTTCCACTGGGATGTCCTCAACTGATTCAAAGACTGAGCTCCAAAGGCTGGTGATGGTCCCTCACTGTGTATGACAGCTGCACTGCACAGGTGCTACTGAACTGCTCCATCTAACAAACCAGGATCTGGCAAAGAAACAGATTCAGCAGCAGGACATTTCTAGTGATGAGGGCCAAGAGCTAATACTCTCTCCATCAGAATCCCACATCAAATATTTTGTAGGAAATGCTGCAAATCCAAACATATTTGATGAAGGTTTCTCTAAGGGATCGGGTTGAGTGAGTGAAGAGACAGTACTGTTTTGAGTAGTTAGTTTGTGTACCTTGTGACTATAGTTGTTTTTTTTTTTAAATTAGCAGCTGGCATCTTATCTTCAACAGTCTCAGAAGCTTTGGCAGTGAAGAAAAGCCATACGAGAAAAGCCTTCTGCCTTCCCTCTTCTACTCTATGATTCCTAACTGTGGCACCATTTGCAGTAGCATTTCTTTGAGTGGTGGCATTATAAAACAAATAATTGAAATAACGCAGGTTAACACTCAAAAAAACAGATGGGGACCAAAAAAATTAAAAAAAAACAAAAAAAACCCTGACACAGAGTGTGGCTGCACAGTCTAAATGGAGGGAGCAAAGAATGGCTTCACGGATGACAGGGAGCAGGAACTTCTAAAGGGAGTTTTGCTGCTGGAGCAGGCTAACTGTGTCACTGGAATCTCAGCTCTTCTTGTACTTTTCATAACAGGATGCTCTAACTTAAAAAAAAAAAAAGCAAAATACATCAGCCTCTAAAATGAAGGAAAAATGCAATTTAAATAGAATACGTAATTAAATTAGCAGAGCAGCCAGCACTGTGGGACAGTATAATAGGCCAAAACTTGCCATTTTTGCTCACAGCAGATACACCAAGGTTACAACTACCAGGTTATAAAATGAAAATCTGCATTACTGCCTATGTAGGATGTGTTAGTTCAGACCAACCATTTGAACATGGTTGAATACCACAAAAATGTTATTTCTTGCTTAAACTAGAGGTCTGATGAGACTTTTCTGTATTTGTTCTGGATGTACAGGTTTTCAACATGATTAGAAAACCAGTATAGTTGCTGTAATCAGCAGATGACTCCTGATAGTTTAGTTATCACAGATTTCTAGTATAAATCAATAGGTAACACTTGCAAAATGGATTTTCTAATCATATTTAGAGCTTGTTACAGTGACTAATGGTTTGCAATATTTCCTGAATTTTTATATCCCCTAGACAAAAGAAGTTTTTAATAAGTTACAAAGTTATTCATCTTGGAAATGAATGTGTTATATTTTGTACATGAACCAAGACAATCAAGCCAATCCAGTAAACACACTGCAGAAAATAAGTTACCCCATAATTAGGGTTTGGAAAAAGTCATGACAAGTTGTGTAATAAATGGTATTCATCACTCCCACATAATCATTATATCCACATAGTTTTTTCCAGTAAAGATAAAAATATAGTTGCCATTCTACTAACATATTTATCTACACCACACCCTTTCATGTTTGTGAAAAATCATTACTGGTTTGGAAAAGAAGGGCAGACAAAAGGATGACAGTGCTTACTTCTGAATATACTTTGTAATAATGTGGCATATTGCATGTGCTTACTGAAAATACCAATGTAAAATAACTTGGCTGTGATACATTATGGTTGCAAACAGATACATATCCCAGAAAATGACCTCCTTTCCCTATACACGGTATGGAAAAATCATCATTTTCCATAATCTCTGTCAAGCTTCTGATCAAAATGTAATGGACAAAGTCTGTAAAGGTTATAAGAGATGTAAAACACTTCTAGTCATTTATTATGAGAGAAATCTAAAAAAAAAAAAAAAAAATTATGGACCCCATGCTTGCAGAAAGTGCATCCTAAATGACCCCCAGGTGGCCCAACAGCACTCATCTGTAGCACTCCTCCCTGACTGACCTGCAGTTTTTGTTTGACTATATGCATGTTCAATAAACATTTACTCTACTAATTAATCGAAGTCCTATTTGATGAGCACCGAAAGGGTTAATTT
>VZRO01003717.1:1421777-1424277 GCA_013397915.1 Daphoenositta chrysoptera
CAATTGCATGCACTCAGTTTTTTCGTTGCAAAACGTAATGAACACCATTTCAAATACCATTTTGATGTTATCAATCCTGGTGAGTTGCCCATCTCTCAACCACTGCCTCAATCAACATCTCCCCTAGCTTAACAAATCATACGCAAGCACTACTGATGAAAATCCTTCAATCATTTCTTGCGGGCAGGCGTCTTAGACCATAAACTCCCTTTGTTGAGAACAAGATGCACTCTATAAAAGCCGTATCAGTGTCTGGCAGCAGGGTAAAAGCACCAGAGGAAAGTTGGGCACACACTGGTTAAAAGTCTGCTTTCCTTCATTTTTTTCTTGAGCCTGCAAGGCTCCAACCACTGTAACAGTAGCCTGATTACAGCCTAAGCTACCCCGAGTCCTTGCAGATCTCTCAGTTTGCAGAATGATGGCACTGTACACAACAGCTGAGTACTCTGAAACTTTAGTGTTTATTTTCAGCCTATGATATAGACTCTGCCTTGCTTTTATTCAGGAGGTAAGCAATCTTCATTCCAGTCATAAGTCAGCACAATAGATCTCATTAATTTTAGACTAAAGCAGTAACCAATTTATCAGATAAGTTTTCAATTAAGCACAAAAGTTTGATTACATCCTGAAAACTATTGTTTCAGATATCTGAAGCATTAATATTTTCTACATCTCCTCATTTACAAGAAAAGGAAATCTAATTTAAAAATTTTGCGTAGCTGGACAATGTAAGTTTATATACATAATGGACAGGTGCTATATCCCTGCATAAAATCACTCAGTGTGATTTTGGGATTAAAAAAAATCCTTCCCTAGAAAGGCTTCAGTGAAGGTCACTGAGATATTAAGTATGAAGGATAGCTGCTTAATTTTTTTAAAGTGTAATCAAATCTAATCTTGTCAGCTACATCAGAGAGAGGAAGTGATCAGTTTAAGATACATCAGAAGATTTGCATAGAATGAAAATGAATCAAAATTAGTTTTGGTATCTGAGATGGCTAAAATGACAGCCTAATTGCTCCTGAATCAAACGTCACAAAGCTTGGTGTGTAATTTTAATCACTGATGAGAACCAGGTTAAGTTTGCTCATGGCACACATGCAATTCAAAAACCTTTTGAAATAATCTGATCAAAATGAGCATGAAAACTTAATAATTCTCTAATTAGTCCAGAGACAAGCATGTTTACCTTCCCATTTGGCAAATCTGCACAAGCGTTTGCATCCTGAAGAAAGCCTACACATCTAACGCATTCTCCTCCAAAGGCCTTATCTACAGATAAAAAGCTGCACAAGGAGAGTTGCACCAGAAAGCAACTCCCAGCCCCTTCCATCTGTAGAGGACTGGTATAAATGTCTTCATACTGGTATCTCTCAACTCTGACACAAAAGGATAAACAATGCTGGTACAAAGTATTTTTACATGTATCCACTCAGCAACTGCACTTGTGAGGCTATTTCAGTCACATGTAAACACACATGCAAGCATGAAGGCACGCACCCAGCTGGCAGACAACATGCATACAAGAAGTCTTTTGGGCCATTTCGCAGAAAAAGAGGCAGCAGTACTTCTGTTTTGTTTCCCAGCAATGATAGATGGATGCATGTGCAGTAACTGTCCTACCCAGCACCATGAAAGGATCAGTCAGGTTGAAACCTCTTTAGTAGGTAAAACTAACTGATAAAGAAGGAGTTAATACAGCAAATGGAACCAGATGCAACTCCCTAAAACTCTTCTAGCCCTATCTGAGGTTTTCCATTTAACCTTTGCTGCTTGAAGCAGGCTTTACCCATACTGCAGCATATTATGGTATCCCACAGCATCACAGGGTCCAGTACACACACACAGAAACTGTTCCCAGTTACAGTCGTGGGCATGCACACTATACTGGGGCCAGATGGCATTTATGAGCAGTAAGTAATTTTAGGCAGATACAAAATGGGTTCTGCAGCGTAGCATCTCACCCTTCCCCTTCTTCCCACAGCCCTGTGCTGAACAGTCGTGCTGTTGCAATTTTCTCTTAAAAGATTTAGCAGAAGTAAACTATATTTTTAAACTTTCCATCACATAGTCAAAGTGAAAAACAAAATCAGCACAGTAACAAGTGTCTTAACATCTTTTCTGTTACTTAATCAACATTTTTAAATAAGCTGCACATTTATAGTTGTCTCCTTATATAACTTCAGTATTAATCAGTACTAAACAATGACATCAGCCTTCTGATCACAATTGTATAAACTAGAGTATTTTCATTTCAATTAAAACAAATACTAAATCTTTGAACTGACAAGCAGCACACAGAAACCGTAATGTATATTTCCATACTTGAGCTGTTTACAGTCTTTGTGGCCATGTTTGCTATCAGATAAGGTAGATGAAATCATTATACCTTGATGAGGAATTAAAAATTACTGGCATAACTTACTGATCGTACATAACGTGATGGAGCATGCATCCATTAGAGGCTACGGCATCTTCAATATTGAAAAATAAAGAAAAA
>VZRO01003717.1:1426777-1441863 GCA_013397915.1 Daphoenositta chrysoptera
CTGATTTTTAAACTCTTACAATGAAATCTCCTGAGGCTGATCAGCTCTCCTTCACTGTCAGGATAGGATTTGCCTCTTTGTTTTCTATCCTAAGGAGCAACGGGAAAGTGTACACAATGGCCATAACGCTATTATAGGCTTTGGAATTTTTAATTTAATTGTAATGGTGAAGAACTGTTGCATTACTCTCCTGTCTTCTTTCCACAGCTTTAATGAAACCACTGCAGCTGTTCTCCTTTTAAAAGCAAGATCAGCAATCCCAGCTTGACAAAGCTACTGTGCAATATGTTTCTTTTGTTGTTGTTTGGTTTTGTTGTTTTAGGAAAATGTTGTAATCATTATGCAAGATAGGCCTGTGTCTTAGGCTACTTCTGCAAACAAATTTGGCTGCTTTTTTTTTTTCCAGCCACCCTGGTTTGCATGTATTTGTTCTAACTGAATATTAATAGCTCACACTGGTGTGAGACAAGAACATGAACTGTAATTATCCTTCTAATTCTCGCTTTCATACCATATTTCTACTACTCCACCTGACACAGGTTCTGTAGTGATTACTTCATTAGTGATGAAGAATGGCCTAATCAGGTAAAGTATTGTTAGAAAACTCTTGTTTGCCAATACTAGGTGAAAGCACCAACTTTTTGCCTTTCTTTCTTTATGCAGAAAGGTGCATCTGAATGATAGTGACCCAGTGAACATTAGAGCATTAATCACCTCCCTTTGTCTCATCTATGCAAAGTAGGATTAGAGTTAAAATGATGACTGCTTAATCCCTTTGATTTTCTTTTACTAAATAAATATTAATCTACAAATCAATCAGATCCTGTATTATAACACACACAATATACACTACGAAAGGTTATGTAAATTACACTCAATTTTACAAGCATGCCATTAATGGAAAGAGCCCCCATGCTTTCCCTTTTCACTCCCCAAACCCCTATTAAATTTGGAAGTTCAAGTTAATAATCCCACTAAATACAAACCTTAGCTATTGAATCCATATTCCTTTTTCCTTTAAAGAACTTCACTGCATCAATCATTTTAGGAATTAATAAATCATATTTACTGTGTTTATTCATATGTCAATACTCCCAATCTGTAAAGCTTTCACCATTTAATCTCTTTAACTCTGACCAAAGTTAGTTTACTTTAGATGTTGTTTTAAACTCACATGGAACTAAATTAAATAAAAGCAGCTAGAAAATTAATCCTAATTATCTTCAAGAAAAATAATGCTGCCTGGATCCATCACCTGTTCTCACACACTATGGAAGAGATCATTTGCATTCACAGCTCTTAAGAAAAATTACAGAAATGTAGATTTTTGCTTCATTAAACTTAGGTCTGATTTAACAAAAACGTATTATTAACATAAGTAAGTATACTAAAAATACTCTAATGATATAAAATAGAGCAGTATAATCTTCTGAAGTGTGAATTATCACAAGCTTTGTGATTTTACTGAAGTCTGGATGTGCCTTCTGTCAGCATATTCAGAAGGTAAGAATGGATTGCAAAAGTAACAAATAATGACTAGGGAGTCAGAGTGGCTCTATAGTATTCACCTAAGCTCTTTGTTGTCCCAAAACAAACTGTGAAATAAACATTACATTACTTTTTTGCTTGCATGCTAAAAATGCTGCAATTATCTTTCTAAAAGTTACCACGAGGCAGGTAGTCAAGCAAACACTCCAGGTCTCGGGGAGACACTACAACGCCAGATAAATTCAGAAAGAGTCTTGATGAAAACAAAATGCAAAGAATCTTGCTTTTGAACAGATTTACAAAACTGCAAGACTCTTCTAATTATGCATCTGGAATGAAAAAAAAAAAAAAAAAGCTGTGGTATTGTAAACCATGTTAAACATTTAAATATTACTCTGTATTAAAGTCAGCCTGGTCAGTGAACATACAGGATGTTTTTTAAACAGCTTAGTTATTAATAAAGCAGTTTTTTTTTCTAGAATATTATCATGGCAAATTTGTTTTGTATTGCCAAGATCAGCTGGGCATTTTGTTTTTATTATGCATAGTCTTTTGTCATTTTTTTGTTCTGCAAGTTAATTTGACTGCTGTGCATAAGTGAAGTGAGCAATTCAGTAATTAACTTTGGTGTTTTAAAATGTATGAACTTTAATTAGATTTCATTATAAACAAACAAATGTCAACCATAATTATAAGCTCCTTGGTTTAACCACATATTATCCCTTTTCAAACAAACTTGATGTCAGACAAATTAAAATCAAGCAGCCAGCAATTTTGAGTTGAATTTTACATGATCTGCCAGTAACCTGATTACTTTAACTTCAATATCATTACAGGAAAAGTATTTCAAGAAAAATAATTACAAGAATTCCAACAGGAGACAAGCTTAATTGTATTGATTCAAAAGATGCATGTATATAGGAACCATGCTGGAGGAATAATGTTATCTTAAATCTACAGTTACTATTAAAATTATATTGTCTGGCATGAAAAAGGCAATTTGAGATCAGTGTCTGGAAAAGAAGAGATACAAAACTAACTGAAATAATTATCTTTACGCCATTATACTTTAAGCAACAAAATATCAATGGGGAACAACTTCAAGGCATGAAGGTTTGCAGGTTTATTTACTGACTGGTGTATCTATTAGTACCAGGAACAAGTGGAGCTGTCAGGACATAATGAAGGTAAATGATTAGTTAGCACAGAGACTGAGCTCTTCTTCAATGCAATAAGAGTTAATTAAAGTTTACCACCAAACATCAACCAAAGCAGGATGTTGATCAGGTTTCAGCATTAAGTGCAAACAGACAATGGTTGGCAGCAATTAGTGCAGCTATCAAATGACATGCAATTATAATTATACATTTAAAACAGCTAAAGGCTTGTGAAAGGGAGGGAAGAATCCCATCAGCTTCTTTGACTATGTACAGTCAAAGTGCAGGAAACAGGTATCAGATATATCACTTCAATATTGTAAATCAATAGAATTAAACAAAAAAAAAGGTTGTACAAGCACATTATCTGCAAAACGACAATCCACTGTACATGAAATGGAAGAAATCTGCAGGCAACTCCTAACAAAGATAAGTACTAGTTAGATTAAATAAATTACTTTACTGCTGCCACTCACGCTGACACGCATAAACAGGGAAGTGTTCGGGGTTTAAAGACTGGTGGCTGCAGCTTTTTTACGCCAGACTCAAGGTTCCGTGGTATCCTTAGTCCCCGTGGCCACGCTGCCAGCCCGAGAAGGCCCAGCAGGAGCCCGGCCCGAAGCCCACGACCGCAGGAGCTGGTTTCACGTGCCAGCCGCAGGCCTCTGCGAGGGAGCCTGGGCCTGCCAGAGGCCGCTGCCTGGCCCCCGCGCCACAGCCCGGGGCTCTGCCACACACCCCCTCCTCTCCAGCCCCTCCAACCAGCATCGGCGCCAGTTCTGCCTGCTCCCAAACTTAGGCCCAAGTTTTGGGAAAGAAGAAGGAAGTGAGAGGTTTCCACCATGGACAAACGCTGTGCATCGCACAGTAGCAACGCAGACGCGCGAAAAATCCCGAGCACGGCGAGGGCCGGTGCTGCCACCGCCACGCGCTGCTCCTGTTCGAAGGCCTTGTGGAATGGTGGCAGACGGTAACAATTTTCTTCTCAGGCTCCCATTAAAACCAAAGGAAAGATGACAAACTTGCAGTAGCACCTTTAATAGCAACACCAAACAAAGGAAAAACTGCTCTCAGCCCAGCGCTGACAGCCTGCTGAACGCCCTCAGCATGGATCTCGGAAGCTAAAACACCCCCAGTTCTGCAGTATCAAACACACGGGACATACAGCAAAGCAGGTAAATAGTCATTATTAACTGGTATAGCCCGACAGACAATTAGCTACACACACATCCAGTATCTGGTCAATTCTCAGTAACTGCTCCACGCACTGGAGATGGAATAACTCACTCCCACTCACTCCTCTTGGGCTGGCATAGTGCAGCTAATGGGATTACCTGTAAGCACCTACACTGCTCCACGTCAGCTGAATAGGTCTGGCAACAAGGATCCCCACCTCAAAAAAAAATCAAGATCTCTTCAACATTTTTATGGACAACGCAGGGGGAAAAGTACCCCGCTCTTCCTAGGTATGTAACAGGAAGCAAGACAAAGCTTTCCAGAAGACAAGTAGCAGGTTTCCAAGAAAGCTAAGCTGTGACAAATTAAAACCTGATGATGAGAGGAGCAAAGGGGTTAGACAGTGGGATACATTGCTGAGGGATACCACTGAAATAATGAATCTACCAAGGTTAAAAAAAAATAGTGGAAACTGGCTGCCAAAATTATCCAGAGTTATTGTAATGAATGTGAACAAAACAAAAACAAAAACATAAATTGTAAGGGATATTAAATCTTGTTTTTCAGAGGTCTAAAAAATTTGCATTTGCAATCTTGCCAAGGCAGGCATATACAATAGGTTATCCACATCTGCCTACTGTGATATTCTTCAAAAGCATTTTGCACAGACTAGTCAAAGAGAGAAAAGGCTGGCCACCACAGAATCCCAGTTTGGCAATCAGCATGTTTTTATATTATGAATTACCCCCTGAGTAAAGAACTATCTACAGCAGGGAGACTATCCTTGTATTTTATTTGAACTAACCCATGCAAAAAGATCATCAGCATCAGTTCGTATCTAAATGTGGCAATAATTTCCACTGTGTCAAATTCAGTAAACCTTCTTTTAAAATTGTAAACACCATATTTTTTCAATGCTTTTTTTTTTTTTTTTTTAATTTTAGAAGGAAACCCACGTACATATGCAAAATGCATTAAAATGGGTTGTGTTAGTATGTTGGCTACCAGTTGTGATTTTCACTGGAATGTGCACACATTCACATTGCTAAAATTATTTTAATAAAATGCTTTACTGCTTTTCATAGTTCCTGGGCTGAAGCCTAGAGCAGTTCTACAGATTTTTTTTCCCTAACAAACCTCATTTTCCCAACTAATTCTGTTATGCTAGGGATTTGTGCACAGAGTTGGCTAATCCCAGTATTTCCCTAGAGCTGCATCTAAGCTATGGCCCACTCCCAGCACAAAAGTGTCTCCAAAAGCCCTTTCGCCCCCTTCAGCAGTGATACACTCATTGGTCCTGACATTTTCACTTCAGCCATGACAAATGAGCTGATGGCTGTGATCAGATTGCACACGAGGACTGCTTTATCAAAGACGTATCATTAACTCTCATCACTGTCTTCCATTATGACTCTTTTGGTCAAATCTGTTGTGAAAATGCAAGTCAGTTTAAAAACATAACCTAAACATAGCAACAAACAAACTTCATTAAAAAGCAGGAAAGAAAACCAGACTCGGACGGGATCAGAAAGAGTCTAGCGTTAACTAAATGTTTCTCTGGGGATTTAAGTAACTGTACTCAACCTCTGCCCCAGTGCAAACATGGCAGTTGACCGTCTTCGAAAGGTCCCTTCCCCCATTGCGGACTGTGAGCACTACTTTGCCTTTTTTAGAGAAACAAAAATATAGCAGCAGCCATCAAATATGTCTAAAAACAGTGTCAACTTTTTTTTTCCTTTTTAGTCTCTGAATCACTTCACATTCTGTGTGTCTGCTCTTATCAAAATGTATTTCTCAAATAAATCCCTTAAAGAATATAAAATTTTCATTTGAATCACAGCCACATAATCACACTGTTTTCTGACTCACATTAGAAACACCAACATAAAGCATTGTCTGAAACGGAAATCGCTCAGCTCCCTATGAATACCACAACCTTTCTGTCAAGTTAGAACCTAAGTTCCAGTTACACGGTTCTTGTTACATCTAGAGGGTTTACAAAGTATATATTTGTTGTAGCGTATTCTAGCAATTCATCTGAGAATACACATCTAGCAGAGTCAACTGTAACACAACAGATCTTGGGAATGGAGGTCATGCTTTGAGATAAAGTGCTATTCACTTTTGGACCATGCAAGAAGCTCTTTATTCCTGTTCTTATTGGCATCAGTTCCCCCTTACCAGAGCAAGAACAAAGCCAAGTGCTCGTGTGAGGTTTATGAATAAATCAGAGGTGAGCCACTTTAAGTGCTGCCCATGATTTCCTTGTTGACAGTGAGCACTTAAACAGGCTTCTATGACCAGCAACTCCTGGCAAACCTTAATGGCTCCTAATCTGTACCCTGCTTCATTTCAGGAAAGAAATGACCTACACCAATTTTTCTCAAGTCTTCACCTTTTGGGCAACTACTGTCCCACCTTTTTAAGAAATTCACATTTGGGGACTGTCCTGTTTCAGTGCCAAGTTTTCACATAACACACAACATAAAAATCACCATTTTCTTCCTTGAAAACAAATGACAGCTAATAAAATATTATTATGCTGTGCAGCCTAAGTAATTCCCAGACAAACCATTACACAATTCAGCGTTTGTTTAAATTGCATAGATTTTTAAATGAACCTAAAAGATATGCAGTATATTTGACTCCAATTATTAAAATCATGTAAAAAATATGCTGAGAGCAGATTCAACCCTCCTGTACAGCTACAGCTGAAATCAGGAATGTTTATAAATCATTACCACTGGATGAGTTTTAAAAATTCAAACAGCCTGAAAATCTATTTTTAAATAATACTAACACTGAAAATCAAACTGATTTCAACAGTAAACTCTGTGCTGGGCCAAACAAATCCTGTCCGGAACATTAGAATCCAGCTGTGGCATGACACTAGGTGTTTCAGTATGTACGTCTTTGATGCACAAAACCACTCAAGAGACCTATGCGGTTCAACATTAAAGCTGTATCCTGCATGGAGAATAGATTTCAACATGGAATGAAATCCTTCATTTTTCAGGACTCTCTTTCCCTCACAACGCCTCTTCTTCCCCCCGCCCCCCCTTTTTGACATGTCACCATCTCCAGATGGCTGAATTGACTCTGTAGTAGCTGAGTTATTGTCAGGCTCCCAGTTTCTGCTATATTTAAATACTAACAGTTTTTACTCTGCTGTCTCTTGTTGCCTTTCCACCCACTCGGGAAGAAGCTGTGATTTCAGTGAGCGTTCCCCTCGGGGCCAGGGGCGGCTGCCTGGCAGCGCTGACCTGCCGCTGCCGGAATTGCGGCGGGTGCCTCAGCAGATGACGCTCTTCTTTGCAAGGGCCTGATCCAAACCTGGGCAAATCGATGAGGCAGCGCTGGACTTTGGAACAGGCCCGCAGTCTAAATTGGAAACTGCAAAAATACTGGGGAAACCACCCGTCAAGCGATTGAGAAATCCACAGGCCAGACCATTTAGGATTTAAAACTCCAGTGATGCTTTTCACTGGAACTGAAATGTCTGTCCCAGTGCACTGGCAGACGACTCGGGGAGAAATCACATTTTTCTTCCCTGCAGAAATCAGTTGCTCCTGCTGGAAAAAGTCCCAAAGCACACTGCTTTGTTTTAGCAGAGTGGCTCGTGGTTTTGTGTGCATGGGGTGGCACTTCCCACCCCANTGTGAAAACTCAAAGGAACTGAGAGATTAAGGGGTGACATATATAGCTAAATAATTTATTTTAGAAATGTTGCATTTTCTTTAATTTAAACCCTTGGTGCTATAAACAAAATCAATAACCATATTTCAATTAAAAACAAAATAAAACAGAAAAGGACCTGAGTGAAACCCACAGGAATAAATTCCCTATTTAAGGAGCTACTTTTCACTCAGAACCTTATTTTCTGGAGTAGGGAAGGCATGGGAAGAGTTAGGTGGTAAACAAGGAGAATCTTAATTAAAGGTGGACGGCCATGGTTTCTCAAACAGGCAAACCACCTGCATTTGAAAACGTCATGTAACACCTGGCAAATCCAAGGATATTTTTTTCCCCTCTCTTGTTATGAAAGCCCTGGTCCTCTGAATACCAAAAATCAAAGGACCATCCCAAACAGATAGACAGAAGTAAGGTTTTACCATGAAAAAGAGATTATTCTTATCTGTTACACTACCATCTTCTGGAACAAGTGTGGAAACAACTGGGATTACTCCAGGTTTCCATCAGTGCCCCAAACACTGGAGCACTACCAGTGACAGGTGCCTTGTCATCTCAGATTAGGTGAATTTATAAGGCAGCCTCAGTGTCAAAACAGGGAGGAGCAAGCCTTCAGCAGCAGCCTCTCACAGACCCTCAGCTCTGCTGTTACCTGGTAAAAGGAAGAGAATTGACCTCCTCAGCCTCTCTGGGAAAACTCTCACTTACAGAACCTCTTGTGCCTTCCTTAAAAATGGAAATGGTAGTACAAAAAGAGAAGATGAAACCTTTTGAATTTGATTTTATGGGATTATTGTCAAGTGATAACTACAGGCCTGGTTCTTTTCCACTAATGTCAAAACTATCTGTCTTGCCAGTTTTACACCTATGTTATTCCTCTAATTTCAGGGCAGTAATTGTTAATTTAGTTTGGGGTGAATGGGAAGAATCTAGTTCTTTTGGTTTTATGTGTCACAGGCACACATCAAGACAGGCCTTTCGTATGGATTTCTTTGTTGCAGAAACAGAATGTTTGTCTATTTAAATACAGTTTTAAATGAGTATCTAGCGTGCACGTCCCTTGTTCAGCAGGCACTGCTCCAGCCTATATGGCAAATGTTTGTTTTCAGAGTCACCGTGGTCTTTCATGTACATACAGCCTTCAGTTCGTGAACTATTGACCTGAAGGACTATAACACCTTAGGAGCTGGGATAACCGATCAGATCACTGTGAGTACTAAAAGTCTGCTAGATTTGTCTGTAAAGAGATCCCAGTTCATGTGTGTTTCTTTAAAATTTTTCTCAAAAATACAAAAAGCAAATAAAATGGAATTCAGACAAATTACAATCTAAATATATATATCTCTCTTCTTTTTCTTTCTTTAATTGAAAGCCAATTCTGAGTAAGGTGAACATAAAACAGAGTGTCTTGATATGGCAAACTTTTATTTTGACCATACAACTTAGTTAAACCATTTCCCAGAATTTTTTTTTAAGCAGAATATGTAATTTCTCAACAAGTCTGCCATATTTCAGTCTGGCACAAACTTTTCTGGTTAGTTTGGAACGTGGCAAAAGTTGCAATAATAATGAAAATGCTGGTATAAAACTGCTATAGAGTGACTATTTAAAAGGAATAGAGTGACACGTATTATGGACTAAACTTCCTGCTTTTATTTATGCAAAACAAGTTTATCTCTGCTGGTCTGCAAAATCCCGCTATCAATAAACGTGTTTATTAACCCTTTCAGAAACAACAACAAATCTCAACAACTACCAAACAAAACTTACTAGGTTTTTTATACCTATTCAGTAAAAGCAACTCATACATGTCTTAGTTTCTCCTATCTGTGCATCTGTTCGAATAAATATATTTTGTGTTACATCTTATTCTTTAAAATCTTGAATCCCAGAATCTCAGCGTGCTGGGTTTCTGCCCATTCAGTAAGAATGCAGACATCACATAAGTTATTATTAACCCATGTGTTATCCAGTTCTACAGTGGCTGAAACTTTGCCAGAGACAACACATGGTGCTTGGTTAACAATATTTTAAAATATAAATTAATTTATTTTTTAATTAACACATTATTCTTATGGAGATACACTAATAAGCTCTTCCCAGAATGAAAGATATACCCTAAGCATATTCCTTTCAAAGAAGTTTTAAGGAATTTCATAAAGTAAGCAGCAAAACATTCTAAAACCCCCAGAAGGTCTTTATCTTTGTTTGAAAAAAGAGAATTTTTGTGACTATTCTTCCCAAGCGCTTTCTGCATTTACAGTTTTGGTTCATTTATCCATAAGCAATCCTAATTTCTTAGAGGCATCTCCAATGTTTAAATATTATCAGATCAAGCCCAATACTGAACTAACAAGCATTTACAAATAAATGTTCTGCAAACCAGAAAAAATCCTCAAAACAAGTTAATATTTAGTCTGACTACCAAGAGTTTTCCACAATAGCTCTAAATCGGTAATTATGTTGACCTGATAAAAAAGAGAGCCTATTTAATATGCACACATACAAATAATTATTCACACTGCATTTGATTTACATACGTACAAAAGAACCACTTCCCACTTTCAAAAGTGGCTCAACACTTATGGTATTTTAACTGCCCTAATTACTGTTGAGAGAACATAATTAGAAGCACTGATCACATTGTCAACAGCTAACCAGTTGCAGCCCTGGCTGGGGGCCTGATCCTGCGCTGGCTGGAGATGAAGGGGGCCAGCACTGACTGCAGGAGGAGGCCAGGGCCCTTCTTGCCACCTGAATCTACGGGAATCCAAATGTTTTGAACAACCTGCGTGCGCTGACACAGTCAGGCTGAACACCCCGCTCCTCATGTGCATGTATCAATTGCTATTTCGGTAAGCTTTCTCTGTTTTCAAAGGCGAGCAAAGAGAGTAATTTTTTCCCCAGCAAGGCTCCTGTACCACTTAAACACTTAGCACTGAGTCAGAATTCATAACTTTTTCCAAAGGAGAAACAGTTTAATAATTAAAACAGATATTGACTAAACCCTGCTTCCTTGAATACCAAACTTTTATTAGATTATTACGTGTTGATGCATAATTTCCATTGGCAACTTTTAAAGCAGCTCCTTCCCTCCCTGCCGGCCCCTGTCCTCCCTCTTTCTTTCCCCCAAGCAAAGTGCTGGGAATCCTTGATACCCAATAGTCAATATTTGGTTTGCCTGTCATGTTCCTGGAGCTCCCCTCCATACAAACCTGCGTTTCTCATCCTTTCGCTGCACTACTCTCGTACGTGTTACTTCACATGATGATGTAAATTCGGGGCATCTTAGCAATTTGCTAAAACCTGAGCTTCTGCTTGTTTTCTCAAGTCTTGGACAAACATAACTTTAGGGAGAGCTGAACATAGGCATAAAGAAAGAGGAGCCTGCATTTTCATCTTCCTTTCATCTCAGTCATTCAGTCAACCATTCAGTGCCCTATTCAACAGAGCTTTTCATTATGCAAAAAAATGCTAATCCTTTTCCGATGCTTTCACACTTGTATAAACCCCCATTCCTTCGACTGAAAAGCAATTATATCAGTTTACCTTTCTGTCAAAAACAGGATTAATATTCCAATACCAGAATCTCCTTTATTTTCCTATCTTTTGCTTTAGGAAACTAGAGATTATTAGTGGCGGTATTCCTTAGAGCAAGAATACATTATTTTAAATATGATTATTTTAGCCAAAGCAAGAGGGGGGAGGGGGAGAGAGAGAAAAAAAAACTTCAGTTGCTGCGGAAACTCTTTTCAGTGACAGAACTGACCTTCCCTTTGCAGAGGCCTGAATAGAATGAGCCTCACTCTGGTCTATTAATCAGAAACAAATTATGAAAGAATGTGGCTGGACTGGTTGACACTATCCTGTCTTGGGAGACTCAGTAACAGCCTAGTAACAATGTCCTCTTCATGGGTAATGAACAGCCATGACAAATGGGGCAGAGAAACTATTTATTTGCATATGCAAATTCTCACACAAGGGAAACATGTACAAACAAGTGTCATTGTAAGGTGGATTAGGCAAACAACGCTTTCTTTTTAGGACACTCTGTAGCCCAGAACATTAGTCAGCACAATTAAACCAGTCTCCATGGAGACTAATGAAATTTCACCATGGTATGAGTTAAATTAGATAGCTAGTTATGTGTTTTCACAATCCAACTTGAAATCCATTATTGTTTCAGAACAATACAGCAATTGTGCCTGGCTGATCTTTGCCAGCTCAACAAGCTCCTAAGTTGACAATTTGCATATGTTAATATAATTAAGCACTAATTACATGAAACTTGTACATATTCACATGCACTTTCCCTGGGCGCTTCTCAGTTTGAACCTTGGCCAAGTCTTTAACCCTTTGAATGAATTTGGAGCAGCAAAGCTCTGCCTTCTGGGTACAGCCCCAAGGCAGATGCAGAAAAGCTCTTCATTTATAAACACAAAGCTTAACCTGGCTTCTCATATTTCTATCAACAGGCTAGAAAACAATTTTGTATGTGGTGGGGTAGGAGAAAGGCCAAGGGGTGGAAGGAGCTGGATTGGAAGTTCTTTAGATACCCAGCTCTGGTGCCCTTTTTGCATATGAAAACACAAATATTTACCCACCTAGCAGGTCACAAACACATGTATTGCCATTGTCACAGGTCTTCAAGACCCGAATTGTCAAAAACTAGACTGGATTTTATGTCAGTGCTCTCAGATCCACAAAAATGGGAATGAGAAAAGGAAAAAAGAGCAAGCAGTAACTAATGAGCTTTACATAAATATATGCAGAGGCAATTAAGCAGTGTTAATTACTATGACAGCAGTTAATTGAATATAATTAGATATTTTAAGCTACTGACTAAGGCATAGTTAAGATTAATTTTATTGAGATTAATTGTAAATAAGAATAGATTAACTGTGTTTTGACAGGCATAAAAAGTAGATCTGCAAATTAACTAGGAGAGCAGAAACTAGCACAAAAATCATATATTATCTTAATGTCACACCTCAGAATCATCTGCTCAATAAACATGACTTTTCAAACCCAAACAGACAGGAATCTTGAAGAAAAACAAACAGCTTGCAGAGATTAAAGAGCCTTTTGTCCTTTTTCATGTGCATTTCTTTTAGCAGACTAAATTAAGCGAGTCTGGTGTACGTTTTTAGGAAGGAACATTTCACACTGAATGGAAAAAATGTTCTATCACATATGAAATTCATGCAGCTGTGCGGAACCTAGTCCAGATGGTCTAAGACTATAAAACAACACTAAATGATAGACAGTAGGGCCTTCCCAAGATTATGTGATAAAGTCACAACCTCATATTTTGACTTAAATTTTCTGTCATGTATTGTTTCCTTCCAGATCAGATAGCTCCATTTTAATTTTTAACTGATCCTGAATATTCAATGGAAACTCTCAATAAACATTACTGATAAGCATATGAGCAGAAATCATAAAATATTTACGGAACACCCCTTAGCTTCATTAAAACAATGCTGAATTCGAAGTGTCCTGGTTCCCCCACAATACTAAACTGTTCACACCACTTAGCTTAAATAGGTAAAAATGCCTGGTTTTAACTATGCTTAAAAAAAACACCATAACACATTCTACCAGCAGATTAATTCATGCATGCTGCTTAAGAAAATTAACAACAAGGCTGAAGAATGCTGAACAAATCACTAATAAGAAAGGAGCTTCAATTGATTTTGAAATAAATCAATAGGTGATTAACACAATATTTTTAAAGCAGTAGAATGTATATATATTATATAAGCATATATATTATATTTTCAATACCTTTTTAGCTCTTAATCGAACAAGGGCTTTACAACAGTGAGCATGTCCCTATATTGACTATCAACTTCTTTGGAATGCCTTTAGTCTTTTATAACGAAAATCCAAAAAACGGTCTGTGAAACAAGGCTACGACAAGCCATTCTGCAGTGAAAGATTTTAAATCATCCAGCCTCTTCTAATAGACTTGAGACTTATTGAGGTAGAAACCATAAAAAATGAAGAAGGGAAATTTAATCCCTGAAATATTGATTTGCACATTAATATCATATAGGCAGAGGGCAATTTGGCTTCATGGAAATGACACATTGTCGACCCTTGGTGAAGTCAGAGCCAATCTAACTGCTGAACATGTCTGAATCTCAAGAGTTATTAAGGGCTTCCCTTCTTGCCTTTATGACTTTTCTTCAGCCTACCAATGCAATCTTAAATGTATTATCTTTAAGAAATAATTGTAAAACCTCAGGGGTTTTCCAGTTAATGGAAGGGAGGCTAAACCACATCAGATTCTGAAATGCAACATTAAACCCTTGCAATCAACAAAACCACCTCAATTCTCATCCATCCAGTGCAGGATCTAATATTGTTATTAGAGATAATCAAATTTCATTGTGTAAATTTAGGCTCATGGTCAGAATGGAAGCAGTAAATTCTGCAATATTAAACAGTGATTTTTCTCAGCCCCCTTTATATGTTCTTTGATGGTGCACTATCTCCACAAATAAACCTAAACTATTCAAAAATCAAGGAACACATCTGTCGCCCTACTCTGAAAGATGCACGCAATGTCATTTGCCATCTCCACAGCCTTCCTTTAGTTTTAACTTGATCTAGCGGATAAGTTCCATTTTAGAGAATAATAAAGCAGTATCACTGCATAAACCAAACAGCAGGTACTATTACTCTGACTTACACAGATGGTTTACCTGACCTTTCTTTGTTCCTTGGGTAGGTTTCACTTTTGCAGATTTACGACTTTTCCCTCTATATTTCATTGACCCTCTATGTTCATTATCATAAAAATGAAAACTATTGAATACATGTTTATGTTGGCAAAGTCCAAAAAGCCCACGACTAAAGGATAAAGAGATGCTACAATGCACTGTGTGGATCTCTAGATCGTACACTATAAATATTCAAGCACAGATAACACGAATAACTGAATAATCCTGGTGAGCCTCAGCTCTGGAGCCAGGTGCAAGAGGTTAAAACAGCTGGCTAGCCATCTTTTATTTTGTGTGCCTTCCTACCGGCTGAAACCGCAAACCCTGAAAACTAGCAGATATTCCCTCAAGGTTGATAGTATGATTTTTTTCATTTCAACCAGTTTAGTAGGATCCCCCAGTCGAGAAAAGACAGAAACTCCTTAAATACAGGCAGCTGAATAGGAAGTGGAGCAATGATGATTAAGGCTCTTCCCCCCCACACCCCCAACCTTCAACCCCCCATTTATTTCCACGATCTTCTTTGTGCACCTTCCCATCCAAATGTTTGTATTCCTTATTTCAAAGAAAAGCACTCCGGATCGTTCTGTCAGTTTTGCCAGTAAATATAAAGTAAAACAAGTGTTGATGGCACTGAGAGTGTTACATACCCAGGCTGTGTTTTTGCATTGCTCTCAATGGAAGCGATCGATGCCCATGTCACAGTCGCGTCCCAATCGCAGCCAAGTCTCTGCCTCAATCTAACCAACAACAGGCAGGGCTGCAAAGGCTTCTCACTACCTCTTCCATCCATCCACCACCAAACTAAAAATATAATGCTACATATGATCTTTTTAAACACTCCAAC
>VZRO01003717.1:1453587-1546087 GCA_013397915.1 Daphoenositta chrysoptera
GCCCCGCCGGCGGTGGGAGCATCCCCTCCGCGGGAGGTGCCCGGCTTTCCCAGCCAGGCTACCTGCCCTCGTTTGTCTGGGGCAGGAGGTGGGGTTTGGAGTCTGGCTCTGACTATTTTCTTTTTTCCTCCTTTACCCCCCTCTTCCTTTCTGGTTTTTTTTTTTCTTTTCCCTTGCTGTGTCCTGATTGTCTGGAGTGGGATCTAGATGAGGGATCCCCCCCTGGCGAAGTCACTCATGTGCTGCTGGCTGTGACACATGCTACGTGTGTCGCCTTTGTATGGTCCTAGTTGGGCCACATGCACTTAGCCTGCAGTTTAAGGATTTGCTTTCGTGTGTGTACTGAGTGCTGGAATAAAGCAGGATTTCAAAGGGTACCACTAGAGTTGACATTTCAGGCCTGCTCTGGGTTTTAAATAAACCTTAACCAAAGGAAACGATTGTTCCAGGTTAAATGGCCCTAAACTTTCCTTTGTTTCATTAATTGGGATCTTCTGTTTGGTTCTTGTGACAATTCTTTTAAGGAAGCCGGAGGAATAAATCTAATTCATTAATTTCTTCCATACTGACTGAAAAGCTTTCGCTGTTTTACACATGGCTAGAGTCATGTTTAGACTTACTTCTTGTCTGTAGGTTACACACATGAAGTGAACAGAGGGGGCTTGATCCTGCCAGTCCCCTCTCGAGTCAGTAAACATAGGTCTGTCCCGTTGTTAGAAACTCTCACTACCTTCAGGGCCTCTGTTCGGTGTGAAGCCTGATAAAATGGTTTTACCTGTTCCAGGCCCCATAAGGCTACCCAAAACAAATGTTGTCATATAATTCTGATATTCTAAAAGCATGCTATATGTTTTTTTAGCTAAGCCTCTAATAACTGTAACTTTCTTCTTTGCTTAAATGTTCTTGAGGGAGGAATGACAGCTTTTACATTAAATGTTTCATAGTACTGACAGAGGCAGAAATGGAAATTAATATTTTTTATCGTTTCAGAGAAAATGTAATGCACAAACAAGGCAAACAATATAATCCAGAAATCTTATTAATTAAAACCCAGTGTAGGAGTGTATATTTTACAAATATTTGCCTGGGAACTTGGACTCTTAAATTCTGTCAATATCTCCATCACCTCTGAAATTATTGCTCACCTATATCCACAGTGACCCCAAATTGTCAGAGAGAAAGCCTGCCAGTTGTAAATCCACATGGGGCTACAACAGGATTGCAATTTATTATAAAGCAGAAATGTTACTGAAGGCAAAATTGGTGCCTATTCCCAAGTCCACACCTGAAAGGAACACACTTTCCAGAAATAAAGATGTTACAGAGGGTTGTTTAATAATTGTGGGGTTTTTTTGTGGTTTTTTTTTTTTTTTTTTGTGAGAGAGCATCATCATATTAGGTAGATTAGATTTTTTCTGGATTCTTTTTAACCAACTGTGAATGTTTTTATAAAAATTGTTTAAAAATAGCAGGGACAACAGAAATTCAATACCACCTGAAAAGATTAAAATATTTACTTAGGCTGCAGACTTTGTGCATGACAGTACATTATAAAATAGTCAAGACAGAGAGACACTTCTTTCTTCTTTGCCCAAAATGATCTAGCTTGTTATAATATTCTTGCTTCCCTCTGAAATGATGTTAATGAGTGCAAAAAATATTCTTGATGTAATTTAAGAGAGGAAATGAAAGACTATTATAAAACTAAATTTAAAAGTATGTTTTAATACTCTGGAAAACAAATATAGAATAGATGTATTTTGTGGGGAGATCTTATACGCCATGTGGAAAGAGCTTATTTTAAACAAGTGTATCTGTACATTCCTTCAGATAAAAGTCTGCACACTGTAGTTAAAAGTCATAGAATTTTTGATCTATTGGTCTACTTAGTTTTACCAGAAAATGTTTGTAATGTAAGATATGCATAAACAATTTCAAAGAGCATCTGATATTTATTCATAAAGATAAAATAAATTTAAAAATCTTAAATACTACTGATTATGAAGAAGTGTTTGTAAAACACCTAATTTCAAAAAGAAACTTATGAACCTGCATACACAATGTGGATAACTTTCCCCTTTCAATTAATTTCTAGTGTAAAAAAGAATAAAAATGAACACAGGAAAAGTATTTCCCTCTTTTTCTCCTTAAGCTCATTTAAAATGATCTCTTCACAGAGACATCCTTACAAATTATAACTACCCTAGGAATCAGTATTTCCACCAAATAATTATTTTGAAAATAAATATATGTGCATTTTTCCTTTGTTTTTTTCAGTAGATAGCTGTGAGTAGTGTATTCAGTAAAAAGGAAATAAAAACTAAAACTAAAATATGTTATAAGGCAAAAAATGGATGCTTCTATATTTACACTAAAACATTTGTATTTTCTTTTAATAGGAAGCCTTCATAAATTATTAAATCATGCTTGATCAAGTTAATAATGGAGTTAACTACCAGCAGGTAAAGTGCTGTTTTCTGTGTAAGATTTATACTTGAGCCCCCCAGACACTTCATATCTCCCTTATAATTTTTTTCTTGTTAACATAACATTATTCAATCTTTTATTTTGAGAGTATTATATTAAGTAAAACATATGTGTCTGTGTGCTTGTATGTGCCAACACACAGAAGCAACTGATCTGTCTCTTTTTCACACAAAAATAATAGTGTATTAGTTATATGTTTAGAAGCATACGAAGGTTTGCTCAGTTTTTGGTTTTGGCACAGTAATTAAGGTGTCAGGATTCAGATATATTTTAATGCTGAACATTCAAAATTTAGCATTAGAGCTCCTGGTTCATCTACAACAGGATGGATACTGTGTTTATAGAGTTCATTTTTGACCTTACCTGAGTAAGTACTTTAAGTTAAAGTATGAGATGCACCTAGAGGGGTAATACATTGAGTTTAATAGGAAGACAGTTAATAACCTTTTTTCATCCTCATGCACTATCAATCATGGCTGTCACCAGTCTGCTGAATCAAAGCAAAAGTGTTCTTCACAGATGACTGATTAGAAACGCAAAATCACAAGATCCATCTTCATGGTCACTTTTATTATAGTCATTTTTAAACTGACAGCAACCTGCTCAGTTTCAGCAGACTGGGCATCACAAATAGTGTCACTCAGTGCAGCTAAGCATGAGAAGATGTTGGCTGGATTATACTTAAAAATAATTAGGCCCAAAGCCTTTTGTGGAAGCAAGAAAAAGGATTTTTGTGGTTCTAGCCCCATCTTTTCAACACCAGCAGTAGCCTACATTTTTACTATGGGTTACTATTGGAAAATATTTTCATCCTCTTCAAGTGAATAAATCAGTTTTGGTGGGCCTTGCATACTTTTTGGAAACAATACCTTTGTTAGTAATGTGACCAATGAGTTTTGATAGAAATACTCTTAAGCAGAAGCTTAACATTGCATACTGCTATTTGTACAGTGCTGTGATGAACTGTTGGTTTCCAGCCTTCTGAGGAATATTGCAAAAGCTAATTGCCTTGTTAACTAGATTTGTTTCAATAACATTGTCTCCTGTTCAAATAAACTAGAGAACAGTTCAACGGTTTAAGGTTATTTATAAATTGAATGGGCTCCTGCAAATTTAAAATCAAAATGGTGTAAGCAAGAAAGAGAAGGAGAGAAAGGGAGAGAAGGAACACTGATACTGCAAGTTGTGCTCTGTTCTTGTTTGTTTCCGGAATGCAGTGAAATCTAATGTAAGTAAAGGTATTAAGTAATGCTGTAAAATGAAAGCTGGTTTGTTTGGAGGTTTTTTGTTTGGTTGGTTTTTGGTTTTTTTAGAAATATAAATTGCATAAATTGCTATTGCCTCTAAAGGGTGCTTTTCCTGTGTGGAAACTGTAGGATTGGTTCCTTAATGTAAATAAAATCCTTTCCCTCTACTTAGTGCTGCTTAACATGAGTAAGAAAATAATAGATTCTGATTTGGAATTTTGATTCAAGGACTGATGGAGTGAGAAGACAGCCAAGACTAATTTTTAAATTAGGTGGAAGCTAAATAGGCCTCCCTCAAAACTCTTCAAAATCTTTACCGGTTTTTAAAATTTAAATTCCACTTCATCTTGTGAACACAAAATAACATATTGCACCAGCTGAGCATCGTTTTAGAATTATCTTTAGAATTGCAGTGAAATGGTGCATCTGGTTTGCCACTTAACTTTAACCCCCAAAAGGTAGTCTGAATAGTAAGCCTGAATTGTGTAGCTGTGATTCCTTTAACACAGCTCATAGGGCTCTAAGCTCTGCATATCTAAAACTTTCCTTTAAAATACATTTGGTAACTACAAGTGACTTGAGTGGACTGCAGTATCAGACCTTTCTTGCAGTGTGCCTTCCCATCCTTCTCTCTCAAACTGGAGGACAGGACTTTGGTCAAGTAGGGCTCTTCCGAAAGGAAATGCTCTTCATTTCCGCCCTCAGCCCTGACTCTGGCTTTTTGCACCAGGCTACAAACACACACACAGTCACACCCTCAGTGGTGATGAAATGTTGGCACGCACAAGCAGGCAAACACACACAAAGAACATGCTACATACATGTTTTTAACACTGGCACACAATCACTGCTTCCTGGATAGTTATGCTGAAACATGAATACCAAGTTATTCATGTCAGGAGAATATCTTTATTTAAGGTATCTTTAATAGTTTTGTAATATTTCCATGTACTAAACTGACAACTGTGAGACTGAAGAAGGAAAGCAGGAAGCAAAGTGGGCAGCTTTATGTCCAGTTGAGATTCACATGCTCTGTAAACAGTTTTATTCCCCTCTTTTCCCCAGTTAATGCTTATCTTAAGGATATAATTAGCATTGATAATATGGTCCCATGTAGAGGCTCTATGTTTGTTAAAGTGGTTTTAACATGCATCTTTATTTTCTGATGAAAAATTGATACACTAATGCTGACTGACATCTGTCTAAAAATCAGAAGTTAAGTATGTCTGAATTTAAATTTCTGAGCATTAATCAAAAGCTGATCAAGCAATAAAACTAGCAATGTCTACTGATAAATAATATAATCATATTTTAATAATCATGCTTTTGGGGGGATGACAATTAATATTTTTTCCCCATTAGATATTTTAAATAGTATATTCTAGACATAAATGGCTAAATAAAGTTGACTGTAAATTATTTCTGTGTACTTTTCTGTGTAGTAAGAACATATTTCAAAGAAATCCTGAGGTCTACAAATATAACTATCTGCATTAAAAAGAAAATAATAGATTTGTTTGGGCTGTAAATGCTTTCTAGTTTCAGGTAGAAAAGTTGTTCCTTCTCCTAAATATTAAATAATACTAATCAACTTCCTCGGTTTGTTTTTTACCCACTAACCATTTTAAGACGGTATGGAAAAGGTGATCTCTATAGCTTAACTTAAGCACATAGCAAATCCATGCATCTCTAAAAATGAGCATAAAAGAATGAGGAATGGTAAGAAATTTCATGGGTTTTTTTCCTGTCACAATGAAAGGAGGCACAGGTAATAATCATTAAAATGTTTGTATTACTTTAAGAAAAGCTACATCAACCTGACTCCGTAAACTTTCAGACTGTGTATGTTGTTTTAGTCTGTGTGCTGCATCTTCCCCAGAATGTATTGTTCAGTTTGTGCTTATTTCCTGTCACTACACTTGCCTATACAGAATATTTACTATATATTAGTATATAGCACAGAGTAACTTTAAAAGGGTGGGACTTTTGGAATTGATCTTTGAATTAACTATTTTTCCAACTACAATTCTATCAATCCTTGTAAGACATGACTGAAGTAAGTACTAACATACTATTGAGGAAATATTACAGTAAAACTATTATAACATATTTAAGTACTGAATGCATACATTTTTAAAGATTTACCAAGATGAAATTCATAAATGAGTAAAAGAATTTGCATCTAATTTAGTGATTACTAATGTAATTGATGGGAAAAAATACCTAATGAGTAGGCACATGCACGGAAGACAGCAGCTGAAGTACAGCATAACTTTTATCTTAAATAAGCACATCTACCCAAGTAAATAGGCCAGACAATATCTGGAAGGTTTCCCTTTCCAAGTGCACTTATCATAAACATATATAGACCCATGAAAAGTATCTCCCAAATCCTCTAAGAGCAAAGCAGAGCACAGCAGACAAGACACTAGGAATTCTCATATCACACCTGCCTTTTTGCTGCCTGAATATGCAGCTATTTCTGTCCTTGCTGCTTTTAAATTTTTTTTTCTCTATGGTTTCTGAAATGTTCGTTGTAGAAACTTAGAAGGAGGAAAAAGCTTTTCTATGAGCATCAGGTTGCAATAAGTGTGTGTATGTGAGAGAGAGTGTGTGTGCATACAAAGATGTCTCAGGAAGACCAGACTGGTCATCTCTCAGCATCTGTCTCCTGCCTGGGGTTCAGACCTCAGCTACCACTCGCTGAGCTTTAAAGGGAAAAGAGCAGGCAGCACAGGTCATGCAAAACATTTCTATTTGTATATTCAAATTACCAGTATTTAGAATAAAGATACTGTCTGCTATCAATATTCCCAGTTGCTAATTAGGCAGATAATTTTTACCTTCTCTCAAAAGGTATCGGTATTGTTACCTCTGTGTATCAGTAAGTCCAGATGACTGCTCATCAGGACTTAAAAAGGATTCTGCATTTTTCCTCTGTCTTTTCTAAAATATTGACCACATATTATGAAGTGGGGATTTCTGTTTTGTTGTCTTTTTATTTGTGGTTTTTTTTTTCTTTGTACTCCTGGACCTCTTTTTATTTTCTGCCTCTTGCAAAATATAATAGCCACAAATCATTGCAGGTTGTCTTTGAATTTATACTTCGTAAGAGCAACACTTTATAGGAAAGATGTAAATATTTCTTTGCCAAATATGCCAAAACCAAGTATTTTTCTTCCAACAATTAGAAACAATACCTATTTTTATCCCGCTGCTGAGGGATGCACACAGAAACTTTAATATAACCATCATGGATATGCTAATTATATATTAAATACAGTAAAACAAGCATGTCTAATACAGATTGAAAACAAGAGAAGAGCTATCTTCTTTCTCAAGTAACAGATTTAGGAAAAGCACATATACTTTTTTTTCTTCTCTCTTTTATCTGTAGTCTAAATCATAGTTTAGATCATAGCCTGATAGGCTAAAAGGAAAAGATTATTTTTGTATAAATGTCCAGCTAGGATTTTGGAACCCTGCTGTGGAATGCAAAAGGGGTAAAAAAATCCCCCAAATATCTTTGAATACTTTAGGTGCTACAGTAGCGATTTAATTTTTTTTTTTTTTTTTTTAATATTTGATCTTTCTTTGTAGCTGTATTTAGTCCCTGTTTTCATTTTTGTAAAGAACAAGGTTTTTGGTTTTTTGTAAGCTGTTCTCCCATAGTGCATCTTAGTTTAATTCATTCTTAGCAAAAGAAACACCCAGGTTCAATCTGGAGACCTCCTTCCAACATAATTTAGCTAGACCTTTTCTTAGTAAAGGTTTTCTGGTTTTCATTTTCACTTCATATTCTCAAATAAAAGATCCTTTGTTGTCTACCATTTGATTGGACTTAATGAAAAACACTCCATTTTAACTTAACAGTATTTCCCTTTGAATTTATTATATTTAAGAACACTGTCAAAAATCAAGCATTTAATCTCAGGTTTTTATACTTAAAATTATATTACTATCATATGGTTCAATGAGGTGATGTAGAAAATATATTGAATAGATTTCAAAAAGAAAAGTGAAAAACTAGCCTCATTTTAATATGAAACTAAATACTATGGCTAATGTGCAGATTGGGTATGGTAGTTGACTTTAAAGACTAACATGTGACAGGGTGCCAACAGCTGAATTGTGCAGTATTGACTAAATGAGGTTCACTGATTTGTATTGAGGCTAATATCTTCTTTAAACAATTCCGTGTAAATTGTGTGTATAAAGTCATTGGAAGCTATTTCTCAGGACAGCCTCGCTGGCTAGCTACCTGCTGGAGTGAGGAAGATAATCAATAGAAAGAAATAGAGCTGAGCATGAGACTAGGAAGCTTCAGAGCAGTTAGTGCTGATAAAAGTAGATGATGTCAATATTTGGGAATAACACAACTCTAGGATAACAGACAAAAGAGAAGTGCATATGTTGTAGAGTGTTCAAACAGGGGCAGAATTAATGCATAAGTGGCAGATGTTGCCCCAGGCTGCAAAAAGACATTATTTATTCCAGGTATTGTTAAATTCCTAGCAATACACCACTGCTCAATATAGTATATTAAAATTATATCTAGCAATGAGAGAGCTGGAATACCTTTTACATGAGTCGAAATTCTCAGATATAAAGAAGCTGATACACTCTGTTGATACAGAGCATTTTCCACGTCTCCTTGACCTTGTAAAGAAGAGCCTCTGTCAGAAAAGAATCCTGCAAAAACAGTGCTCAGTGCTCTCTAATTAAATGAATATTTAGAACTAATATTTAAAAGAGCAACAAAACAAAATGTAATGGCATAGTTCACGAGAAATCAATTCTTTGCTTGTAAAGATGTTGACATCCTTGAGTCCACCCTCTTCCCCCTCCCTTTTTTTTTTTTTGTTTAAGGATTATTGAAACAAAAAATTCCCAATGCTCATTCAAATTTATAATATGGCAAATGTCTTTAGCCATGGTGTCTTATTGGTACTGAAGTATTGGTGTATTTTTGCTAATTTAATAGTAGAAATCAGTTTTCCTCTTGCTGTCAGGCGATGAATTTTTGTTCTTCCATGCTGATCTCTCTGTTGATGTATTATGACATAGTCTGTCAACATGAACAGATATGTGAAAGGGAGATTGGGTGACTGAGACATGCAACCTGAATATGGCTCCTCTTCAATTTTAAGAGCATTATCATGTTTGGATACAGTCAGTAGAAACGTATGTTTTTTTTTTTTCCTTTAAAGAAAGCTATTATTTTGATGTAATTTAAGCAAAAGCAAAACAGGTGGACTGTGACAAGGTCCTAAAAGCAGAATGAATGAGGTAACTACAAAACATATGCATGCAAGCTTAAAAAACTTTCACTTCTAGGTTACAGCCCTTTAAAACCAGCATTTGCAAAACACAAAAGTTTTTGCATAAGAAGAACCAATCCAGGCTTATCTGATTATTAAATATTGCTATCTTTTCTTAAAAAAAAAATTAAATAATTCCCCAAGCTTTACATGGTTTGTTGTCACAGATGTTTTTATTGTTTGGTGTTAGATATCTGGATTACATCAAGTAGGTGATTACTATGTCAGCTAAAAAGGTCAAGTTCCATACTTTTTATTTCAAAGCATCATAAAGAAACCTTTCTATAATGACACACTTGTCTATACTGTAGATCTCTCTCTACTTATTTTAAAAAAAAGCTTCTATCAGACACTTTGCTTAACATGAGAGAATTTCATATTTTGATAGTTAATAAAGTATCAGTATTCATGCTTAAGAGAAACACCTGTGTACTGAAATAATTAATTTTTTCAAAGCAAATTTCTTATTAAAAGATCATATTTTATCACTAAATATACAATTTGTTGCAATAAAAGATGTTATTATTAGAGTGATGTGCCGTAAAAAGCTTCTTAGACATTTTCTTCAGGTTGCTATTCTTTAGTTGTCAGATGTGGCATCATTCCATCCTAAAATTAAAAGAATTCATAAGGTTGCTGTCTAATACTTAACTCTGAAGAAATCTTCATTTCAAATAAGCATGCATTTTGATTTGGGACATAGTCAAAAATCTTTAAATATATATACATCAACTAATTTGTTAATCTTGTGCCACTTTTAGCATTTGTCACACATATAGACCAGGAAATTGGCTCCATCTCATTCTAGCTCTGTGTTGAATTAAAAACCTCTACTGCAAAGAAGAGCATGATGTGGGGAAAGAATAAATTTAGTTCTTTCCTTAGTAATGCACATATATTTCCATACATTTCACATCCTAAGGGAGCCTGTGAACGCATTCAATAAATACAAAACTGTAATTCCAGGAAAAGAGAATTTTTATATTATAAATTTCGCATGGTACTTTGTTCTTAAAAGATCTGAAATTACAAATGTCATTATGTTTTTATTCTTTTACAAAATACAGGATATAGAAAAAAAAAGGGAAGGCATTGAATTCTAGGGTCATCAGTATTTCTGAGGGTATTAGGTGACTTACAACAAAAAATATATATTCTACAATGGAACTTGTAAATTAAGAAAATTGTGTCCAGCCCAACTAGTTCTACCTTACATATACTGAAATCAAAATCATATAGGTAAGCATTTATATCAAACGATTGCCTATCTTCACCTTATATATTAAGGTCAGTGAAAAGAGCAGTTTATGGATAAAGGGCAATAATAAAGAGGTAGCCTTTAAACATGATTAGTTGGTGTCTATTAAAGATGTGTTAAAATGAAATATATACTGCAGGTGAAGGAAATTACTAACTCCTTCTAGGATGATGGACTTACTATATGTGTATTCACTATACCTTTAAAATATTTGTGAATTTGACTGCATTCTGAGGAGACAGAGCAATGTGGTAGATTTATGAGGGTCTGACGGAAACAGGGCTAGGAAAGATTATGGCATACTTGTTTAGAAAAACTGAGAACTGAAGGTTCCTGATTTACACTGACATATATCTAGATGAAACTATAGTTTGCAAATTGCCTAGAGGAGTTATCTTTTATTAAGTGTTTGATGGGTACAGAAATGTACATACCTATTTTATAACAGTCTAGGAATACCGACGCAATATTTGCAAATACAATTTTAATGTTCTTAGATTTTCTTAAATATTTTCATTTTTATGGTCACCTCACCCAACCCTGTGCTGAGCTCCCGTGCCTACCTAACAGGCCATATGGTTAGAGTTTTGTTGCATTATTTTGAATTCTTGGGATAGCATTGTGCTGAAATGTTCTCTGCACTGCAGGACTAGGAGAGATCAAACCACAGCTTAGGCAATTTTTACCTTTTTCAACAGCTTACCAACATATTTGACACTTTCTGCATCCTAACAGTTAGAAAAAGGTGTTAAAATCCCCAACGTTCACAATTAATGCATTTCCAAAGGCTTTCAAGTTTGTGACTACATTGTGATGCTATTACATATGTTTAGTTTGAAATTAGACAAGGAACAACAAAGCATGCAGTTTTACCAAGCAGTGTAAGATTTCTTGCAAAGAAACTCTGAAAGACTGATAAGTTTTCTACTCAATTCAAATTTCCTTGGTTTATTCTGACTGATACAAGGTAGATGACTTGTCTAGGAGGAGGTGGGGGGCAGGTTGGCTTTACACGATAATTTTTGGTACATTAACTTCCTCTTTCTGGAGGAGATGTTACTTTTAAATCTTATTTTAAATCATTATTATCATAGGGAAAATCTGTATTAGTCACTACAATCCTAATTTCATAATTCATATTTTATTAATGCAATTAAAATGGGTATTTACCGATGCTTTAGCAACAAAATTATGAATTTAATATCAATTTAACAATGGATAATGCTATGCATTCTAGTTCTGTCAGCATTTTTTCAAGCTAGGTGAATGCATTATACAAATATAAGGCAATATTTTACATAATAATCTACCTATTAAATGGGAAGTTTTGTCAGGCTTCTGTGTGCAGTTGGTCACCAATTATATATATAAAGTTTTTTTCCAAAAATATGTGGAAACAGGATTAAAATATTTTAAAGATTTCACAGGCTTCTAATAATGACATAATAAGCACTATCTGTTAGTGTAAACTTTTGATCAGCAACAGAGAAAACAAAGTTTATGATCAGACAAGTATTTCTTTCATTATGAATATATGTTCAGTGCATTGATAGCTTTAACAAAATTTTTATGTGTCATAGTATTATATGAAGAGCTGTACATTTGTGATAAGCAACATGCATTGACCCATTTTCATCAGTAACTTGAATAGTTTTCTTAAATCATTAACTTATCAGATCTGGGCAGGGATGTCTGGATCTTTCTGGATGTTTGGATAGTTCCTGGCATAATATAATGTGTACTGGAATATAAGGAAATAATTGGCACTTGTTAGTTATAAGCAGCACTTGTTAGCATAGGCTTTCTAGCATGCCAACAAGCAATTAACCTCAGCATCAGTCAATCACCTTTTCCTAGTTAACTCCCATTACACTTTGAGGACAGCTGCCATCTTCTTGTGGAAAAATACATGTAACTATGCCCCTGACTGTCATGCGAGTTTTAGACCAGTGTAACTTTATTCTGTCCAAAAGAGTTAGCGCTTTCTAAACAGTAGGGTAATCAAGAAAATTATTTTTCTTCCATGACTGTAAATTAGGAGTAAGTGCACCTAATTCATTGGAGCTGCATCTGTTTAAAACTGTGGCACTGAAACTGGAATCAATCTTTTCTCTCTGTACCTAAGAGGTGAAAGTGTAGAACTGTACATAAGTCAATCAATGTAATGATGTTGCTTAGCAATGTAAGTGCAAAAGAGTAGATTGCTGATTCCAAGAAATTTGCACCCACATATTGCACCTGTCGGTGAATGGGAGGTTGCATTGCAACTGCGCTGCAGTGTGGAATTAATGCCCTAATTAGAGACTTCTTCATCTCTATTAGGTATGCCTGACAAGACAAAATGGTGAGGTTATTTATCAGCTCATCATTGCTATGGGCGGCAGGAGTAACTGGTTTTGTTATTTTTTACTCTTTTTGTTTGGTTGGTTGTTTTTTTAAGACATAGCAAATACTTTGAACCCATTTTTGATAGGAATGGATGACCAGAAGAAAGTTTATGTGTGTTATTTGTGTAGAAAAGAGAGGTTGACGGTGGGTTAATAAAACTGTTTTTCCCCATTTCCCTACATGTAAGAGTGATTTTCTTGGAAGAAAGGTATGGAAGAATTGAACTGTGATTTAAAGCACATCATTTTATTTCAATAGCAGGAAGCAACTTCCATAAATGACAACTTTTTTTCTTTTGATAACTCCAGTGAAATACAGAGATGACACCTGTATGAAGCATTATTTTTAGAAAGAGGGACTGGGACACTTCTTCTCCCTTGACTATCAAAATGACATATAAATATCATTTCTTTTACTTTTTCTGTGAGTTTTTTGACTTGTGCCTTGGTGTGTGACTGTGATGTGCATTTTTTGTTGACAGATGTGAATAAGGTATAGAGAGTACTAAATAAAAGTGTGCCTGGTCCAAATAGGCAGCAATATGCAGCACAACTTAAGGGAAAACAAAAAATAAAACAACCATCCCTGAACCAAACCAAAATCTCCAACCAATCACGAAAACTCCCCCACAAAAAACTAAACCAAACCAACTGACCATAAAACAAACAAACAAACAAACAAACAAACAAAAAAAACCCCCAAACCAAAACAAAAAGAAAGAAAAAATAGGTTCATTGTAAACTTATTTCTTCCTGGTCGGTACATTAGGGAATAAACTGAATAACAAGGAGTATTTTTCCAATGAGTGAAGAAAACAAAAGAAGGAGAAAGTTGAGGCCTGTAAGGCATTTTAACACTATTCTTAAGAGTTTTACATATTCAATTCCGAAAAAATCTTTTAATTATGAATTGCTGTCTATCCAGCTCCTGTAAGAAAACCGTAGCATAGGAGTTTCTTTTTTGTTTTACAGACGTTTAGTTACTGTTGCTTAACATTTTCTGTGTTTTACCAACAGAAATTCTTTGGGGAATGTTTAAAGAATGGACTTTTCAGTGGATTTCTTTGGGGCATTCTTTTCAAATAGTCATTGTGGAAATCATCCTGAGGCATATTTGGATCTTAAGTCACTTTACATGGCATTAAGTCACCCTGAAAGGTTCCTACTAGTAGCTGGGATTTACCTTAGTGATATTAGTCACTTTTCAAATAAAAAAATCATCTGTTGGTGAAACAGTCCTATGATAGTAAAATATAACTAGGTTTAACTTGATTCTTGATAATATGTTTTCTTCAAACTGTATCTTTGATAGCTATAACTACAATTTTCATCTTGCCCTAAGCTTCTGATCACTTTTCTCAGTACCAGAATTTACATTCCCAGAGCAATCCCTACCCTCTTTGCTGAGTTACCTGTTTAAATTGTTGGGTACAGCCCGGCTGAGTTGAGTAAGGAAGTGGCTCCACAAGCAGCAGCACTGGCAGCTCTGAAGGAGCAGTAACCTCCATCTGGGGTGTGACATTTAGCTAGAACAGTCTGGAACTGCTTCCTTTGCTAGCTGGCACTGTTATGGTCAGAAAGCATAGTCGGGCTATACTTACATGAAGTACTAACTCATGCCAATGCAGAAATACAAGATACTGCAGAATCATGATACGGCTTTTTCTTTTTCCAATGACACGTAAACGTCATGGTGCAACCACGGAAGAATAGGAAGCCATAGGAAGCCATCTTTTGTGTGTAACTATTATATGCCTCAGGAGAGCAAAATGTTTTGGACTATATTTCTGCTTAAACTATTAAGCACACTACTGGAAAAGTTCTTAAAAGGAAACTGGATTATTTGGATTAAAATATTTTTTAGTAGTCTGATAATTATGTAAGAACGTGAAGAAATGTGAGAGGAAGTAGAACCATGTGAAGCAGAAGGAAGTGTCCTCACTGGTAAAAATGAGGTGGGAAAATGTTATATTTTGGTATAAAACATGTTTCCTGGTAGTACTTTTGCTGAAATCAGCATTAAGAAGCAGACCTACGATGATCATTAGTTATGTAAACTCCTAATCCAAACTCGTAGTGTGTTGCAAGCCTGGAAAATTTATTAACTTAGTTTTTTTTAGACTAACTGGTGATTTTACTCATATTTAAAATGATAGATACAGGGAGAATGGGACAATTCTTTCTTTGTTTTGCCTCAATGACTGTTCTATTGCCTTTTTGCCTCGTGAGTTGGAGAATCATTTTGGCCATTTAACTCGCATGTGTCTTCAGTAGGTTCATGTAGTGCAACACATGAACCTTTTTCTCTTGGTTATTAAGACCAGCCATAAAAATCCATTTTAAATGGTGACTTAAGAAATGTATCCTTGTCAATAAACATGAATTTGTAGCCTTAGTCATCTTTGATGATTAAAATATATGGTTGCAAAACATAAAATGGTATTAATTATTCAGTCTAAGTGCTCTATTCTGATACTTTTTTGTACTTACACACACATTTTCTTTTCCTAGGTATCTTTTTTAGTGCTGAAATGGACACACTAATTGTGAACCATGTGGTAAGGAGCTCCTTCTAAAAGATGCAGTAGCATATTTACCAGAATTTAACAGGCTGTGTACTTCAAAGCTTCTCTTGCCTGTAATCATGTGAACAAACCTTGCAAGTCACATTGCCAGCTCTAGACCCAGCACAGCACAGCACAGCACAGCACAGCAGCACTGAAACAGCCCCTGCCACTGGGCAAGGACAGAAAGGAGATGGTGACCTGCAGCGGGATGAGAGAACTCGCCTACCAGGATTTGCTCACGGTTATGCTTCTGGCAACTAACATTTCCATTTTACTCAAAGCTTCTACATCTGTGTCATCAGACAAAGCCCCATGAGTGGTGGCAGAGCAAACTGTAGCCTTCATTTTCAAGTTCGAAGAGAAAAAATTATTTACATGTCTAAATCCCAGAACTGGCTGTTCAGAGGTCACTCTTTTGCCCACTGCTATAAACCATGAAGGCTTCTGAAAGCTCTAAAAGAAATGGGACACAGTCTGGGGCAGAAAAGTCTTATTGTTTTAAATTTGTTTAAATTCTGTTTCATTGTATTATATGATTTTTTTTCCTGCCAGAGGAACATGGAAATGGGATGTTTCTGTCATTGCTTACAATGAATGACTACCTAAAGTGTCTGTCAGAGCTTGCAGGACAAATCTTCGACCCTTCTTAAGATTGTTTTAAACTGAAGGAGATTATATTTTAATTCATTAGGACCTCAGACTATTTTTTAAGGAAAATTACTGATTCATGCAATGAATTTTACTGTTTTATTGCCCTTCCAATTCAGTATTTATATATCTTTTTGATTACAAATTTAGGTAAATGTTTAACTATGTGTTTTAATGTTGCACTGTCTATTTTTTTTTTTCCCCTTTCCTGTTTTAGACATGTTTTCCTGATTCAAGCCCTTGAATTTAGTGACAATTAGTACAATTTCCAGACACATCACACACACAGTAAGAGTTTCTGTACCAAGTGTGGGAATGTAGATGTTAAGGGGAAGCACAAGTAATGATTTTTTTTTTTCCATTCACAAAGGAAGCACTGAGACATCAAGGTTATTCAACAGAAATGAATAAATGAAGCCTGGAAAATTATTATTTTTCCAAACTACAAGAGGGTCCCTGAAATAATAAAGATAATATAAATCAATAACCTAGATAAATTGTCTAATTTTCTTTAAAAAATAATTGGAAACAAAAAAAGGCATTTCACAGTGAAGAAAATCTTCAGGCAGGGGAAAAAAAAGATTTTTTTGACAGATTGCTTAGGGTAGCTTGAAAGAATCATCCAGGGTCTGTTCCTTGCTGCTACTTCAGAAGTGTGTTGGGCATTTAATCTTAGTTGCCCTATCTGCAAATAGAAGATGATAATGCCCACTTTTGTCTAGTGTAGTGCAGTCTCTAGAAGTTTCACAATGAAAGAAAAACTGTTTTCATAGTGTACTGAAAATTGCCTGTTGGACCTCATGATTTTAAAATAAAAGTTTGGACTACACATCCTGAAAGAGATGGGTCTCTAAGGCGGCGTACGCAAAGTTTAAGTGGGATGTTTTACTTTTTTTTTGTTTTTGTTTTTTTCTAACTGTTTAATGGGCTGATTTTTGGTATCATCTCTGGAACATGCAGGTTTCTGGAGACTGATAGAAAGGAGGGTTGCTGTGAATAAAAAAGCCTCCTTTAGGAGATCCCATCATTATCAGAATTCTTTCATCCTCACAAAAACTTGAAATTAGTATGTCCCATGTCTTGTATTTCAGCTACTAAACTTTCAGCAACATTTTGTCTGGCTAACATCTTAAATGCCATGGCTTTCCCATTAGATAAGCAGGCTGGTTTCATTATTATTTCTTGACAGAACAAAATAAATAAAGGAAAAAAAGACTTGTGTTGTGAATCTCCTGTAGAGGATTTTGGTGACAGAAACAGAACTGCTGTTATGGCTGTGCATATTTTATGATACAGGAAAGGAAATTAACAGGAAATTAGTGGAACCTGTAGAAAAACTATAGAAATATGAAATACAACAAGCAAACAGCCTCTCCACAGTTTATTCTGGCAGTACTAATCACATCTATTCTGATAACGGGCAAGGAGCGTGCTTAGGGTGGTGTGTCTCCTGACCCCTGCCTCAAGTTGCCAGCCTTTGGCTCTGCTCAAGTGTGGCTGGTTGTCACCACAGAGCTATGCAATGGGACTGGGAAGAAGATTTGTCCTCTGGCATATCCTATACCTTGAGCCTGAGTGTAGCTCTGTGCTCTTGTAAACAGTCTTGAAATGTCTTCTGGCCTGGAACAAGGGCCTGAGTTTATAAGGCTAAAGACATAAAAAACCCCATACTTTGATTCCTGCCTGAAACTTTCAGCATTCAGGGTAGGAAAGACAATTAACAAACCAGATACAGAATTAAGATATTTTAACATAATATCAAATGTACATTTTCCTCTTTAGGTTATTTGTGAAAGGACAATAGTGTCTGTTACCTGCAGTTTTGCCAGTGGTTGGTGCCAGCTCACAGCTGAAGCACAGGTGTATGAAATGCTTGTCATTTACCACTGACACGCTCACATGATGCCATCAAATGTATCAGGCTCTATTATAAAAGAAGAAGCCATAATTACTATATGATACAATTGGATGTGTTATAATTGCTGGTAAATTAAAGACTCAAATAGAGATTAGCCTTTGATAGCAGTTTGTTATCTGTCTTCAATTAAACCCAGAGTGATTTAAATAAATAGGAGCATCTTTGGGGCTTTTGTTTTAATTGTGAAAATGACTAACTTGTGTATGTTGTTATTTCAAGTCACTTTAACTGTAATACTTGCATAAGTTCAAAAGCAGAATTTCATTTCATCTGCTGATTATTTACTTTCATTAATCATACAGTCAGAAAACACAGAATTAAAAAAATAAATACTGAAAACTTGATTGAACATAATAGAGAAATTTAGGTAAGAAATGTGTCCATATGGAACCTTAAAATTTCAACATGAATAAAATAAAATAAAAAATGAATAGAAAAAACAGTGGTGGAGCTACAAATGCTGTGATTTCTTCAAAAAGCCTATTCTTCCTACTTTTTCAACTGGTTTATATATCAAGAGTAGATGTATATAAACTGCTTTTGAAGATATTTTCATTTTTTTGAAGTTAATATATTATATGTGCTATTGAGATTTAAAGCTGTTTCACTTCACTGTGAATCTCTAACCCAAGTGAAATACACAAGGAGACCTAGTATGTTAATTCAGGGATCAAAACATGTTTCCAATTGGTCATATTAGGTCTGGTAGTAAAACATTTTCAGACTTAAGGAGATGCGTGACTCACCTGAGGATGAGGTATGTTAAAACATTTACAGGTTGGACACTTTCCAAATGATGAGTCCTATCACTCTGATATCCTTAAAACCCACTAAGTTGACTTGCAGACCATTACCCTCTAGCAGAAAATTACTCAGAAGCCTCATTAGATCAACAGCAAGCCTATAAGTGTATTTCTCTACAGTGTAACATGACCACCCTGTCTCCTGTCTTAGATGTGAAAGCCTTATAGCAATAATAATAATATTAATGATAATAATAAAAAAAGTAATTAATTAATTACCAATATCTAAATTAATAAATAAAAAGTCTTAATAATTTGGTATATATCTAATATACTGAAATTCAGAATTTTTAATGCGGGCACAACATATCAGATTGCATCACAGAAAAGTGATTTTGCTGTATCCTTACAGAAGTTCAGACTATGCAAACAACAGGTTGCAATGCTATACTTTGAAAACTCCAGTGGTACAGAGATGTGCACATGTGCACAGCAGATCACTGGTTATTGCAGTAAAGGCAGTCTCTGCTTCTGCTATATATTTTCCCAACTGATATGCTCTTTTTTTTTTTTGAGGTTGTCATATGGTATAACACTTTTACTAGTTGACTCCTCCCACTTTTCTTCAAACCACATCCTGGTTTTTGGCCTCAGAAACTAAACATATGCACAACTTGCAGAACAACACATGATATTGTTTCTGTATAACATCATACCAGCTGGGATATAAATTCTTACAGACAATTTTATGTGAATGAAAAATACCTACATTAAGACATTTTCCATAGTTATGCAATACATACCACAGTAGAGCATATGGTTTAGAGTCAGAGATCCTCACTTAGAATTATAACAAAAGTCTCAAGTCAGGCCACAGATCTTCAGACAATGCAATTTTGCATAGATCATTCTAATTTATCTCTATTTTATTTCTTACTTCTTCTATTCTGTTTCGTATTTCTAAAATCCAACCTCAGCTAGTTTGCGGGCATGGACCTTTAAATTTTATCCATTTCATTTATTTGGTATCAAGTCCAATAAAATTATTATTTAACAAAGGATCAGGTAATTTATGATGAAATTTTAACTTGTATCATGGTTTGAAGATATGCCAATAGGCATGATTAATCATTTTTGGGCAATATATTTCACGTTCATTTTCATTAGTAAAAAACTATTTTGATTCTGATTTTTCAGTGTTCAACTTATTTATTTATTTATTTATTTATTTGGGGTGATGGTGGGAGCGATTGAGTGTGTTGTCACATTCCCCCTCAGGATAAAGAATCTGCATGTGAGAGTTTTCTCCCATAATCTATAAATATTAATCAAGTCATATTCAACCCTCCTTTTTGATAATCAAAGACAGTGAATTTATGCTTTCACAGCAAATAATTTTCTTCTGCTCTCAAATTAATTTTAAATGCAGTTTTGTGAAGTCTCCATTTTTTTCCCACCATTCTCATCAAAATATGGACAACAGATCTGTGGGATTTATTCCAAGAGTTGCGTCAGGATTTGAGGATTACATTCTGTGTTCATGCAGCTTCATGGTGGGAGCTCATGTTGAGTTACTGGTCTACTATGGCCCATAAATCCTTGTAGAGTAGAGGCATTCCATGTTGTTGTACCCCATTTTTGGGGGTGAAATCCATTTGTATTATGTTTAACTATGCATTTATCTCTCCTAAAATGCTCATTTCTTGCAATGGGTCTAGCTGATAAAGAGATCTCCTTTTCCTTGGTTTCATAATTATGTACTCACTGGGTAATCTTTCTGTCATCCTCAGATCCTTAGCATGGTAATTTGTATTTGCACCTCTGGATCACTGCTGGGAATACTGAGTAGCACTGGGCCTAGTACAGATGCCTGCTGGATACAATTAGAAACAATTCAATATTAATTTTCTTTTTAATGTGTCTTTTGATGATCTGCTGGCCAGATCTTGATTGAAATTGTGTACATTGATGCTATGTAGCAGATCTTTTATTTTCTTAATAAAATTATCATGCAGCATTTACAAAATTTTTATTATGCATTTATCAATTAAACAAAGAGAAGAAAAGCATCCCATGTACAGGTGAAAAAAATCTGTTGACCACCTAACAGACAAAACACTCACGATTAATATTCTTCAGTTTTTTCTGCATGTGTAACTTCCTTTCAAAACATTTCATATATAAATAATACTGTTCATCTTTCAGAACTGGAGGCCTGACATATCTATCTCAAAATGTGCAGGGGCTTTCTGAATTTATTGAAACCACCTCTGAGAAGCTTACAAAACTGATGCCAGACACTGATGTATGCACTTTCTTCAGTTGTATTTAAGATGTTTTGCTAACAGTTTATCTCTCAGATTGGATAATGTATGCTTCCTAATTTGCTACAAAACTCAAATTAATAAAATTAAAGAAATATTCTTAACTAATTCTTAATCCACCTTTTGGCAGACATACCTTGTTTTCATTTCTGTCTGTAAAAGCATCCGCGCTGCATCTATTATTTTGACAGATAGAGGTACATCCAGAATCCTCCCAAAACTTTAGTATTTTCATAGCTTCCGTCCTTCTCAGCCCCCAGTATTTAAGGTTAATGTGCCTGAAAGGTGTTTGCATTTTTCCAAGTAAAAAAAAAGAAGAGAGTGAACTTTAAAATGAGTCAACTAATTTAAAATGTCTCCCTTTCTTCCTTTGGACCCTTCTCCCTTCCGGAAGAAAGTTCTGGTGAAATTTATTAGAAAGAAATTTCCAAGCAGTTTATTCTTTTTTAAGCAAATCTAAAGCTTTTGGATTTATTGGACTTTTCTGTCTTTGTGTAAGTTGAATATCACAGCTAATAGCACAGTAATAATTACATGTCATTCTCTTTATCCTCTTTGTGCACTGCCAATCTGCAAAGGTGTCTCATTTCACACATCATTTGTGACGTCCTCTGGTAATACCACATATTTTGGGGAATAGCTGGTGAATGTAGTCATTAATCTCCATTTTGAGATGTCTAGTTCCAGATTCCGGACCCAGTTCTACAATTATTCTAAGCACAGAGTTCTTGGTGAAGTCAATGGGCCAACAAGACTATGCTCAGATCCCAAGAGAGAGTGGAGGTAACTAAGCTAAAGTTCAGGACTGTAGGATTTGCCAGCCCTTCAGCCAGGCTGCAGTGGCCACAGCCCAGGGTAGGAAAGAGGGTTCCCCTATTGCTCTGCAGTTAGTGACCCACAGGGTCCCTGCCACAGGTGGGATTTGGTGTTGATGGGATACTCTGGACAGTCTGCCCACGTCGTGGGGAGAAAAAAAGCTGTTCTGACGGTCCTATTCCATTCAAGACAGCCAGCACAAAGGAACACTGTTAATTCCTACTGAGGCAAAGCAGCCACAATTCAACAATGATCCAGACCTGACTTCAACACAGAGACAGCTTGTGAAATTGAAAAACAGGAACAAAACAAAAAGTACTATATGTGTCTGAGAAATCTTATCAACCCTGGCAGAGATATTTATTGCTCACTGATGACTGAGAATCTCATCTTGCTCAGGGACTAGTTGTGAGTTACTAATGGAGCAAAAATGTGGGGTGAGCAAACAATGACAGTCTATGGCTGATTACTCTGATGTCATGTTTTGGGAAAAGGAGCCAGAAATGTGCAACTCATTTTGCTTTAGAATCAAAGGCACCTAATTACAATCTCATTTTGTTAAAACACAGTGCTAATGACTTGCTTGTGCAGTAGCTGCATACCATATCAACTGCCATATAAGCTAAGATTTTCCATTTTAACAATCCCTGTTATGGTATTTGACTGCCTGTGCATAAACATTCACCAGTTGTTGCTGTGTGTCACGGGAGAGGAGGGATGCAGCAGTTTCCACTAGGCAGTGAAAGTGAAAGGAGTAACTGGCAGACAAACTTTCTGCTGAGATGCCTTCACTTTAGAAGAGCTGTTTGAAGTAACTTATAAAAAAAGGTCTGTTAAAAATCCGACCATGTTTGTTCAGGTCAGATTATTCTGTGGTGCATCAAAAAGATTAAATCCCATTGTCTCTTGTAATCTCCTCCTCTTTTTAAATATTTGTAATCTGTATTTTTTTGCTGGCACTCAGCTGGTTGTATAATTTAATTATTTTTCTGTTTAGGTTGCTTCTGTATTTTTTCTACAAGTTATGCACCATTTTCCAAAACTTTACTAAAAAATGTATATATACACATTTTCAGACCTGCTACTACTTGCAAAACCTTACTTTTGTTAAGGGTTGCTTCTATTGTCTTCCAAGCATTCTTCTGAGAGCGAATGTATTGTTAAATATGAAGGGTACCTCGTTTTGTTCCCTACGTATTCCTTTCCTTCAACAGATCCTGAATTAAGTATGTACATGGATGATATGCATCGACATTTGCTATTATTTGATCTTATTCTGTGAAATCCTCTTCAACAAATTCTGCACATTTTAATCTGTTAATTATAGCAAAGTCTGTTCTATTAAATATTTATCTGAAAGGAATTCTCTGAAAATACAGAAATGAAGATAGATTTCTAAGTAGCTGTGGGTTTTCAGCACACAATAAGGACAAACTTCATACCAAACCACATTTTTCACATGGCATTAAATGGCTCTAGATTTTGATAAGTTTGGTTTTCTCCTATATGTCTGATGCAATCTATTATATGTGTAATTGCATTTCTGACTATGTTCTTTCTTCAAATGTGAATTGCATTAATTCTTTCACTGTGGTTGGTACTGTGACAATGCCCATCCCTCTAAATCTGTATAACTGGTATTTTCTCCAGGTTCATAGTTCTTGTCTCCCCAGGTCTCTGTCACTTGTTTTCAATAACCTTTCATATGAAGTAGTGTTACTCTAAGCTTTTGTGTCACAAACCTGATAGGATCTCAAGAAAACGATGTGTGTTTCAAGCTATTCACACTCAGGTAGTATTCAGAGGAGAAAAAGGTCTGTAATTACTACTTTTAAGAAGCATGGACGCCAGCCAGAGTTGAAATAGGAGCCTTTCCAATGCATCCTGAAGAAGCAAAAGGGGCAATAATAAACCCAAATCTCCCCCTGTAAAGAGAAACATTTTTGGAGGGATGGACTCATTAGCTACGTGCTAGGGGCCAAGTAATTTTCTATTTCCTTCTCATTACTTCCAGGCCATGACCATGTTCTAACTATATTCCAGATCAGAACACTACCTGGGAATATTAGTAAGCTGAAAAAGAAACCAGTAAAACAGTTATGGTCCCAATGTTAGTATGAAATCCAGGACCATGATCTTTTAACTGCACCAGTAAAAAATTATGTCAGTTGTAATTTTTGCTTCTTGGAGATGCCCAGCATTCAAAGAGCTCTCACAAGTTCATATTCAGTTCTGCTGAACTAAAAATCAGGAAAAGGCACTGATGAGCTCAGTTTTCATGGGTTGCTTGGGGGGAGAGAGTCAAGAAGCCAGCCCACTCCCCAGTCTCTAAGTCCTGATCTGGGTGCAGGTTTACTCACACGATTTGGCACCAGTCACTAAGTTGTTTGCCAGCTGTGTGTATTTAGTGTATTGGGTATCATTGCTGTCTCCTCCTTTCCTAGATCTCCAAAAGAGAGTCTGCTGGTGACTAGACAGCAGAGGGATTGTCTAGCCTCTGTCCTCAGGAGCAGGGCAACAGAGAAAGGGCAAGCTCTAACAGATTGTTGCCCTTATTCCTCCCAATGCTGTAAATTAAAACAAGAATATGAAAAACCCGTATGACTTCATCCCTCAGACCACAAATGAAGCTGAGTCAGCAAGTGGTGAAGAAAACTACATGTATTTATAGTGAATGAGCAATTATTTCTTTTTCATGAAATGTTTGTAGCTAATCAACTCAAATAGCTGCCTATCTAATAAACACAAACTGCATACAATCCTGCCAAAAAACTGCACTTGGATGGCATATTTGGCAGTGCTGAACTACTCTCAAAGCACATTCGATATTCACTGTTTGAGTCAATAGGCTGAGACCTGAGTAAGATTAAAAAATTGTTTTGATCTTTTATTTGTACTATATGCTACTTTTATTCAGAACCATGTTTAGTTCCTCTGATTTCTGTAGATGTAGTGGTGGCAGGAACTGAATCCAAAGCTAAGCACTTAACTATTTCTTTTCATATATCCTAACTTTTTCATATGTCCTAATTATGTTCCTCAGCATTTGTCTTTTTTTTTCCTTCCCTCCCTTTTTTAGGCATATCAAATGGATTCAGGTTAAATTAATTTCAGTTTGAAATTCTCCGAAATCCAGAAACTATATTTTAACTACAATTTAAACTAAACTCTAAGCACATCCTCTGACTACTTTTTGTTGTTTGTTGTAATAATAACAAACCATTTGATATACTTCACTGAAACGTCAGAATTCAATATGAACATACATTTTTACACAACTAAAAAATAAATTATGCATAATGTGCACAACACTATGATAAATACAATTATGCTTTCAAAGGAGATTTTTAGAAGACTATCAGATCAAAACTAGATTTGCTCCCATTTGATATTGATTACTTATTTCCTAACTTGGAACACACACCATAGACCATTTAAACCCTGAATGCTTTCAGTTTAATCACTTTATCCTGCTCCATCCTCTCCTTCCCCCAGGATCTTTACAGAGGTGCAGGTAGCCAGACACAAAAGTTCAGAGAGCAAAGTTGGGAAGAGTAAATTCTTTTGACATTAACTTCCCATGAATTTCAACACAGATTTATCCATGTAACTCCCATTAAAATTAATGGGAATCATGTGACTCTAACCTCTGCATGCTGAGCAGTTTCCTTAGTGTACTGAAGAATCTGCATCTAGTTTCCAAGTCCCTAAACAAAATGATGGAGACACAGTGACAATATATCACTCAAATATCTCATATATTTAGTATATTCTAGAGCTTTGAAGAAACATCTGCTAAAGCAGCATCAGAAGTCAAAAATCCCAGGGAAAGCTTAATTTAAAAATTTTGGTATGGTTTTCATAAGAATGATAAAACAGACAACTGTACTTGCAATTTAATCTGTAACTATATGATTTCTAACTTAAACAGCCACAAGGAATGCAATAAATGAAACATTTTTCAAAACAATTGTTTAGATTTCATCTTTCTTTTTAATAATTTAGATTCATTTTAAATGATACCCTATTACTAGATCATTAATATAAACATTATTTTAAAATGAGACTTCAAGGAAAGGTTGAATAAGCTACAGTAAGACTAGGCAGAAGCTGATGGGACAACTTTCAAAAAAATAATGCTATACGCAATATTTATGATGTTATGCCCAAGTATTTTGAAAACAAATGCTATCATTTACCTTTGAATTATATATATTTATATATATATATAAAAATATATATATATAATTCAAAGCATGAGGACAAGTGCAGATAATATAGTGGAATAAAAGGATGTTCTGAGTGTCTAAGTGGCACACAGGCTCTCAAGATTTTCTAAATACTCTCCGAATTTGTAGAACATCCTAATTCCTTCCCTTTCTCCTCTGCCTTCTCTTTTCTTCTCCACTTCATGCCAGGTTGCCTTCTGCCTCTACACACCACTCACAGTTAACTCTCATGAAATTTTGAAGTTCTTTATGTATCACTGATCTCTAGGAAAGCCCTCCAATTGAATACTCTTCAGGAGAGCTGTCTTTTTATTAGCCAGAAGAAGTGAGGATTTGTGTTTATTAAATTCATGCTACAAGACAAGATGAAAAAGTTAATAAATTTTTTTCCAGTAAGGAACAAGAATGGGGATATTGATGCTTGAGAAATTTAAATTTAGTGACTTCCTTTTTGCTCATACAACATGTCAATGAATGTAAAGTAGCTGATAAGGATTAAGGTCCACCAGTGTCAAGCCATGAACTGTCTACACATAAGTTGTGTAAAAAATGGTGCATATAGGCTATAACGGCCTGATAAAAAATAAGAATATTTAGTCCCAATCTGTTATTCAAGTCCCTCAAAAGACCTTAGAAGTATTACCAACGCAACTTCAGTTCACTTACGTGGCAAAAATAGGTAAGTAGGTAGACAAAGAGGGACTGTTTGACTTGCATTGTTACAATTTTCTCTGGATTTGAAACAAGTGGAATAGCAGAAAGAACAGCAGTGTCCCAGCTCTCTGCCAGTAGTGCATAAGAACAATATTCTGTGGTTTTTTGCAGGAAGTGAAAGGTATGGTATTTAACAGAAACTTCAGCAGAAACTTCTGCACAATTAGATGCAATCTACATTAAATCAGAGCAGAGATATGTCCTGACCATAAAACCTTTTTCCTAGAACAGCAGCTTTTTCCTAGTAGCCAAAAAAATATTTTTTTTTTCTAATTTAACAGATCAAAAATGCAGACCTTGCTGAACTAAACTAGTTTGTTTATTTTTGACTCAGGAAAAGCTACCGCTTCTTACCACATTTGGCAATGGTTTTGGACTCCTTTATAGTTTAATGTGCTGAATATGGGATCAGCTGGTATGAACTTCCACTGTCTCCATCACTCCCTATGAGATACAACCTTGGCTATTTCAACTTCACCTTTGTTTCATCATTACTGTAAACAGCACGTACATGTTGGTTTATTGGTGGTGCTGAGAAGACCTTTTCGTATTACTTTGACTTCAAAGCATACCAGAAATATTTTCTGTTATTGCTATTATTAATTTCAATGATGTCTCCATTGAGTGGGTTCTCTGCTTTGAGATGCAAATGCATAGATGAATGGACTTGTCTCTCCTGTTCTTGAAATTACCTGGAAATATGAAGGAAATAGTTTGGGTGGTTCATTTGTTAGATATCATTTCTCCTGACAGGTTTTTCTTCCTACTGATTCCCAGATCCTGACCTAAAGTTTGGGGTTTGCAATGATCAGAAAGGACGCTGGCATAAGGTATTATTATTGAAAGCAGAAACAGAGAATTTACTCATCAACTTGAGACATTTTTCAAAGAAATTCACTACCATCATAACAAGGAAGTCAAACACAATCTTATTTGTGTACCATAGAGAAAAATTTTGAGTTTTGCACTAAAATGCTTTGAATTTTTTAATGCAAAAAAAAGAGATTTCTTTTAAATCATCATCTTTCTGGAAAATTTCAAGATTGAAATGTCTCTTACAGTCTTCATGGTCATGAGAGCAAAATTAAAGCTTAGTTAAAAAGGAAGGTATAATCATGGCATTGAATCTCTAATATTTGGGCATTAGCCCCAAATGTTTATTAATTATGCCCTTAAGTAACACCTCAGGATCAGAGAAGCTAAATAGGGTAAAGAATGTGAAGAAAAACAACTATTTTTCTTTAAAAAATTAAAATTGTTCATTCAATTAAAATACCCTTAATAAAAATCTCTACTTGAGTTCAAGTTGCCCACGGGAAGGTCTAATTCATGCTGTCCAATAATGAAAGCTTTATATGACCATTAAGGAAAAACTGACAAGTTATCACAGCAAATTCAGTAATGCTTGTTAACATATATAAAAAATAAAAGCTAGATACTTTAAATGTACCCTAAATTTTACTTTTATAAGGTCAAACTTAGTAAAATGTTAATATGTTTAAAAAATCTGTAATTTCAACTACTGAGACATGTTTTTAAATACTGTACTGAAATTTCTTCTTTTGTAGATGACAAGAGTACTCTTTGATTAAATGTGAACCAATGCTGAAAATAAGTTAGTCAATGTCATACTTTGCTGAATTGTATTAGCATACAGACAATATTTTCTAAATAGGGACTTCTAACAAGCATTTATACAATATAAATCAAATTAATGTCTAGGACTTATTTTTGAACAAATAAAAACAAGTAAGGTCTATTTTTTAAAAAGGAGGTTGGTGAAAATTAATAAATATGAGAACTTCCATATTGTTCTCTGTATTATAGCACTCCAGAGCTGCAGTTATAAAGACAAAGAAAGCATCATAATTCCTATTTGGAAATTAAAGCAATTCTGGGACACCAATGCATTTTTCTAAGATATATTTAAGATACATTTCAGATGCCTCTTTTTTTTCTTGCTGAAAATTTGCCAGTAGGCATTCTGAATTGCATCCCACATCACTTAAAAAAGCATATTAACATATCTTAGTTAAAATCATATAACATAGAATGAGGAAAAAAAGAAGTTTTTTTTACATTTGGAATTCTATTCTAACCAGTGCGTCACAGCTATCTTCACATAAACCAAATCCAGTGGATTCATATAAAAACTTTTTCACTTTTTCTAGAAGCCATTTGTAAATGTTACATAGTATGATCTGGTCCTGAGTGTTGCATGTTCTTAGACTATGATAAACTGTAGAATAGAGTTTATTATATAATGTCAGCAAATTAATGTAGTAGCTTAGAACAATCCCTGTAAACCACTGAAAAGTAACAGAAATCATGTTTTTTTTTCAATTGGTGACTTCACTTAAGCAACACAGTTTGTAAAAGAATTATTAATTTTGATTTTTTTTACACTATTTGTAACAAGTCCATTGATTTCACAGGGAGATATCAAATCTCAACAAATATTACCAACATCTCAAAGCAATTACTACAACTAAATTAAAATTCTAAACCGCACGACTTTCATCTTTAACTTTGAAAAGTCAGAGTGAGATTAGAGTTTCTGGTCACAGTCACTAATACTTCTACTGCTTTTAAAGATGATGTTATTATGTCTGTTAACACCCAGGATGTGAACATACTGAATGTCTCTCAATGCAGAACACAGGCATCTCTGTCTGTAGAATTAGGTGGTACTGATAGAAATATATATATATATGTGCATGTGTTTGTGTATATATTTTTATATTCCCCTCCCCTCTGAATTTTAGAATGTCTTGAAATCTTTTTTTATTGCTTTTTTTCTACTCCTCTTTTCACCAGCAGTTAATCTGTGTACACTGTTCTTCTTCTTTTTTTTTTTTTTTTTTTGACAAAGTATTTCTCTTCTTCGCAAATATTAGTGGACAGTTTCTTCCCCTTCTCCCAACACCGCTGTGAACTTCATTTGCTTTGGTATAAACAAACTCAGCAATTTTTAAGCCTGCTTCTGTTGTTACTCTTGTCAGTGGTGACATACAGGGCTCCCACCTGGCTGATTTCACCATAGAGTCATAGAATGGGTTGGAAGGGACCTTAAAGATCATCTAATTCTAACCCCTGCCACGGGCAGGAACACCTTTCACTAACCCTGGTTGCTCCAAGCCCCATTGAACCTCACCTTGAACACTTCCAGGAATGGGGTGTTCACAGCTGCTCTGGGCAATCTGTTCCAGTATCTCACCACCCTCCCAGTAAGGAATTTCTTCTCTATATCTAGCCTAAACCTGCTCTCTTTCAGTTTAAAGCAGTTACACCTTGTCCTATCACTACATGTCCTTGTAAAAAGTTCTTCTCCCTCTTTCGTGTAGTTTCTGCAAGTTTTTGTTGTTTCTGGCAGTTTGACTGGTTTCACTTTTGGTGTGGGACTGGGAGGCTGTTTGACTAAGAAAGCTCAGGTGGGTTTTTTGTCATTGCTTATTTTTTTGTTTGTCCATTTCAAAGGCAACAGTCTCTTTTCCCATATGCACTTTCTTCTTTCAGTGCCATTTTCACTTGTTCTGCTGTGTATGACTATCCTGCCCAGCCCTGACATGAGAGACACTGATCTATTGAGTTGCCTTAACCCTTGACAGTCTATCTGTTCTATGTAGTCTCTCTGTTTAGGTGCCTACCTTGTTTTGAGAACCCATTTTTCATCCTCAATTTATTTTGCCTTAGGCTGGTCTATCTTTGCAGTGCTTACTAACCCAGTTTTGTCTATACAAACCACTACCCAGAATGATATTGCTTTCTTCCTGCTATGGTTAAGAACAGGAGCCCTAATCTCTTCTGGAAACACTGTTCCCACTGTTCTTGTTGCCACATGGATGCTGGCACTTTTGTTTTATCCCATGCATTCAGTAGCAGCTGTAATCCATCGTGTACGCTACAAGTTTATGTTCTGAAATGTATAACAACGCCGTCATAAATAATTTTGTCATTGTCCAAGCTTTTTTTATGTTTCAGCAGCCAAATCTTTGCAAAAGACAATACTGCTTGCTTCTTCCAGAAGTCATATTGTTCCTCTTAAATGTGGAGAGCTTGAGATGGTTGTCATAGCCCTACAAGCTCTCAGCAACCTACCTCATGTAAAAGCAACAATAATTTGACCCTTGCTAAAAATTAAAAGTAAAATGTAGGAATGGATGTTCGTATTTATATACTAGCCACTATAATCCCACCTCTGCATTCTCTAACAGCAAAGTGGCAAACAAAAGGAGAGACAGAACTGCTCCAGGACTTTATTTAGTTTTTGCAGTGGATTACAGGCAGTGGGACTATAGAAAAATGACATTATATACTGGTAATATACAATTTCTTCCATAACCTACCATGACAGCTTGAATATTCTAGGTCTTAATTGCTTGCTATATATAATTTCCTTTCTCCCAGTCTAAAAATATACAGTGCAGTAGTAGCAGAAAATACAGGACAACAGACGTGACAGAGGATGAAATTATTCTATTATCTTACAAGCATGTTTCCCTAAAAATAAAAGAAAAAGGTTAACATATATCATGAAAAAAAGAGAAATATCCTAATTAATTCAGGACTGAGTGTGTGATCCTTAATCAGAAAAACACAGCAACTGCTTAAAAATAACACTAGGAAGTCCATCCTGTGTTTGTACTTCAAGAAGCAAAATGGTGTTAAGAGGACCACTGCACATTTCCCGTGGGTTCTTTGAAATCATTATACCATGCCCTTTTCTGCATGTTTTCCATACTTCATATTTTCTCATAAATCTAGTACAAAGGTATCTTTCTACACTGGAGTTATATCTGTAGTCCAACATTTGAAGATTTTTTAAAAAAACGCATGTGTTTGAAAATGTGCCTTTAAACACATTGTGTCTCAGGTCTGAAAATATTTCTTTACATACATGGTATTTCAGATCTTCTCATCTACCATCTACAAACAAAGGATGTTTAACTTAACTCTTTCCCCCTCAAAACTGGGCCTTTAAATTTTTTTCTTTTACATTTATTTTCCCTTTTGGTGGCTTACTTGCTTTTTCAAACCTTCCTATTTGTAGTCATAAACGCTAATAATTTTATTGAAAAATCCTGAATTCCACTAGTATGAATAGTTAATTTTTCGCATAACCATTCCAGAGGCAAGAATTCTGTGTGATTTCCTAACCCTGATCTTTTCTGCGGGACTGAAATATTTTGTGCATCCAAGAAATGAAACTGTCAGGCTGTTGTTTTTTAAAGACAGAATTGAAGAAGTACATCTGATTTAAATAAACTAGATTGTTTGAACATGCCTAAAGCCATAGTACAAATATGTCACTGTTTTCCTGCCTCTTAATGTGAGTCTAACTGAGTCCATTGGGCAAAGGATTTTCAAAGAAATCTCTGCTTCATTCATTCATGCACAGTTAGAAAGACAGGGAGTTGTTGTAGGATATTATCATTATAGTCTTGGTGTAAAATTTTATTTTGTGGTTGCTGTGCACTTTGAAATTGTTGTACTTTGCATAGGTTCACCAATAGTTGTCCTTACACATCTACAAAGAGGAAAATTGAGAACTTTTTGTCTTATCTTGTTCTTGATTTCTTCAGTACTTTTAAGAAATTTTAATTGAAAACATTTTCTAGAAGGTGCAGGGTTTTACCAAAAAGTTCATGTTTTACCATCACTGAGGTCTTCTTCACAATATCTATAAAAACAAGTTATCCTAAACTGTTATATATGTGCTTACTGATGTGCTTTTCCATTGGCTGAAAACAGTTGTATATTGCAGGACGCTATCTGAGCAGGCTGTTAGCATGAACAAATCCCACTGAACTGCTGTTTAAAATACTGTTTAAAAAACGTTTCACTGAAAGCCTTCAATGGTCATAGAGGGGACTCGTCAGCAAAATAAGTTAAGGTGCTTTTCAGGTGTCACCTGATGTTCTCAGCCTCTCTTTTCTCTTTCTCTGAAGTCCTTCTGGTTTGAATGAACTGTCTTGCAACAGAATTGTATGCCCTGTTCCAGAGGCAGTCTTTCCAAGACCTTCTGGTGCTCTCTACCAATACTAGAAAACATCCCAGCACATCCTAAGATTACACTTTCCTTTTTCATGGCAGCTTCAGCCTGGTAGCTATAATCATCATGTGATTGACTGATTAAATGTGAGTCTTTCTCCTCCTGTACCATTTCCAACTGATGAGCTCCCAGCTTATAGCAGGAATTCTCGTTATTAGTCCCTGAGTGCATGACCTTACACTTTGTACTATTAAATTTCATCTTGCTTCTATTACTACAGTCGTCAAGGTCATCTAATTCTTCCTGTATGAAATTCCAGTTCTTCTCAGTATGGGCAACTCTGCCAAAGTTTTTGTCATCTGAAAAATTTCATTAGCACACTCCCAGTATTTGTATCAAAGCCATTAATGAAGAGATCAAATACTTGTCCTAAGACAATTCCCTGAGGAACTGCACCAGCAATTCTCCAAATTGATAGACTTCCTTTCAACAGAAGTCGTATTGGCCTCTTGTTTAACCATTTTTTCAATGTTGCAATTCTTGTGCTAGTTACCCTATTTAACTGAATTTAACACAGCTTAGACTGGTTTCACATTGGAGTGGTAGAGGAAGAATTCTAGACAAGATATGAGAGTGTGACTTAGGGACAGCAATTCAATCAAGCCAGGCCTGCCTATCACCCAAATTGTTTGGATTGTTGGAAAGGAGAAGACAAAATCTGATATATAACTATTAAATCTACTGAAAACCTCTGATAAGAAGCGTAAAATTTGAAAATAGAAATATCCCTAAAATATTGGTTTTCAAATAAAAAGACCTTTTCATGTAGCAAACAACTACTAAGATATTTCTGGGCCCAAGTGTATTCCTACATCCAAACAATGCTGCTTTGCATTCCCTCAGTATAATATAATTATTTAAGCAATAGTGATGTAACGGTTCATTATCAGTTGGTTGTTCAATTAATGAAGTGCCTGAGGTAAAGGCCACTGCTTTGCTTACCCAACACAAGGTTTTATTAAGAAACAAGCATTCATCTTGATCATGGCACCAATTCAGCATCTACTAAATTGACAACTCTATCTGGGAATAAGTTTCTGTCACAAAGAAAGTGGTATCTTCTGCCGTCTGACAAATAAACTTTATTCCCTACCTCTATTTAACAATTGAGATGACTCTACTGCACAGAATAACAGCTCCCTTGCTTTATAGCAGTAAAATAGATTGCCAGAAGTTATATTTGTTGCCCCAAAGAAATTTGACTATTGATGGCTACCATTCACAAAGATTAAGCCCCTTAGCTGGTTGTTACTTCTTATGTATGAGCAATTTTTTAGGTTAATTTTGATGACTAAGATAACTTCACTGATGTGGCTGAGACCATGGCCCCAAAAAGCAGTTGTGTGTTCATCCATCTGATGTTGTGGCGAGTTTTGTATTAGAGGAATATATATCTCAGGCCTGGATCAGGGAGTGGTTGACTCTGGTTTGCTGTCCTTTCCCCTCCCACCACCCCAAAAATAATTGTGTAGAACCACTTTCTTAAATGTGGGTAATCTGAATGTTCATAAAACCCATGTCTGCCGGAAAATGGAGTGAACCAGGCATGAAAAACTCACAGGAGAGGGCAACACGGAATGAGCTCACCCAGCTGATGTGTTTGTGATATCCAAGTCACTGAGAGGAAGATTAAATGAAGAAGAGAGTACTAAAAAAATCTTTAAGTTTTCAAAGAACGTTCTTCACATTTTTAAAAAGAAAATCCATGAGGTAGAGACCAGGTTATTTATTGTTTCTTATTTTGCCATCACATTGGTTAGAAGGAGACAGGGACATCTTAGCTTGGCAAAGCTCAGGGGATGTCATTCACCCATAGCTTGAAGGTTAGGAATTTTCTCTTAGTGTGCAAGGGTCTCTCAACAGTGATATCTCCTGACCAAAGAAAACAAGGAGAAGAGACATCTGGGCCCACATTTCTGCCTGAAGGTCCAGTGGCAATGGTTAGTGTCTACCCAAGTGCAGTTATCTTGGAAGCTTAACGGAATCAGCATCTGGGGCCAGGTTCAACACATTGAATAGTATATTTTTTAACAGAGATTGTGCAGTCCAACATAATTGTATTTACATTTTGGTTTATGTAACACAATTTCTTCCATGTCTCCTCCTCTTTTGCTTGGTATTTAAAAAGTTCTTGTTTCTGTAGCCTTGGTGGATATAATGTTATACCCCATTAGAAAGAATTGTTTTTAAATTTATATACTATAGGTTAAAATCCTTTTAAATTTAAACTACAATAAGCCACAAAATTAAAACAAATCCTGGGTGGAGTTAGGACACCTAAGTAGTGTAGGAACTAAGTAGTTAGGAACTACTTCACTAATTGAAAGTTGGCTCTAACACTGATAACTTCTGAGTCAATATTGTCAAATTTGGTCAGCTTCTGCAAGTAAGCCATGCCCTGTGCTTGATTCATGGTAAGGAAAAAAATGCCTTTCTTGCTCTTCACAATATTTATCAATAATCACAAGTCTGTAGCTGATTACTTCTATGCTCTTCTGTTATGTCTTCCTAGAGAAAAGCACATCATACACTGATGCTATTGCCTTCCCCCTTTCTGCTAATTTACCTGTGGCTTAAAGCTTCTTTGTACCTGGCAGAACAGCCCTACTCCTTCGCCTAATCCTTCAATCCAGCAACTCCACTATGCATCAGCAGTTGCACAGGTTGTAAAGTGGTACATGCACCTAACCCATCAGCTGAAAGCCTTTCTACAATATGTCAAGTATATCTGCAACATTTGTTTAAATTGAAATTTAGATGATGCTCACTTCACATGCATCAAGACATTTTATATTTCTGTGATTTGGAGTTAATGTTTTTTCCAATCCCAGACAGAAAGAGAGTTCTGATTATCTATGGAGGATGATCCACAATCCTTTTCATTCATCCTGGAATAGCAAATGAGTATGTTTACTCTGTCATCTGAAAAGATGATACCTTGAAACCACACTATTGAGCCTGTCACAGCTGTGTTAGAGGGAGGTGACCCATTTACTGATAGAAATGACTAGAAAATATAAAGCTAGGCTTAGATTTTGTTTAAACAAAACTAGCCCTGATATGAACCTACTTGCTCAGACAATAGACTAAGTAATGATACCTTAACTGTTCACACATTATGAAAAGACTGCTATGACTATGAACACCATTTAAATTTTAATAATAATTTTCATTATATTCCTACTTTCACTCTAATGTATCTTCTCTAGAACACGTTTTTAAAGACATTTTACTACAGTGGTTATTTAAAACTTGAAAATTTAGACCACCTCAGACAGAAGCAGTATAAGAATCAGTCTTAAACACAATAAATGGCATTTGAGATAAGTACGATGAGGTTACTATTTGTGTATTTTTTTTCATAGAGGCTAACACCGGGAGAGGTCATTGTCTTGTGCTATGGTGTTTCTATCACGAGTCTTCACATTTCATCCCACTGGTCTGTCCTGAGGCCAGTAACTCGTGTTTGGGTAAAGCTTCCAGCAGGAGAATCCATCTTGATCTGTAGACATTAAAAGATAGGGAAGTGATCATACCGTTTTATAACTTGTTCCAGTGGTTAACCACTCATGGCTAACATGTGGCTTAGCTCAGCTTCCAGCCTTTAGTTCTTGTTATCCCTTTCTTCCCCTGTTTAAATTTAGTACTCTGTGTTTTCACATTGTGAGAGTATTTACACTTTCACAGTTACCTCCCAGTCAAGTCACTGCTCAATCTTCTTTTTGATAGACTAAATAAGTCAAGCTCTTACATTCTCCCTGTGGGCATTTCATCCAACCTTGAATAATTTTCTGCCTCTTTTCTACAACATCTCCATATTTAAAGAAAATCCAACAAACCAAAACTCTTTAAACTGTGGACAACAGAAAGGGAAAAAGTATTTTCATTTTTGTCTCATTATTGCCAAATAAAGATATACAAATTTTAGATCCTATTTCTTGCTTGGTTATTTGTAGCATTACAGTTGCTGGTTTTCAGCCTGTGGTTACTTCTTCCCTATGATACTTAGAGCTTCCTCAGACGATGTATTTCTGAACAATGATGCCCATCCTGCTGGGCTGGCCTGGACCTTTTTGCAACATGGGCTGACTTTTTTATTATTTTTCGAATGATCTCATTTTAACAGTAATTCAGGATGCAGTTTACGGCTGTGTTGTCCTCATTATTATTTACTGATTCTCCAATCATTCTGCCACCCACAAATTTTCTAAGAATGATTTATGTTTATGTTTTAACTCATGGGTGAAAATGTTGAATAGTGCTGAGTCTAATGTTGATCCCTGAGGAGCCTCCTAGGATCACTTCCATTTGATGATGATTTACCATTGACTAAATCTTTTTCGAGATCATTCATTTAATAAGTTTTGCATTCATCTGCATTGTGCTCTGATGAACTTGTAATGTGTTATCAGTGATCTGAAACCAGATGTGAAAAGTGTTCCAGTTACAGTGACAGGAATTCTAAGTGCTCATTGGGAGAGAATAAAACACAGGTAGTTGTCTAGGTTGTAAAGCAATGTGTTCCCCTTATCTGTCAGCTGAAAATCTTTCTATAGTGTGCCAAGTATTTCTGCAATATTTATTCAAACAGAAATTTAGATGATATCTTGTCATACCTGTGAAGATAGTCCATATATTTCTCCATTTATGAAATAAATTCAGAAAAACTGAAATGTTGAACAAGAAATAAAGAAAAAAAAAAGAAAAACCAACCTCCAAAAAACCCCAAATGAAGCAAACTGCTTCTCAAACCACTTTTCTATACTTCTAATCCACTTTTTTGCAGCAGCAGCAGCAGAAGAGGGAGAATAGCTGTGTGGGTTGTCTCAGTCAATGCTTTGGAAACTCATGAACAACACATTGCACAGCATGCCATCTTTTCCTTCTGTTCCAAATGGTGCATGTGTGGATACTATACAAGAACACTAATTCATTTTAGGATATTAGGTCCAGAGAAGGGTTTTCAAATACAAATGGGACTAGAGTAATATGATTAATTTGGGCCTGCTCTAAGAGTTAAAATTAGATGTGACTTTCACCTATTATCTGCAAAAACAAAAGCTTCAAATCTTAATAGTTTTAATTGCTAGTCTCTACCACTAAACAATTTCCTTGGAATAGCATAATGATCCTTGAGGCATCTTATAAAAGAAGATTTCAAAATGTCACAAAGATTGCTGAAAGATTGGGCATTTAGAATTGACTTTGTCACCTTACCAGAACCATCTTGGATCCTGCAATCAGTGCAAAGTCATGAGGAATAAGAAACACAGAATTCCAGTTTATGCTGATGAACTTTCTGTTAGAAGGTAGAAGCTGGTTACTGATGGCATCAACCGCTGAGATAAAAGCAGTGAGTAACAGAGGCACAAACAGAGCCAAGGTGAGATAAAATATGTCATTTAATGCTCATATTTTCCAGAGAAACAAAAATTCCAAAACAGGCTAGAACGAATAAGTTCTGAGGAAACGAAATTATCGTTAGTGGACCTTTGCAAGTGTTCGCGGACTTTAAAATGAGTGCATTGTACAGATATACCTGAAGAATTGCAAACAGATATGAACTTGCTTTTCTAAACTATCTACTGGTGACTAAAACCCAGCAGTTTCTATACTTGGCTTTCCCAAAAGTATGCCCTTATCAGGAACATTAGAGAACTTGATAGACTGATTGAAAGACATCCTAGCAAATTGATGTATTTATTCCCTGATTTTTCCTCCTGCCAAAACTTGGCTGAAGACAGCACTGATGTGCTCAAATGGACCAGCAACTAAATTCCTAAATCCTCTTCTAACTTTCTTCTTGTTGCTTAAGATGGCATATTTGTTCTGTAGGACCAGTGCAAAGAATGATAAACCCTTAAAAAAATTCACACAACTTAGCTTTCATCAGATTAAGGTACCTTAGCAACTAGAGTAATACTTTATCTATTTTCAGTGGGATTTGGTTCTCTTTATAGCACCCTTGAACTGACCCTGATAGCTGGTGTTTCTATCTTTTATCAGCCCTGAGTCTTTTGAATCACCAGGTTATTGAGTTGTGAGACCCTGCCATCATCACATATGTACCTAAACTTGCTTATCCTTGCCACCCAATTTGGGTCCTTAACAAAGTGCCAGGAAAGGTGCATCTAGGTCCTATCTGCTGTGTTATGACATCAATCCCATAGGAGACTCACAGTCAAAATCTGATAATGTTAACTTTATTTTCAGCATGAATTTATGATAACTAAGTGCAATTTATAGCCTACATGCTGATATGGCATCTTTTTTTTCTTTTTCTTCCCTCCCTATGCCATTCTTTGAGATCTTCAAAATGTGCACAGCATTGTCCATTCTTTCCTATTCACTGTCTGGGATCTTTCCATATAAATGACTTATCATAGAGAGGAGTGGCATTTTTGCCCTTTGTGGCATACTCCTTCAGTGCAGTAGCTATGGATCTAAATAAAAGGCAGCATGTTTCCAAGCACTTTTTTTCTCTCAGGGCTTACTTGCTAAAATAGAAACCCAAGTCCACATGGTGATCATATTTGCTACCTCAGGGACTAATTTTCTTTTACCTCCTTTCCTATATTCCAAAGCCTCATTGCCATTATCCTCTTGCTCCCCATGCACTAACAAAAAGATTTTAATGCATTCATTATGCAAAATCTTGTCTTTTGTGACCTTTGCCAAGAGTGCCCCCAAAGGACTGGCCAGGCTTAATAAGCTCACAAATAAACTACGATGTCAGCCAAGGGCACTACTGGCCAATTGAGCCTGCACCATTGCCCTCTCCCCAAGCCCCCACTTCACACCTGAGATACCCCGAGGTGGGATTGCGGGGGTGTTGTCTGCCCTGAAAAACTGCTAATCCTTTCCGGCGGCTCCCAGCTAGGCAAACAATCCCCTTTGTGAAGGCTGGAACAATCACACAGGCAATATTGCCTTTTGCTGCTTCTGAGATAGACTCTGCCTTCCTTTAAGTTCCCCTTTCTCCTCTCTCCTTGGCTACATTGTTTAATGCTTTCATTCTTCTTATTTCATTTATGTTATGTCCTGTAAAAGCTTTGTCACGAGCAAGCCAGCTGGGTCATTGGAGGAAAGGCACTCTCTCATCAGATCCTTGTGTTAGTCCATTTTCCTCCTGTCCAGAGTTATTGTCTAGGTTCTGTGGGGAAAACATCCGCTCCCCCATTCAGTGGTTGATGCTGTGACAGATTACAGCAGTTTCTGTCTGTTAAGCAGTCAGGCAAAGAAAAGAGTAAGAAGGATATAGCAGCCTCTTCATTTCATATATAAAAGATGCAGATAAAGTATATAATAACAGAGAAAGACATAGCCAGTAAAAAAATCTGAATTTACTGGGGAAGAATATAAACTTGCAAAACTTTAAAAGCAATCATGCTCATAAAAAATAGATATTACAAATATTAATGCAAATTATTAGTAAATCTGACCCCTCTACCCCACTACGACACACATTTAAAATTTATTATGGAACACATTCAGGGGAATAGCTTTAGGGAATTCATTGCTCATCTTTCTCTTTCTTCCTCCATCTCACACACTAGCAGTCTCCAGACAGCTTCTCTGAATTCCTCAGAAATACTGCCACTCTGACCTCTGTACCATAGATCCATTGACTTACTTCATTTGACTGTCTGGAGTGACAGCTAAGGTACTAGTACAACATGTTCTCACAACTTCCATGGCAGTGTACACATCTTCTTTCCAGTTCACCTCTATATTGTGATGCAGAATATCAGGACACAGATTGCTTAAGTAAAATATATTTGAACTTCCGATACTTTAATATATATAGTTCAAGGAAAAAGCATGAGAAAACCATGGGCTTTAGTTAAAAGCAGAATTCATCTAACAACATTTATCTAAGTTCTATTTGTGAGTTCATGTCAAATAGGGAAGCCTTTCAACATAAGGAAAAGGTTTAGGTATTGAACTGCCATTAGGTGCAATGGGATTAAAATAGACAACATTTTTTCATCTGCATTTTTGTTTGTTTATTTTTTTGTTTGCTTTTTTATTATTTGGCCAAGATAACCAGTCTGTTCCAAAATTTATCTGAAAACTTGTCACCTCTGGATTTATCTCAATTTAGAGATTGGAAATGAAATTAAAAGAACACCCTGAAATGATGACACACATTTTTTTCAGAAATCAGCTAGGGTGCTCAACAATGTAAAAACTTAGTTCTTGAAGTTAAAAGTCCCTTAATAACAATCTTATACATCTCTTCCTGATGCCATAACATCAAAACATCTTCTCCAGCATTTTAAGAAAGAAGACCCCGAAACAAAACCTTTAAACCTTTCCTCATTTTATCAAACTTTTAACAGGTTCTATTTGTACACTTCAAGAAATATATATTTGTTAATGTGACAGGTTAAGGCAGTATCAGGAGAACACATTTACCAAATGGGGAACTGGAGTAGAGCCATTTATTCTTTTAATTTGTGCTTCAGACACTCGTGCTGCACACAGTAGGTAAAAATTATCTGTCCAGAAGCTCAGGAAGAAAAAAAGTACCTTTCTTTGGCATTTCTGGAAACAGCCTCCAAATGCTTATTAAAATGAAATGAAAGCAAGGAAACTAGGAAGGCTATAATGTTCATCAAGATCTTGGAGAGAAAAAAAAAAAAAGCAAGGAAAACAAAAGGCACTTGTCAATAAATACAATAAACACCCATCCTGTATTACTGCACTTACTAAGAGCAGACAATGAGCCTCTGGCAGCAGTGAGGTGTGCAGACAAAAGGCCCTTGAGAAGTTTACTGCTGCATGCTGCATAATAGTTGAAATCTGTGAGTGTTTTTCAAGGTTAGGCACAAATAAAGCAAAATTTCTTTATTAAGGTTCCAAATTACTCATCTTCTCCTACCTTTCAGTCCATTGTCAGGCTCTGAGTACTGTAACTGACCTTTGATAAACAGTCATTTCACCACAGTGATGAGACTACATAAAAACTAGTCTGCACAATATAATGCAGATTAACTGAGGGACATTCCAGCTCTTCTTAAAAATAAGCCAGAATGACACCAGAGAATTCGCTCATAATTTAGCTCGTTGCATGTGCACATATTCTTTGTGCATGAAATTTCTTTCCAATGAGATAATTTAAACAATGAAGAAATGAGATACATCTATCAAGCAATTCTATATTGCCTTCAAAGGAGAGGCTAGTTAATGTTTTGTCACAGGTGTGAAAGAACTGATGATTCAGAGTTCATCTGCTTCACTTGTAATGGGGCTGAGCACCGATGTTTAAAATGCAGGAAAAAAACCCTGCAAATGTGAAGTTGTTACAGGTTGTGTCATGAACAAGCTGCACCCTTCTGACTGAAGCTGGTGAGTAAGCTGGTAGTGTAAAGCTTGCACAGTTATCTAAGGATAAAACCAAGTATCTGTTTTGATCAAATCTTTTATCAATAGTTTGTCTAACCTCAGAAATCATTAAAAATATCTCTAAGATATGGATGCAAATAGCATATTTTGTGGCATGAGAGATCAAACGGAGTGATGGTGTCATGCTGAAGGTAGTCTGAAATATTGACAAGAGTTCTTGCTGAATTAATTAGGCTGTAAAGTTTCATAAGCAAAGCAGTTTTAAAGGTGTGGTATTATTTAGTATTCAATGAAAAATTATCAATATCAATTTGCAAAGGCATTTTTGCACACTAGTAAGAAGAGAAACAGGAATAAGATGAAAAGATTACCAGGAGAAGTAGTACTAGCACATTTTGTTGTGTTGCCGTATCCAGTTTCTCTCATTATTGATGCTCCCAATTTATCTTGTTCTCATTTTACAGAAAAAAAAAATCATAAAAGGCACTAGAGATGAAATGATCAGTATTATTGTCAAGGCATTTTAAACAAGAATGCAGGGTCCTTGGGACAGCTATATCAGTTCAAGGCAATCTTTAATCCAGCGTTGTTTCTCCTCCCTGTGTTCTCAATTTGTGTGTCTTGATGCCCATTTGCAATGAAGTCACTAAATTACATCACAAAAGGCAGTTGTCTTTTCAGAGGAGAAGCTGTAAAATTGAACTAGAATATCAGACATTATTACTGAAATGACAAAATCCAAAAGTTAATGAACATAAAGCCTGCACTTGAGGATGCAGATAATTGATTTGCCTAAAGAAAATGCTGTAAGCTATAAATAGCATTGCAAAAGGCCAAAGTACTGCAGGAAAGAAATTTTTGAATTCAATTTCTAATTTCAGAATTCTTAGATTGCACTTGATGAGGAGTAAAAATATTTTTAAGATTAAGTGGCTTTATATTCCAAATAACTGAGCTACAACACCCAACAGTTTCAAAAGAATCTGGTGGTGCTCAAAACCACTGGAAAATCTATTAATATGAACATTATCAATAGTATCCATATTGATACGAATGTATTAGTTATATTATCTATATAGATAGTCATGAGTATTTCTGACTGCATTATTGTAGTATCAGAAAATCATTTATTACAGAGGCAGTATAAAAGTACAACTATTCTGACAATGCATATACTAACTAGAATCCTCTGGTGTGTTCTTGAACAAATATGAGCAGTAAAATAAAATAAAATAAAATAAAATAACAAATACAATGTAATTAGAAAAACTTTATTGTTACCATCCTGTCTTGTTTTTCTGTACTTATTTCAGTGAAAGTAAGCTCTAAATATAAAGTATGTATTGATTAAACTTTTTTTTTTACTTGGGATAACAGAATAATCAAATGACATGAAAGAAAATATCAAGGAAAATAAAAATACCACTTCAATTGTCTTACACCATATTAGGGAACTCAAGTAACTAGCTTGTGGGTTGTCAGTGCAACTAGTGTGCTGTTCATTTCTGAAGCTGCTCCCTCTGCTAAAAATAAGCCCCAGAAAACATTAATGGCAATTGCAATTTCTGAGGCACACAGTACAATTTATTTAGGCAGTCAAATTTACCCAGTTTAACAGATTCCTCGATTCTTGTCTTGCTTTTTCATTAAGCCCTTTAAACTGGACTTCTTGTCAATAAATAAAACTATTGACGTTGAAAGGTCACATCTCTGACCTTTCACATGTTTCTCCTGCGCTGTATCTATATACACTGTATACTTTACCTCGAGAAGAGATTCTTTTATTTAAGGGAGCTTAAACTGTTCAAATTTGTAATGTACTGGGGATTTTGGAATATCTAGAGGGCTTAGTGGATAAAGAACTGACCTTTCATCTCTGAACTCAGTCCCCATCCAACCTAAGATAAGTGGAAGAGTTTTGTGTCAGCTGCTCATGTGATAAAACTAGCTTTCCCTTGTATCATTCAACACAATTTGGCATGACTGGCAGTTTTTTTCTCTCCAGAGAAGCACATTGAATATGGAAAATGAATTGCTTCTGTCTCTTGAGAGGGTGGTCCTCCAGGTTAGGCTTTGAAGTTATAAATGGGAAGTGCTGGGAAGCTCGTATTATTGTTGGTTGCTAGCTCCACATCAAATGTATGGATAAACAGTGGGCCACAATTTTAAATCAGTGATAGGAGATGATTTACAAACACAAATATATAACCACTTATGTGACTTTTCCTCACCCAAGTGGAAACTATGCAATGTAGTCCGAAGTTGATACAAGTAATTCTACAGACTACGCTTGCTCCTATAGGCAGTACATTTTGACACATATCACAAGAGAATATGTGTTTCCCCCAGGGAAAAAGCTTCTCCAAACTTCCGAAGAAGTACGGCTGCCCTACTTCCCTCTCCGTAAGCATCCACAGCAGCCGATACCCGGGCGGGAGGGTTGGGGGAGCCCACTTCTGCCTGAACTGGAGCAGCTTCCAAGCGAGTGTCTGGGCGGGGCTGCGCTCCCCAGGGCTGCAGAGCTGCTCTCTGCTCACCAGCTGAGCGTCGCGGTGGGGAGCGCGCAGCCACAAGCAGAGCGTCACACCAGTCATCAGGCAGGTCCCCAGCACAGCACAGCCGTGCCCAAACCACAGCGCTGGGCCTCTGCTTTCTGCTGGGTATGGTGCTTTTCCACCGGGGATAATTTTCAAAAAGAAGTTTTGATTTGTTTTGATTAGAGTTATGTACTGAGCCCTTGTGACAAACTTTAAAAAGAAACGAACAACCTGAAATGCGAATTCAGTTAATTTCGTTACTGAAACTCAGAACCTGCAATCAGTTAACATGCACCCAGTAATTAACTGGATTTTTTCTGTCTAGTGAATGTATTAATTATCTGCCATATAACATAATGCTCCCTCTTCTCTTGCAGTCTTTGGAGCTAAGTTTGCTTCATCTGATACTTTTTATGACTCTTCAGCAATGTAAAACCATTTTTTAAAATAGCAGAAGAAAACTGCTCTGCAAGAATTTCTGGAGACAAGATATTTTTTATACAAAAGAAAACTCACCTTAGTGGCATTCATTGATTAATTTTATCTTTATGATTTATCTATACATCACATAGATGGAATTTTTCAGAAATGCTATAAATTGCAATTTGAAACCATATTCTCCTATTCCATGTCTCATGGCTCTGATCTCATGTTTAAAAATCAAGAGAATAAATTTCCTTTAAAGATAGTGACATCTTTGGAATGTTAATAATACAAAACTTTCAAAAGGTAAAATTATTTCTTAGGTGAACTAGCAAAGAAGCAGATTGACTCAGTCCATTTTGCACCTTTGTGCTAGAGAATGGCTGTGTTTAAATTACAGCAGCTTCAGTCTTTGCTTTTCAATCCCTTAATCCTTAAGGAGCAGAGGTTTCGGTTCAAGACAACTTCACACAGAACATAAGAAAAGATTCTGTGAGCCTACCTCAAGTATGATGATCATTTTTTCAGCAGTAATCTTTCACTTGCATCCCATAGCAAAAAAAAATATCTGAGGAAAACCAGTGTCAAATAATTAATGCATTTTCCGTGAAGGGCTCCTTTCCACTATGGTTTAATGCGTGTGCGTGAAAAGCAGTAAATGCTTTCATGTGAGCCACTTGCAGATATTCGTACCTATGGTTTTCATCACTGTTTTACTGGTATTCCCTCATATTAGAGAGCTTTTGTGATACGCCTGAGCTTCAATGAAAAAGGAAGCTGGCCTGGGAGGTTTTACATCTGGTAGCCAACACCATTATTAAACAAGCTACGTCAGTTTTTAAAAAAGCTACATAGGTCGAATCAGGGCAATTACGCTCTGATCTAAGTCGCATACATTTGTCAATTATTTCCAGGTGTTCTTGGGACAACATATTTTCCTTATCTGTAATTAATATTTTGATTATTAATAGGGCTGCAGTGAAATGTCAGGGGCCTCTCTGCTTGTCTTGATTTCATAAAAAATGTAGTCATGACAGTAATCATTTGACAATACTTAAGTTTTAAAGCATTATGCTATTTTGTTTTACAGCTATTATTTAAAATATAGTTTGCAGGTAACTATGTGCATTACATTCCTATGTGTGGGTCTCTGCATGCATAGGTGCACATCTCAGAGAACTGAAAAAACTCACTTGGAAATTAAAGGTAAATGGTTGGAGTGGACAACACAATAACAGAACGATTTTGGAATATAATAGCAAAACAATAATGAAAACCTGTATTTAAATTTCTACCTATCATTTTGAGTATGTTGTTATTTCTTAACTTACACAAGATTACAGTTGGGCATTCTGAAAACTGTATAATTAGTCCGTGTATGAATAAGTATTCTTTGCTAATAGAAAACAGTCAGACTAACCTCAAATGTTTAGAAGCCAATGTGGCTGGCACAAAAAAAATCATAAAAATGTTAAAAAAGAGGAAAGGGTAAAATGCCAAATTTTGAAAAATCACAAAGACAGACATTTATGGAGAAACCAAAATGACAAGTCGGGGTTTTTTTTGTTTTTTTTTTTTTTTTTGTTATGGTTTCCTCTGAATTTATAGGGGATGCTGTATGACATTAGATTAATAATTTTAGGTCAAAATTTTCTTTCTTATCTTTCATAAGTTTATGCTAAGAAGTGCTGACATCTCAGAATTAGAGAATTCCATTCACAGTCTCTTCTGTTTCAGCTGGCTAAAGAAATGCAAGACACTTTCTGAAGAATGCAAAATGTATGCAGCAACACAGAGTTAAAAATTTTATTTTTGATCTTCAAACATTGTTTGACCTTAATCAATGTCTTCCAACAAGCTTAATATGACATAGCCCTGAAACAAAAACACAGAGCTCTCGGGTCCGGCTCTGGAATGAAAAAGCTGTGATTATTAGTCCTCTGTGTGATCTTTTCAGATTGCACTGATGAGATGAAGTTTAATCTCGTTTCTCTCCTCTCCAGTACCACAAACCACAGGCAGTTTAAGGCAGCCTGGAAATCTCTTACATCTGGAAGAGCAATAATTCATGGGATTTCACTTGACAGCCATGACAGGCAGCAGGGCAGCCAGAAACAACTGTCTCTTATGTTGTGCTATTTGCAAAAAGTCAGAAGAGGAGGAGCAGGCACAGGACCACATCCTTCTTTAGCATATGTTAGAGGAGGAAACCCTTTTATTTTCTGCCAGATGCTCCATGAATAGGTCCTAAATATTACATAGACAGTAGCTATCACTTCCAAACAAAATTCCTTGGTGTCTGCTAAGCTGCAAAGCATATGAAGGCCTATTGTCTGGCAAAGGGTCATGGTTAAATTTGCACAGATTTTTTTTTATAGATATTTCAGATTCTACGTTATGATTTATAGGCATTTGCACACCCTGCTGTGCATGAATATGATACCATCTTCTGGGCAGGATTATTTCATGAAATGTATATGGGATTTAGCTACAGTAACTTTTACTGGGCAGCTTAGAATGGCCAGCAAAGTACTAGAATTTACTGCAGCACAGCTTGTGCTGTCAGGCTCATGGCTGGTGTTTATGATTTCTGCAGAAGCAGAAATAAACAACTTCTCCTTAATGGCTCTCTTTATGTGTAGGCAGCAGTAGCTCTATCTGGTCTCACAACAGTAGCTGGTGCAGTGGTCTGTCCCATTTCATGTGGAACCAATGTCTGAAAATTTGCATTTCTGCTTTTCTGAGTTTTCAGTGGAAGCAATAGGGAATGAATAAATCAACTGCAAATGTCTGAATGAGTAGCATTCCATTCTACTGCTTTTTCATGCTATAAATACATCTGGTTGAAATGGCCAGGTTGTGGAGTAAGAGCAAAATGATCAGATTTAATCTCAGTTTGTCTTAGAGTCTATACCCACACCGTAAATACTCTGATATCAACTGAGACCTACTTAAATTACTGTCTTAAGGAAGGAGGCCTGTTTTCTGAGTGTCTGTGGTAAGGCAGCTTAATCAACATTTTTATAGGCATTTACATACATATTTAAGTAAAAGCTGAAAAGTGGCTAAGTTTTACCAGCCTGTGAACAGAGGAATTGAATATCAATTTGTGTTGCTTATATCTGCATATATATAAAAAACAAAATAGTCAGAATGTAATTGTCTAAGTAAAGTTTTTTTGATGTAACAACTGTTTTTAAAGTTCAAAAGAATGTCGACACACACACTGTATATAAAAGCAGGCAGAAAATACTTTTTTTAAAAGAAATGGGACAACTACTCTATGCCAAAGAAAAACAATTCCTTTGCCAAACTACACATTGTTAACTTAAAATGTGTTCCATGTGGAAGTAGGAAGACTGATCTGATGGAAAGGCTAGTGATTTAAAGTCAGCTGGCTCTGTGCCTGTCAACTGCACATTCTGGCTTCCAGTTTTACAGCTAGAATTGGAAATATTTAGTTTCTTTTTTTTTTTTTTTTTTTTTTTTCTTTTAGGGAGGGGGAGGACATAATTTTTTTTCCTTTTCTAGTGATGCAATGAATACCGATAAACTTGCATATATAATCATCCAGACTTTAAACAAAGACAATATAATTTTGAATCACTTGTGCAAATCTCATTCTGCATTTTAAGGACTTTGTTTTATATTAGACTAATTTTCCAAAGCAAATTTAACACCACTTTTGTATACTCATCACAGTTTTTCTAGGAAGAAATTGTATTACCCTGTCTTTTCAGTATGGAAAAAATATAAAGACAAGTTTATATTCTGAGGGCAGTATAATATCTTACAGGTTACTGTATTTCACTTTTCATTCTGTTGGTATTACCTGTGTTGATCAAGCCTTTTATTTCTGCCCCCCCTTTCCTGCACATAAGGTATACAGTCCTGTCTCTGTATGTGGCCTAAAGGATATTGCAAACACAAAACGTTCAGATAGACAGGAAGAAAACAGCTACACTACCACACCTGGTGATATCTTAAAAAAGAAGCTATCACCCCATGGTATTTTCTGCAGGATTCTCAAAACTACTTTTGTTATTCACATTAAACTTACATCCATCATCCTGTTTTAGTACATATTTTCCAGCACATGCTGCATGGTAATTATGAATACAGAAGCTTCTATTCATTGTAGAGTTTTTTTAACATTCTTTAGATACACTGAGCACTATGAGGTTGAATTTTGATTACTGTACTAGATTTCTGCACACAAAACACACTTAAAGCACATTTGCTTCTCTTTCTAGTTTTAAAATATTCCTGAAACATCTAACAAGTCTCAGGATACTTAAATGGCAGAATTTCAGACACAATTCAGTCAGAGCTGTTTACTGCAAATACGATTGTAGAATGCCTCCTTTTTTTTTTTCTTTTTGCTAGAATACCCTCATTTTATTTATGATTTTGGATTTTATTTCACAGCATTCCAGTTTAGTTTAGCACGATGTATTTAATAACCATGTCTACTGTCTTAATTACCCTATAAAGCAGGGTTCCATTGGCATTTGACCCTCCACAGCATTCCAGAGAAACTGCAGGACCATGATAATTACCAACTGCCTGTGAGAAAATTAAACAAAAAAGGCCTAACTTTTAAACCACCATTTTAAACGACCTATTACATCTCAGGAATAAATCATTGATGAAATAGCCTGTTTAACAGGAAAATAGCTATTCCATAGCAAAGAATTTCCCCTTGCATGATCATGAAGAGAATATTAAGTATTCTTCAGCTCAAAAGGTTAGGTTTTATGTCTGTCCAATGCCTTTTAATGACACATTTTTGTGTAATTTTACTGTAATCAAAGCCTTTTCCTATGTAGGTTGTAGACTATGACTATTTTGTCAGTCTTAAACATTTTACTAGTCAAAGAATAGAAAATCTATTTAAACATGTACTGAGAAAATTAAACATGTACCAAGAAAAAAGTGTTTATAAATCTTTCACCATTAAAAGAACCTTCCTTAATGTAGCTTGATTTCCTTTGATTAACATAGCCATTTGCTGTATATTTTTTAAAAAATTGCTCATCGATTTAAACTCATAATAGTACACTCTATTAATTGATAACACAATTTTAAAAAGCTAATAAATTTTGAAAATCTAAATCACGGTTTGATTTATTTGATCACACTCTCTTTATTCTGTATCTAATGGCAATTACTATACCATCCTATGCTCCATTTCTTATTGCTATACTTAACAAGAATTCTATTTCATCTACCTTTTTTTAAATGTCCATTTGTATTTTTTCAAAATAATTTATCTAGGTTGAACATTGGCACTAATTTCCAGATCAGATTAGGTCAGCACTCCCCATAGTGTAAAGTTAAGAATATTAGAAAAAAACAAAGATTGTTTTTTAAATTATACAATTAAAAGTATTATTTTTTCACTTTTACATATAAGATGCAGGATATAAATCAAGGGAATATGCATTACTTTTAAAATTATTTCCAGAACATTTTCTAACCCTCCTTAAAACATTTCACTTGAAAGCATCTCTGTTTTCAACAGAAGCAACTAGAAATGTACTGAACAAAGAGTTTATGGAAGAGCCAAGCCACAAATGAAACTTGAATAGTTTTAGAGAGGGAATTTGAAAATAATTCTGTGTTCAATCAGAAATAACACAACCCTTCTACTCTGTGCCTTATAGCTTAAAAAAAAAAAAAGCCTTGTGACATCTATCAGCGTGGTTTAAGGCCTTTGGCCACAACTTTTATTTAAATTCCGGTTTAATTTATAATCCAAAGCAGAGATTAAATGCATAGCAGGCAACTGAATCCTAGCGGTATATTACAAACTTGTGGGCTTGACGATCCCAGTGCAGTTGTTCCCAGCCCAAATTTGACACTGCTATACCATTGTTCCCATACTACTGTCTACTGAAGTACCACCTGTGTAATCACTTAGACCAGAGCTGGAGTTACCATTGCAGCCTGGGAATTTCTGGAATAACATGTAGTTTAAAATCATAGGAAAATAAGAACAGCCATAATGGTTCAAACCAAAGGTCTAGCTAGTCTCATATTGTGTCTCTGACAATGTCCTGTACCAGATGTCAGGGAGAGAGGATAAGAACCAGGCAAGCGTGTAATACTGTTTCCCATATTCATCTGGCCTTTAGCTGTAATTCAGACTTCTTGAATGAGATTCTTTTGTATTTATGTTTTTTCTCAATAAACTGGAACACATGACATTTTTAAACATCCACAGTATATAGCAATGAGTTCCACAGCTTAGCTCTATGTTGTATAAACCTCTTGTTTATTTTGAACTTTCCAGCTGCTTTTTTCATCTGGTAGCTCACATGCTTGTATAGGAAAGTACAGGGGATCAATACTTCCCTGTGTGCATTCTCCAGAATGGTTAGAGATTTTGTGGATGCTCATCAGTTGCTCCCTTACTCTTCTTTTCTTTTCTTTTCTTTTCTTTTCTTTTCTTTTCTTTTCTTTTCTTTTCTTTTCTTTTCTTTTCTTTTCTTTTCTTTTCTTTTCTTTTCTTTTCTTTTCTTTTCTTTTCTTTTCTTTTCTTTTCTTTTCTTTTCTTTTCTTTTCTTTTCTTTTCTTTTCTTTTCTTTTCTTTTCTTTTCTTTTCTTTTCTTTTCTTTTCTTTTCTTTTCTTTTCTTTTCTTTTCTTTTCTTTTCTTTTCTTTTCTTTTCTTTTCTTTTCTTTTCTTTTCTTTTCTTTTCTTTTCTTTTCTTTTCTTTTCTTTTCTTTTCTTTTCTTTTCTTTTCTTTTCTTTTCTTTTCTTTTCTTTTCTTTTCTTTTCTTTTCTTTTCTTTTCTTTTCTTTTCTTTTCTTTTCTTTTCTTTTCTTTTCTTTTCTTTTCTTTTCTTTTCTTTTCTTTTCTTTTCTTTTCTTTTCTTTTCTTTTCTTTTCTTTTCTTTTCTTTTCTTTTCTTTTCTTTTCTTTTCTTTTCTTTTCTTTTCTTTTCTTTTCTTTTCTTTTCTTTTCTTTTCTTTTCTTTTCTTTTCTTTTCTTTTCTTTTCTTTTCTTTTCTTTTCTTTTCTTTTCTTTTCTTTTCTTTTCTTTTCTTTTCTTTTCTTTTCTTTTCTTTTCTTTTCTTTTCTTTTCTTTTCTTTTCTTTTCTTTTCTTTTCTTTTCTTTTCTTTTCTTTTCTTTTCTTTTCTTTTTTCTTTTCCTTTATCTTTATCTTTATCTTTATCTTTATCTTTATCTTTATTATTTATCTTTCCCATAATGCAGTGCCCTGACCTACTGAATAACTTTCAGTTTATGGAAGCATTTCCATACCTCTGATCACTTTTATTGTTCATCTCTGTCCTTTTTTTTTTTTGCAGTTAAGTATGCTTTTTGGATAGAAGAACCAAAAATGCCTACTTTGCTGTTTAAAGTTTCATATAGTAATTAAATTTAATTATATGCCATATGATGCTGCCTACAAGAATGTGTACAAGAATCCAAAGTCCTAGTAATTTTGATTTCTCTGACACTGAAACTCAGTGTGGTAGGTTCAACCCCTAGAAGAGGCTAATAGCCACATCATTTGAGTGTTTACCAAGTAATAAGTAGCTTAGTCTATTTGGAGCCTAAATTCTCATGCTGCAATTAAATGACATAAGGCACTCTAACTGAGCATCTGGCACACACCATTTGCCTGTACATTTCTAGTACAAAACCTTGTCACAAAATTCTTCACAGCCAGCGCTTCACTTCATTATCCAGAGCACCAGTCTGGTCTGCAATTCAGCTTCTCAAGTATGTGTTTCATCCAAATCTCTATACCCAGATGTTGCTGAGGAGAACTGTACCTTTCAGAGACTCTTGGCTTCATCTTTTGGAATCAAAAGTCATCTGACAAGGCACTAATCTCTTCAGCTCAGGTGCTGTACGAAGCAGATTCTTTGGTCAGTCATGGAGTAGTACAGCTCTCATTATCATTCTTACATAGGGATAAACACAAAAAATCTCCCTTTGAACTGGGCACTGAAGAGCAGGAGCTGAATTCACATGACCAACTCCCATGACTGCCACATGAAGAGTTTCAAGAACCAGGGACAAAGCAGAAGGCTTCCACACTCCCCTTGGCTAGATACTGCTTGGAGAACCTAAGGAAAATGGTCTCAAAAAAGAACACCTAGTAGGAAAGCAATGCCTCTCTGTGGTTGCCTCGATGTTGTTGTAGGCCTCCAAACCTTGGATCCTGTTTCACACCAGATTTCTAATCTTCCTCCTCTTATTAAAATTAGGCTTTCCCTTGCAAACAGAAAACTCCATTTAGCCCTGCCAAAGTGCAAATGATCCCCAGTCCAGCGATCTAGGCATTATCTTATTTTTCATGTGTCTGGACATGATTTCCTGAATTAGCTACTCCATCACCTTTCCAGGGACTGAGGTGAAGTTCATAGGCTTGTAGTTCTCTAGGACTTTCTTTTTATTCAGAAGTGACACAGTCCTTGGACACTTCTGATTGTCATGATTATTCAAAGGTTATTGAGGGGCCTTGCCATGAAGTCACTCTGCTACCCAATGGTCCTCCAAAGGGCCACAAAGATGATGAAGGGCGTGAAGCATCTCTCTGATGAGGAAAGGCTGAGAGAGCTGTTACTGTTCAGTCTGGAGAAGACAAGGCTCAGGAGAATCCCATTAATTTGTATAAATACCTGAAAGGAATGTCAAAGAGAACAGGCAGTGTCCTCTTCTCAATGGTGCCTAGTGACAGGACCAGAGGCAATGGGAAAAGACAGGAGGTTTCCTCTGGACATCAGGAAACACTTTTTCACAGTGAGCCTTACTGAGCACTGGCACAGGTTCTCAGGGAGGTGGTGGAGTCTTCATTATTGGACATACTGAAAACTGGTATGGACATTGGCAACCAGCTCCAGGTGGCCCTGCATGAAAAGAGGGATTGGACCAATGACCTCTAGAGGTGCCTTTCAGCCTCAACCATTTTGTGATATTACAACTTTAACAAGCAGATCCTGATGACCTCAGCTTCGCCTAAGTTAGCTTGTCCCACACAGGCTGATTTTAGGAAAGATTTGTTACCAAAAAGAAGAATAGAGAAACACCAAGGGTAAGGCAGGCAAAGCCTTGATTTCCTCTTTTCTGTGATGACTTTGTGCCATATAATCAGGGCAGTAATAATGGGTAGCAGTGGTAAGGGCCAAATAAAGGATACAGTTAAATAAAGAATGAGTTCCAGAAGTTTGATTTGAATTTTGAATACAAAATAAAAGTGGAAATTTTCAAATTTTTGATTGGAGGAACCTGTAAGTTGCTTGAATTTACTGGAAATAAAAGAAAAGAAAAAGTCAGCAAATGAAGAAGAAACAACAAATAGAGAAGAAAACCAGACTGATATCACCTTTGATGAGCTTGTACAAGAAGAAGTTTAGAATTCAAAAGTCTTCCTCTTCAAGGTGAAACATGCTTCCTTCATGTTCTCATCAAGTTCCGGTACTATAGCTGTGGCATAAGGTGGAATAGGCGTAGATCTTCTGCTTTAAATTAAACACACGCACACAAAGTCTCAAAACCAAAACCCGAAAGAAAATCCACACCAAACTGGACTAGCTATACTAGCAGGAAAATAACAAGGTAAGTGGAGTAATCATTCAGCTATAGTTGAAGCTAAATGCTGTATCAGTTTACTGCTTATCAAGCATAACTCATGTAAGCCACATACTGCATGGTCACTTATCTGGGCTTCAGGCTTATGTCTTTCTTCTGTTTGATCTGACGCAAAAACTTGAACACAGGCTTCACTTCACAAGATTGAATAGTATAAAGGTTACTGGTTTGTTTTTTTTTTTTTTTTGCTATAGACATCCCCCTGTATAATCTATTTTAAATTTGCAGGTAGACAAGAAAGGAGAATTGGAGCAAGACGCTCCATGTCTCTGCACCTAGGCCACTTAAAAGGGGTATGAGTATTCCTGTCAACATAAATATATAAGTCTTAATTTTTTTTACAGTGTTTTCCATTAGAAATCCTAATTTTAGCATCTCAGAGTCTGTCTTTCTGGATGCCAGTTCCTGTGAGTCCTATGTCACCACAGTAGCCCCAATTGCTTTCTGCACCAGAAAACTGTCTTGCCTTCTACATATATATTCAGATGCTGACTTACAATGTGTTTTTATGGACAAGCCTTGCAGTTCCAGGATTGTTTCCCTCTTCTGAGAACAAATAAATGTATCTGCATCATACTGGTATGGTGCACTAAGCCCATGGCTTACCAGCTTGCCAGTGCTTTTTGACAACTTCGCACTTACATGCATGCAGCGAGTGCTATGTTCTGCCCAATCAGTTAAGTCTGTACTTGTAAGCTGAGAAATTACTAAAAAGGGCTATGGCTATTTAACCCTATCAGTCCTTTATAACAATTCAAGCAACTGGTTCTGGAGACCCTTAGCCAATCTTTAAAAGAAATATTTCCCTCCTATTGTTTCTCACACAGTTTAAGTTAATTTTTATGTTATATTCCCAGAGATCTCTGTTGACCAGATGTTAGCAAGCATACTGTGGCTGCAGAAAGCATATCAGGAAGTCAAAGGGACCAAAATTCTTGTTTTTTCAAGAATTTACTTGCTGATATAGAAAGACCTCTTCTTCGGGGTATGAGGTTTTATATGCCTGTCCAGTAAGAAGATTTTCAACAAGAACTTTTTAAATTTTAGTTTCATCTTCTGATATTTATATTAAAGAAAAGGACCGTCAGGAGATAGACTTGAACAAAATGAAATGATTTGTCACACCTCTGAAACAATCGTTGTCTGAAGCTGGTTTTCAAGCGAACACCATGTAATTAGGAGATACACCTGCTCAGGGCTTGAGCCATGGCTATTATTTTACATCCAAACTACAGCAAACAGTGCCAGGACTTCTATTTCAAAATGTTGGTTCAATATTCCTGAAGGAAACCACAGATTTTATTCTTTTGTATGCAGGACAAACTAAAATACGTTTTTTTGGTGTTCAAGTTACTTTTCTAGAGTCTTAAGTGATCCATAACAGCTTATTTAAAACAAAGCATTATTTATTTGCTCAAAGCAGCATAACAAGCATAGCAAGTGGATGAAGTAGGAACAGCCATATGCTCTCACTGTTTAACTATATTTATTTTACTGTTGACAAGTTCCACTCAGCTGACACGCTTAATTCATAGGTGAGGGTTATTGCCAGCCTTTGTGGAACCAAATGCATATGTTTTCTTCAGCTGCTGATACTTCCACCATTTTCTTTAGAAACTTTAATAGATTACTGTCCTCTTTGATCTCAGATTTGGGCCGGGAAGATAAAACATTGTTAAGCTTGTCTGACTTCTCTTAATAGCCAGGTATAGGGAATACAGGCAGAGTTTCCAGGTTCTCTATTGTTTCAATGAGGCTTCTTCATAATCTAATAATTTATTTTCTTCAGCATTGTTTGCTTTCTCCAAACATTCCCCAAAACTTTTCTTGGAACTAGTCAGCCAGGCAGGATAAGCTCAATGAAATTAACTCCAGGGCCAGAGTTGGTATTCATAAAAATAATACAGATGTCTCATGCTCTTCAGCAACCAATGAGTATTAATGATATGATTCTCCAGTGGCTCAAAGAGGTAAAGGTGCATTGCTATCAAAGTTGTTTCTGTTTACAAGAGTGGTTAATTTTGCATAGCAAAATGTGGTGGAGAAAACAGCAGTGTTGGCACCAGAGCCTATGGAGCAGGCTATATTGTATATGAGCAAGAGATGGAGGTCTTTGATAAGAGATGATGTAGGGGGGTGGCTTTAATGCTCCAATTCATTTTCTGTGTGAGAGGGAGGGATGGCCTATTGAAAGTTTCATTTTAGGCCAGTTAACTAATACTGCCCCTTACTGATTCTTCAGCCATGCTCAATTAGAGAGAATCCTTTGTCCTGACACCAGTCAGGATTACTACAATTCATCAACTTTACCCTGAAGAGTGCTTTTTATACCAGCTAGGCCTCTTAGCTCTAGCTGTGAAATGCCTAGTCATGAGGTTGCCAGTAGATAATTTTCCTTGTCCCTGTGAATAGTAGGCCACGATAGGTACGTATCCAAAGCTAACTAATAACAGGCAATTTAAATATGTAGCAAATGTTGTATATTTGGAAATTAATTTAGAGTAGCTGTTAGCACATGTGTTAAGCTATTCCAGGCATCAGTTTCAGGAGTGTAGAAATATGTCAAATAGTAAGGGAAGATATTTTTTTTTAAAGACATTAACAATTTCAGTGCAAGGAGTAGTTGAGCTTGTCAGATGAGAGAGCTGCTATACCCTCAAAATAGCTTTACAACAGCTTGGACAAAGGCTGCAAAAAAAAACCTCATTGGCTTCAGAGTCAGGAACAAGTAACCACAGACAACGCAATATATCAGTTGTTGCAGCTGAAAAAAAGCCAGGCTTTGCCAACACAGCTTGTAAACTACAGAAGGTCAAATCCCAGTGATTCAAAACATTTGCATACACTGCTATGAAAACCAAATGTTTTCCCTTTAATTCAAATGAACACGAAAATTAAACTAACAATAAAAATTGAAATGAAAATTCTGGCGAGTATGTTGACATGCAGAAAAGAATAAGGTTTCTCTGCAGCATTAATTAAAGGGTGAGTCATAGTAGAGAGTATCTTCTTGCAACCAATTGTAACTAGTGGCGATGTGCTAGACTTCAGCTAGACCAATGAGCAGTGTCAAGATTTTAGCTGTCTTTCACGATTATAGTTGAGGAAACTGTTGATCACCAATTATAATCTGGTATACAAAAGGCCAGAAGCAATCCACATAGTTCGCATGTAACACTTAGCATGGTAGATTTTTTTTCTATTGAAAAAATATGTCAATAAAATTTTCACAGGTTGAATCAATCCTGCTAGAGAATAGCATCTAAAAATTCAAAAATTTAATACTTTGATTTACTTAAAGAAGTTTAAATATGAGATATTTTATTCTATTATATTTTTCTTTACAGAAAACCTCTAATATGGACAGAAAACCAGAAATGAAAACACATTCAAACTACTGGGTATAGACTAACCGTGATACATAGAAAATGAATACTGCCTAACTAAAAGTCTGAGAGCAGGAACAAATTTTTATAGAATTTTTATTTTCAGGAACAGACCAAATTACGTGATGAATTGGAACAAATTTTTATAGCATTTTTATTTTCAGGAAAGGACCAAATTACGTGATGAATTGGAACAAATAATATTCAGTAGCGTGTGCTTGCAGCTCAGAAAGGCACCCATACCTTAGTCTTCATCAAAAGCAGCATGACCAGTAGGTTGAGGGAAGTGATTCTGCCCTTCCACTCTGCTCTCATGAGACTCAGCCCTGAGTGCTGCCTCCAGCTTGGGGTCCTTGGCACAAGAGCACCTGGGCCTTTTGGAGTGAACCCAGAGGAGGGCCCTGAAAATGCCCAGAGGGCTGAAGCTCTTCGCAGATGAAGATGCACTAAGAGTTGGGACTGTTCACCCTGAAAAGGCTCCAGGGAGACCTTACAGCATCTTCCAGTACCTAAAGAGGGCTACAATAGAGCCAGAGAGGGATTTTTGGCAAGGGAATGTAGTGAGAGGACAAGGAACAACAATTAAATTTAGATTGATATTAATTAGATATAGAAAATCTATACTGTGAGGGTGGTGAGGCACTGGAACAGGTTGCCCAGAGAAGTTGTGGATGCCCATCCCTGGAAGTGTTCAAAGCCAGGCTGGATTGGGCTCTGAGCAACCAGGTTTAGTGGAAGGAGTCCCTGCCCATGGCAGAGAAGTTGGAACAATTTGATCTCTAAGGTCCATTCCAACCCAAACCATTCTGTGATTCTATGAAGTAATGAATACCGACTAAAGGATAAAGATTTTTTTCCAAAATTCAATGTTGTTTTTACTGAAGTCAGTATGGCCTTTGTATTGATTTAGATAGAAGCACAAAATACTTGACAGCACACTAGTAAATATTACAAAAAAGCCACAACCCTAAACCAAAGATAACAGAAAAATAACTTGATAAAATAAGTTAAGTTATGGACATTGTTTAAGAAATTATAGAGTATATGTGGTTACACTGTTTATTAAGATTCTTTTAAAAGTATTGTTTCTACCCACTGAAGATGAATACAACCAGCAAAGCTATTTAAGGAAAAGGTGTGACTGAACAGAAAAATGTGTACTGGCTGGAACTGAATTTGGGGAAGTAAGATCCTGGGACATGTGGTTCCTGCTACCTGCTGTAGGCTGATTAATATTCAATGACCATGATGATCACAGTCACAGTGTTGTAAACTTAAATTCCACTTTTCTAGCAATGATTAATTAAAATGTTTTCCATGTCTTTGGTAAGTTTTGAATTTCAGTGGACAAATAAGTGGATTTTTGGTGGATTTTGGGATACAAAAACACAGTCCCTTTATTTCTTGGCAATGTAAAGAGAGATGATTTAAGTCACATTTTTCACCTCCATTTCAAATTTTGTCTGGCACCAGAAATATCTATGCACACCTTAAGCAAAAAAATAAAGAATGGACCTCACTTTTCAAGAATTTCTGTTTTTCACTGCCAGCTCTCTCCCCTGCCATATTTTTGTCACAACTCTTTCAGAGTGGCTTTCCTGTGAGCTGCAGGTGGAGGAAAGTCAGAATTAGGTCACAGACATACAGACTCACAATGTATCTGTACAAAAGTCTGTATTTATGAAAAGTTTGGGACAAATCCAATCTCTGGTGTCAGTGAGTCAATTAACCTTCAAATCCTGTATTTCTTAGGCATTCAGGTGCTAGTATGTATTGCCTCCTACATACCACATTAGTAACAAAGACATACAATTCTTCTCTGATACTCTGTATGTCTCTTCTACCTCAAAACAAACAACTTAAAATAATTAAAGAAAACAGATAGAAATTCAATTATCCTGTATGGCATACATTTTAGATGTGCTCATTTGATGCCTTTTACTTAATTTACTTTAACAACAAACCAAGATCCTAGGAAAAAACAGAATTTTGCACATAGTGCTCTGGAAACCTGAATGCTTCTAATGTACTGGATATGATTTCTGAACTGAAGAGAATTTTCTGAGTGTCATTACTGAGTCTGCCTTCTCAGCAATCATAGAGGCTCACATCTATCATTTCCTTTGTTCAGTGAGAGACAGACTTCTTGCCATGAGAAAAAAAAAAAATAAAGGAAAAGACTGGAAATATTTACCGTAATGCAATGGAAAAAAATTAAAGATCCAGTCAAAATACTCCCTGCAATTTATATTTTAAAGAGTTAAATATAAATTGGTATTTATACATATGTACATCTATATGAATTATACTGATGAAATTAATATTTTACATGTTTAGGGTATCCACTATGTTAAAATAATTGCATAAAAGAATCTATTCTATGTTATTTTTTAATCGATCATTTAAAAAATCTATGTACATTTAAAATAATAACTTAATGAAGTGAGATCACAGCAAAATCCTGTGGTTTCATTTACATTCATCCTTTTCTACAGTTATTCAAATTAATCATCTTAAATTGAATGTATATTAGTTGTTTTCCAGACCCTTTTAGTTATGCTTTTAATGTATTACTGATTTTTTAAAATCATGTTTTCTCTGGCACCAGCCAAATTTTAAAAAAAATCCTTATCACACTGGATGCATACAAGAGGCATCTACATTCTTCAAAAGAGACATTCAATTAGAAAATTTGACTTAAAGATTTTTGTAAAAATTTTGTAATAAACTGTCATTGGGAAAAAACGCTCGCTGCATTTTTATTCCTCTAATGCATTTGCCAGCATTTGGGACAGTCCTTTGCATTTCTTTGTTGCACTTGTTGCGCAGTGATGCCTTTCTCAGGTGTCACACTGCAGGGAAGGGGGTCGCTCACACACAGACAGGATCTTTCTCAGCCCTAAGTTGAAGCAGATAAGGTATATTAGTGTATGAATTTGAGACAAAAAGGGGTTTTGCCTTCCTGGAGCATTTTCAATGGGATTGAATAGCACCCTGGGAGTCCTCAACTGACTTTTTCACTTTCTAGATGCCTGTATATGCTGCTTCTTCCCACATATGGTTTACTTGTTTGGCTGGGTGATGCACACTGATAAACAGAGACTATGTTTGGCCACTGTTGCATTGAAGATACTGCCCACCCTGGGATTTCACATCTGCTGACCCTTAATGTTTTAGCACAAGAGATGGAGATTTTTTTCATCTTCCTAAATCTCTGCAGCATGAAAGGATTAGGCAAACTAAAGTACTACAGTGAGTATTACTCTAGGAGTCTCTTCAGAATTGTATTAAAATAATTCAGAAATAGTCTCAAAAAGTAAATTAGTAACTTTATTTTACAACTTGTGTAACTGCTGTTTAAAAGATGAAGGAAGGTAAGTGCCAAATTATTCACACAAAAATATACCAAATAATACTAATTATGTAAAGATATGATCTTACTAATGGAACACTTGTATCTGTATTTTAACAAGTTTTATGAAGAGTTCTATAAAATGGGGGCACTTTTGTCCTGATTTTTTTCCTAAAATCTTACTGTTCCTTAGGTGTCAGTGTCAGCTGCTAAATATGCCTTTTCCTTTTTTAAATAATAAATATCTCCAGGTCATTCTTAAAAATACAGTTCTCCTTGTCCCACAAGTATATGCTACATGGGTAGAATAACCATTGACATTCCCTGTCACACCAGACCACAAACCATTCCTAAAATTATTCTTTCTCAGGCTTTTTTCCAGTTAAAATCTCTACTGTGACACAGGTGAGAAACCACAGCTACTGGGCATATATTGAAGCCTCACTTTTTTTTTTTTCTCAAATACTAATAAAATACAGGAATGAAGCGACCTTTCCCTCCGTCATTAGAAACATAATTTGTATAAAAGTCATGATATAGGAACTTTTTCTAACACATTCCCCCATCTATTCAGTTCTTCATGATCATCTCTCCTTCACTGAAAAAAAAAGCTAACATATCACTGAGATGAAGTGGATCAGTTCTGAGATGCAATAAACCTGTGTGCTGCTGTCTGAATTGATACAGTTCAGCCCTGTGAATCTTTAAGAGATGCACTGAGACTGGAATGAGATCATCTACCTGAAATTATCTATCTTGAGATTCAATGGCTGCAAAGAGTGGGTGAAAACCTTCATGAATACTTGCTTCAGGAAAGGCAAGTATGGTGAGCATGACTGAAAAAGCAGCCATGGCTTTTCGTTGTGATATATAGATCCATTACAACTCACAGGAACAGCCGCTGGTAGTAGCAAAAATCCAGGCAGGTTTAAGTAACTGGGCTGCACTAGCAACGACATTTTCAACCAAGGAAAGGAATTGCCTCACAAACTAGCCCTTTTCTTTCTGTTTTTGTTCTCCGCCCTTTCCAGAATCTGCTGCTAAGCTAGAACCTGGCTCTTCCTTCTTTACAGTTCACCTGTGACTTGAACAGTTTTGCGACGGATCAGATAACCCACAATGCAGCTAAACAGCGACTCTGCATCCCACACATTCGTTTTAACGGTGCTATCCACTGCATTCCATTGTCTGGTTGGGCTAAAAAGGTGAAATTAGTCTGCTTTTCTGTAAACGTAAACTGGCAGTGATCATTAATTTGGTAATCGGTGTTTGACAACTGCTATTTTTATTAATTTCTATACTGCACTCAACCCAAAAGCCCAGCCTTCCTTTTGTGGTCACTTCACCATTTGCGTTGCATGGAGTCCCACTCAGAATGCAGTGCTTAGTAGTGCCACTTGTTTACATACAGTTTTACATCCCATTCACCTCTGGCTGATTCTTACAGCTTTCAGTGCACTGAGAGAGCAGTGAGAAGGACATGAAGTCAGTGTGTCTCCTGACCCATATAAGGCAGAACTAGATGCTTATAGTGCTCTTTTAAGGTGCATACCTGGGGTGGAGCTTTAAGTCTGTCTTCTGATGCCAGGCATTACGTTTTATATGTAATTTCATTTCTAGTGCCATGTTTGTGCTCAGGACTGCATCATGATCTGGGTGCGGTACAGAGGAGATTCCTCCTTCTCTTCCTACTCTGTTCCCCAGCTCTCAGGCTTCCTCTTCTCCTCAGCCATCAGGCAATGAAAATGCTCTGGCAGGGTACTTTAAATATATTATTGCTCCTGGGCTTTTTGCTGATTGGAAGGAGTTGTACAGTAAAAAGGTGCAGAGATGTTTGTGTGATAAATGGGAATATATAGACTGGGATGCTTGGCAGGGCTGAAAAAATACTGTCATGTGCGCTGAAGATGGAAGGGAAGGGAGGGGAGGGAGACACGAGCTGTTAAAGTGAGTGGCAGCCACCTACAAACCTAATCCAAATAAAACCCCTCGGAGCAGAGGGACGTACCCCTCCAGTTTGCACCATCACAGGAGGATCAAAGAGAATAGCAGCCCTTGCTCAGGCTGCACGAGGCTCTGCCACAGAGCCGCTCCTCAGCGGGAGCGGGCCCGGGAGGGGACCGGGTCACCCGGCCGCCCCCTCGGCCCAGCGCCGCAGCTCTGGCGGGGGCAGGCAGGAGCAACACGCCGCAGCCGCAAAGGCTGGAGCAGGCAGTGCACTCCTGCGGGGCCGGCACAGAGCTCCAGGGCCTCGGCGGCTGCCCGAGGCACCGTGCCGCCCGCAGCTCCGGCCGAGCGGCGCGGCTCCGCGTCCCGGGGCGCGCCCGCCGCTCTGACAGGCGACCCGGCCTGGCAAGGAGCCTGCTTGCCACGTTATTATGCACCCTCTTTAGGACTCCAGGGGAGGCACGGCGTTCAGCTGTACTTCTACTGGATGAAAACTGAAAATATCTGTAAATGATTAAAATGGTAGGAGAGAAACAATCATAAATATTCATCATCTATCACTACTGATTTATTTTCCTAATGCTGTTGTTACTCATAGGACCAGATCTGCCTTGTTTTGGCTCCAGTAGCACACGTGCAGCACTCTAGAATTTAGAAATAATTATGTTTGTATTAATTTAAAACATCACATAGTGAAAGGGTAATTATAGGTATGACCTTCGTGACATGCTGTCTGATTTTTTAATGTTATCTCCAAAATACAGCAAACAAATGCCCATGGTATTTAGACGGTTCTGTACTTTTCAAACACACCTTTACAAGTAGCACTAAGGGAATATGATGCTTTAAGAATTAATGCAACAGCTTGACCTGTTCCAGAGCACTGCCTAATTATTATTTTAATGCTATTTCAGCAAGATAGGGTTGTTTTTTTTTTTTTTCCTTTTTTCAAATGAAAGGAGTTGCATTTATCACTCTTGCATGTCCACCGTGATTTCATCTTAAATTATTTTGTTGGAACTCACAGAGCTTTATTTAAGAGTGAGATGAATAGAGATATATTTGAGGTACATGAAATTAAGAGAAAAACTGTAATATTGAACAGATCTGTTGTTCATCTGGTTTTACTTTTTTCTTTAAAAATCTCCTTTAGTTTGCAGTCAAATGTTCTATTCAGGTCTGTTTTGATGTCATATTTTGCAGAGAAACTATTAATCAACAATCTGTGTGGCAATAAGTAGGAAACAATTGCAGTTTTTCATACAACAAACCAAACACTGTCCTTCCATTTACTAAACAAGACAAGTTTTCTGAAACATAGGGGTTGTTTTTTTTTTTAATAGTTATGTGGCTCAGATCCAGCAGGCAAACCTGTTTTACTGATGGGGTCTCTACTTATCCAGTGTTTCTGTCATCAGCCTGACCTTGCAGCTTTCTACAGTGCCATTATACCCTGGGTGCTGGCTTATTTTCATACAGCAGCCCCCAACTACTTGATCCCACTTCATCTACTTCATGGACACAGACATTTGTTGGGCTTATTAGCTCAGCAGGAGCCTTATCATATTTTGTATCTGAGGCTGTTGGAGATGTCAAGAGATGGAAATGCTGTGTAGCTTTTTATCCTCCCTTCTTGCACTTTCTCTGAGAGCCCAACAGTGCATTTGGATTCAATGCTCTCCTGCCACTAGCTGCTGAGATCTCTTTAAATATGTCTAGCTTTGCCATCTGTACCAATAACACTGCAAAGGCTTAGCCATGATTAGGCTGTCAAGATTTATTAAGTTAAAAAGTATCAAAGTTTCTTGCTGCAACCCCAGACCTTTTAAGAGTCCACCTTCTTTAGAAACCCTTCCCCCTCCTGACTAACACTACAGTCAATGTGCTTTGCTTGACCTTGACCAACATATGCACCCGGGGAACACTAATGAATTTGGGCCAATTCATCTTGGAACTCCAAATTTAATCAAGCTGACATGCCAGGGAAAGCAGACTGTAATTAACTCCCAGCATTTTAGGTAATCTGTAAATTTCATAAACTTAGCTCAATCTGTTTCTGTGGTATTAAGCATTTTTTTGTGGATTTGTTTAACAGACTAAAATTGTTAAAATAATACAATAATAACAATTAAAAAGAAAGTGTTGTATCAGAGCATTAAATGCCTTTAAAAATTACTATTAGTCCAGGAGAATAGGATGCCACCAAACAATGTATGCTTAGCAGCCTGCCTAGTAAAACCAAGTGAATCCAGTGTTATGATTTCTTTTTGAAAATGAGTCATCCACTCATTTCATGATGTGCATGTTATGAAAATGTACAATCAGTGAAAATAAAATGGAAAAAATCCCTTGCTCAATGTTATCTTTCAACTGGTTTAATTTTAATGAAGAAGAGATAGGAGCATTAAAAACTAGCCCATAGGGCTCCTGTTTTGTTCTGCTTCATTTTATTATTATTTGTATAATGGTAGCACTCAGAGGTCCTGGCCAGGATCAAGGTCCCACTGTGTGAAGAGCTGTATGAATGCAAGGTTCCAGCCCTGAGGGAAAAAAAAAAAAAAAAAAAAAAAAAAAAAAAATTTATAAAAAAAAAAAAAAAAAAAAAAAAAAAAAGAAAAGAAGAGAAAAGGAAAAGGAAAAGAAACAACCCACCCACCACCCTAAACCAGAATTCTCTGAGTAATATTTAAATCTCCGGGCAGAAATTGTTCCTCTGACTATTTTTTACTTCTTTTCATATCTGCATGAAGCATCAACAGCACACCTAAGCTCCAGGCTCTCCACAGTGGTCCTCGTAGGTGAGAAATTTTGGGGTGGGAACAAATATAACAGAAGCAAAAAGTCAGAGCTCAAGGAACCAAATTATTATATATGGATAGAAAAGGAAAAAGCCCAACTAACAGCAACTAAAACCATCACTACATTTACAGCATATCATCTCAGAAATAATAAACATTTGATATTTTAAACGTAGGAGTTAGGAAAAATATTAAAAGCAGGACCATGCCAAAGACTGAAACATATACATACATATATACATATTGCATACACATATTTCCTGCAGATGTTGTTAAAGGGAAACAATCAAATAACATCAGATATTGCTTCAATCAAATAAATGTTAATTATTTAAGAGCAGAGGCAGAGCCATTAATTTAGGTTCCCTTTCTCAATATGTGTTTCATAAAAATGCCACCTTTTGGAGATCTTCCTATTGTTTTTAACCTAAAAATTCATGAAGTTTTTAAGGCAGACATCAACACAAAGAACTACAGTGAGTATGAAGTTCATCTACTCCTGTTGATCTTCACAGTCTTCCTTTTCAAAGAGAAAGATGAACAGCATTTTACTGACAACTAATGAAAATTCTTCACTTTTGCAGTGTGTAAATACTTAGATAAGTGCATATACAAATAAATGTACAGAGAGTGACAAAAGGAAGCATGTGCCTTAACCTTTTCATCCTGATTATGGTCGCTGTGGCTAGAAAGGAGGAATAAGGTCTGTGCTCAAACATAACATGCAAACACACACACAAACACACACTGTGTTTACACACATAATGAACATATACAGCAATACATATATTCTACAGGATGAGATTTTTGACACTGTTCCAAATGTTGATGCCATTTTAGATGGACAAATCAGTCATGGAGTTTCTTTCATGAAATTTTTTCTCATAGTGAAGAAACCACAGCATAACACCACATGATCATAGAAGATTCTTTACTGTCTTGTGGCCAGCACAGTCTTTCATTTCTAAATGTACTGGACCAAGGGGAATACAACCAATTCAAGACTTCCTTCCTACACGAGGCTGGAAAAGCCAGGCATAAATTGCTTCTTCTTTCTCTTGGTATACGACTATGCACATGCATGGGTCTCAATAACAAAAACAAATGTCTGGTTTTTGTGCAAGCTCAGAGAGCTGAACAATGTCTCTTATGTGCCTTCAGTCTATAAAAATGAAAAAAAATATACTCAAGCCTCTTTCTTAATGTATGGAGTACCCAGGACTTTATTTTGATCAATGCACAAACACAATTCAAATACTCAGAAAAGGTGGAGTCCACATAAGCATGGCCAATAATGTGCTGTATACTTTCAGAGCTTTAAAAAATGTCTTCACATATGTTATTATGATTTATTAAGCAAATTCTTGACCCTAATAGCTAGTAAAAGCTAGCAAAGTGCAACTGGCTACTTTAATGACCGGAAACATAAATGCTGGTTCACAGAAAGTAATCTCCCAACCATCATAATGTGCAATAGATCTTTCAGGACACTAAACACTTGACCAAAATGATCTCACCTGCTGTCAAATACTCTCTAAAATCCTTTTCTTGACTGGTCAATGAGGACATTGTAGTGCAAAGATACGGCTTATACCAACATATTGGAGAGATCGTCATCAGGCTACAGGCAGGAACAGACAATGCAGAGTGTTGGGGTGTTGGTGATGGGTGGCATCCAGTGGGTGAGTGAAAAAATACCCAAGGTAGTGTATAACAATTTCTAAGTAGACCTCAGCTGATTGTGAGATAGTTGTCAATCTATAGGCTACCTATATGGAGCCCTGCATGGATTAATCTTACTCCTTCTTTTCAGAGATCCCTGGAGACAATTGCAATACAATATTGCTGAACTTTCACCATCTCCACGACTGCCATCTTAGTCTCTACAACCAATTTTATCTCTCAAAAGAGGGAACATAAAATTATAAGAAAAGTTTAAATTGATGCAAGAATCTGAGAAGCTAAAAGGCCACTCATAGCTGAAAAAGACACTTAAAAGTTTTAAAGCAACCTCCTAAAGGGAAAAGTAAGTTAATGCAAAACACTGAAAGGAGCAATCAGTAATGATGACTGTAGCTTCAACTGAGCATATGCCCCCACTAGCTGATAATGTAGAACAATCTTGAGGCTATATTAGATTCATTGATAGTCCTGACTACAGAGATAATTGTGGTAAGAAATGGTTGTGCTCCCACTTCCCCAAGAGGCTGTGCCTATTGCTGTCAAAAGGAGATCTGGAAACTGTGATTCATGCTTTTATCATCTCCATGTTCCTAACTTAGGGCTAAGGGCTCCACAGAAGTTTCATCTTGTGCAACACTCAGCAGCCCACCTCTTAAGCAGGAAAACCTGCCAAGAGATCATAATGGAAATCTGCACACTCTAATGGATTTCTGCATTCATTATCCAGATACAAATCAACTTCCTGGTCCTTATATTTAAGGATATTTTAGATACTGGCTTTTAGCCAAGATCCACCATGCAACTTTTCCTATTGAAAATGCTGAAGTGTATGCAACCTATGTTCAAATACTCAGAAGTGTTTCGTGTATAGGCTCCTGCCCCTGGAAGGAAAATTTAACAGAATTCAAGATGTAGTGTGAATCACATCATCTCACAAGCAAATCTTCCCATAATAGTGTGGCTTTCGGAGGAATGACAAGAAGTGAAAGAAAAGAAAGGAGTAAAGCGAGAAGAAGAAAAACGAGGAAAACCTCTCCTCCAAAACTTGTCACCGTAAGTACAGATAGGGACAGAAGCTTTTTGTAGACATCCATAACTTCTTTTGAGTGTGAGAGTTACAGACATATTACATGTGTTGATAGAATTAGTGACATATAAAACTTTCTGCCCAAGAAGCTTATTATCAGAGGTTACTCATAAGATATGCTGAAAAGGAAAAAAGGAAAGAGAGAGATGAGTTGGGATGGAGGTAAAACTTACAGAGTTTCATGGAAAGTAGGAAAGTATTTTTGTGTCAATACACGTACATATTCAACTCTGTTTTGGCCACGTAAAGCTGACCCACCAAATGTTTTCGTAAAAGTAAACAAGGAAAGGAGGGGAAGAAGAATGAGGAAAAAAAAGTAAAATATCAGCTAACAGGAGTTAGAATCTTAATTTAGTATTTTTACATGTATTTTGTTGCAGCATTAAGTCACAGATATTTTGAGCAAATCAAGGAACTACCTGGTCACAGGATTCACGTTGTAGCTAGTTCTAGAAGTGTACGGTACATATCTGCTGCTGCAGTTGGAGCTTCTTTTGGTCTTTTCAGTAATGTTAAGAGGAAAATACACATAAAAATAAATCCTAATTCCTAGGTCTAAATGCAGCATAAATAATTACTGTGAATCAAAAGTGTTTCATTGTATTTTTAATTTTTCAAGCCAATATATTTCCCAAGCCCATAGAAGTAAAATTCTAGTGTTGAGAAACGAGGGAGGATGCAACAAGGTCCTAAGTTGTAAATTTTTCATCAGGATCAATGTTCTCTGAATTTGAGTTTTTCTGCTCTAAATTGCTTGTGTTCAAAGTAAAGAACTTTAAAACTGAGGGCACAAAAAAAATTTTATTCTATTACATTATAACCGTATGTTAGGCTTGTCCACTGGCTGGTTTCCTGATGGTCTGCCTAATTTTATTCTAGCTCCTCCCAGCTCTGTCAGAGCTACTAAGCATGGACATGTGTCTAAGCAGTGGTTTCTAGTCTGAAGTGACCATTTCAGATACTCTGTGGTGGAATCTCTACACAAATTAGCAGGCCCTTTCTCTCTCATCGAGAGATGTGGCTTTCTCCATGCTACTGTACATGTGAGTTTCACAAACACAGATTCAGGGATAAGGCTCCAGTGGAATCATAAAATATTTGCTAGTCTGTCATTACCATGAACCTGGTTGTTAGTGGGGTGGAGTGCTCCATCTACTTTCTGGAACTAGCTCCAAGACTGCTGACAGATTTATGCAAAGAAGAATGCACACACGATTCTAGCTTCTGCCCAAAGTGGTGAAGGTCTTAATTTTTTTTTTTTCCCCACAGATGGACAATCCCAAAGTGCAGCTAATGCCGTCACATTAAGTGACTCCAATATTGTAAAGTCGAGAATGGGTAAAATGGATAAACATTTTTTTGAAATTAATCCAAATACTATTACAGTTTATTTGTGTAAGGCAAACAGTAGGCTAGGCTATTAAGGCAGGGAAGAAACCAGAGTATTTCCCTCTAAGACCTTGTAACCCAGGCAGCATATAAACAAAGAACCTGGTCTTGGGAGATGCTGAGCTCATACATACTACAGTGATAGGTACAATAAAACAGCCTAGGTTGGATACCTAGAGCATCCTAATTTACTCTGAGGCGGTGAAAAAAGGTTGATGTTAGATCCTGTTTGATGCAAGAGATAAGAAAAAAAAAACTGTTGAGAAGAGTTCGGAACAAAGCTAAGAATAATTTTGGGGATGCTTTTAAAAGCGTATAGGGTGCTGTTGTTGAAAGGATAAATAGTGAGTCCTAGATTTCATTAATTAGGTGTAAAACATCAAGACTGATGCCCTGTTTTTAGGATTTTTCTTGCTTTTCATTGCTTGATAATTAAACAATGTTTAAGATTGAAGAATGATTAAGAATCGCTACTCCCGCAACATCACGCTAACTTCACTGAGTTTGAGATTAGCTGGGACAATAGCTGGGGAGATGGCCTCAGGCTTGTGCGTAAAGGAATGTGTTTCAGGTCCTGCTTTAGGCTCTCCCACCATTTGGTTGGGGTTGTCTAGATGGAGCAGGTAGATACTAGTAAGCATTAATGTAATTTTATGATAAACTGGCTATAGTGCACAGGCATAGCCTTTAGTAGAAAGTGAAGTGTGTAGCACCAAACAATGCATACTAGGAATATCCATACAAAGAGGTACCTATTTAGACAGGAATGAAGATAGAGTACTTTTCTTAAGGAACTTATTATCTAAACAGCATAGAAAGAGCCGAGTCCTGTGAGGTGCTGTAGTTAATGCTCTATTAACTCACTCCCCTGCTTACTGCATATGAACTTCTTGTACAGACAAGCAGAATTTAAGCCTTGTGAAACTGCAAATGGTTGAAGTGATCTCATATATCCTTTTTAATGGGACATCATGTAGGTAGCATCATCAGTGGCCAAACTGTTTAGCTTTGGAAAGCTCCCTCTTACACAGCTGTTTCTTACAGGTGGAACAGTAACTCCTGCAGCCACAGCTGATAACACGGAGTGTGCCAGTGGTTCTGCCACTGCGAATGGAAATGAGAAGACTGGGAGAAGTCATGAAAATATATTTCACTCATGACATTTCACTGCCTAAAAGTCCTCCCAGGTGTTGGGTGATGTCCTCTTCAGTGCACTAAGGCTCTCAGTTCCTAACACTAAGCATCATTTATTGGTATTTTTCTGTGAGGGCAGCAGCTGCTAGAAATGCTCAGGCATATTAGAGGGGCTCCAGAGGGAATGCTTCCTTTGCCTCTTTTAGAGCTGCAGGTCCTCATAAGATGGCACACACTGCAGTGTCATTCAGTGGCTTAGAAAAATCTGCCTGGCCCATAAAACATTGCTGGCTCAGAATTTCCTAGGTGTATCTAGTACAAGACATTCAAAAATTATATTTCATAATTCACCAAACACATGAGCAATTTCTGGAATTGAACTGTTCTGTTCAGTCCTTTACTCTTTATAAATTTATGAGTGGGTTTGTGGCCTGTCACTAATAGGTCTCTAAATTAATAAGCTGACGTGTATTGCAACACTCTAGGGCAAACTTCCTTCAAGTTTAGAGTCTAGTGACCTGCCTTATGTCATGCTGTGGATTCAGCCTTAGCAAAGGGTGGAATTTTCAGCCTGCTTTTTGTTCTGTGACAGTTTACAGTAAGTCAGCTTCTCATTCTGTGTCATCGGTTAATATTAAAAGCAGAAAAAATAATAATCACTGTCTTCTAGCACTGAACAAGAAAATTAATATCTCGTTTTAATTGTATTTTTGAACGATGGGAAGAGAGAACGGAGCTCTTTTTCTTCACAGTCTACTTCTTCACAAAGGACTGAAAGTACCACTGTTTCATTATGTGCAGGCCAAGGTTTAAATCTGTAATCTCCATTGCTGCTCAGAGTCAGGAGTCTTGGGCTTCTGTGTGTGCATACAGAACTGTGCACCTGCTCACCTCCTCTGGTACTGCCAACCTAACCATGCACCAGCAGAAGGATAGGAGGCTACATTTGCCATGGCACAGCTGGGCCTAAAGGACTGTACTCTGGCTGCCCAGAGATTGCAGATGTTCTAGGCATGAGAGGCAGAAGCGTATCCTGCACTAAGGGGCTAAACCAGGCTATTTTTTTTATACAATTCTCATCTCTTCCTGCTCACCCAAGAAATTTATACAAGCCTGTGGTCAAAGAAATGCCTAATCTCACTATGGTAACAAGCCACAATGAACTGGGAATCATATTGCCAGCTCATTGTATTAATGTGCCTTTTGCCTCCTGAAGAGCTTTGTGATTCCTGTCTGCAAACAGGTAAGTCTCAAACCCCTCACACCTCCACATGCACCAAGCTCATCTGTCTGAGGTGGTACACATTTGTCTTATCTGCACTGGAAGACTTATGTATTGTGGGTTTAACTGGGCCTGTGAAGGGAACAGCATGTGACTAGATATAGTCACAAAAGTATATCAGGCTATTAGTTATTTAAAAATGGTCAAAGAGATAAAAAATCAATTTGGGGGAGGAGGATTGTGAACAGAAATAATGGAGTAAGCACTGCAATACACCCATCTTTCCGCATTTAACTGTTCAGTCCCCACATCTGTAGAAGGAAAGCATGCTTTAAATGAGACATTCAGCTGGCATAAATCAGGAAGCATCTCTGAAATCAGTGGTTTCACATCTGTGCATCAGCTAAGCACTGTGTTGCCGAGTTTTCATCATTGAAGACCAAATGAGTATGATCGCTGCATATTATACAGGAATTATTTAGTAGGCAGAGGCTAGCTCTCTTGCTAAACAGGAACCTATTACAGAGGGAATGCATTCATATACAGCAGTAAAGTGCCTGCAGTTCTGATTAAATAAAGAGAAAGGCAGAAACCCATGGAAATTAATATTTCTGTAAATCATAAAAGTAAGCCCAAGCTTATTAACAATTTTTATAGGCATTCTATAAAACAGAACAACTATATATGTGAGAAAGAGAGAAAAAGAGAAAGACAAAGAGACAGAGACAGAGCGAGAGAGAGAAAAACAGATAGAAAGGGAGAAAAATGTTTAGGATGCAGAGATAGAAAGGGAGAAAAATGTTTAGGATGCATGCAGTAAAAATGTATTTTGAGCAAGAATAAAAATAAAGATCAGAGTTCAAATTAAACTGCCACACAGTCTCTATACATGATCCGCTCATTATATATTTATTGTTTCTTGACTACTGAAAAACGATCACTATCACTGCTATTTTCATATGACTTTAAAAAAAAAAAAGAAAAAGAATACATGTTATCTTCTGCATTATCTCAGTGGGCTAGGTTATATACTGCACATAGTTAAACACAGAATGATGAAACATTCATATGGGCTGCTCTCATTTCCCAGCTTCTCATTTTTACACAGAGGATCTAGATTTGCCAGAATCTCTCCCTCCTTTGGCAAGAGGGCAAGCAAGCAGTCATTTCAGAAACTGGTGCCAGTGCTACCTATGAGTCAGCGTGATGTATTTAATGCTCCATTTGTTAGAGGCTAAGTACATTACCCCTACAGTGCCCTAACCTCTAATGGCTCAGTGCCAGGGAGCCCAAGTCTGGTCCTGAACCTGTATTGCTACTCCACATTTTACTGTAGTGTCAGTTGTCTCTAATACACACATTAGATCTAGGCATCACAGTGCATCACTTAGCATTAGGTTCTGGTATTATGAAATGTATCTTTTTCAGAATATTTCTTATTTCCCCGTAATGCATCAAAAATGGAATGAAAAATTAGACATGAATTTGAAGTGCAAAAATTTTATGTTTTCATCATTTTGTACTAAAGCTGGAGTAAAAATATAGGTTTTTGTAATATGGTGCACGGATCTGACATACAGCTCTTGATGTTCAGGGTTAAATTTAAATCTACATTGCCTGGTTACCAATCTCCGCAGTTGCACCCAGGCAGGACTAGGAAAGATTGATGATTGTGATTGTGAGATTAATCCTGTAATGTTTACAAGACTTCTGAGCTGAAACCTGGTTGGTCATATCATGCTATCCAGAGAAGGCCGCTTGGCTTGCCAGGGTAATTTCTTCTGATGCAGTAAATAACTAGGCATAATGAAAATACTCTGATGTATTCTACTGCCTGATTGATGCTCTGCATGCGATATGGCAAAGCAGTGCACTTCCTATCACAAATTTACATATACAAACCAGCAGAAGAAGCATGATAATGTCAGCATCCTCCAGAAGCCCTAGGATGCTACACAATTTTATAGCAGTTATGAATTACTGTTGACCTTTCTGGCCTCTTATACCAGTATGCTAGACTCAAGCATATTGAAAGTCATCAGTCTGAAGCAGTCATTCTTTACATAATTATGGCTATTTGTGTGTGGGAGGATAGTGTTTCTTTTATTGTTAAAAATTAGCATTAAAGAATATTACTGCCGTGACTGAATGGCCCATCTGTTTTAAGCATATATTTTAATAGAAACAGAGAAAAGTATTATGTGAATTCTGCAAACTATTTTTATAAGCCAAACAATGCCAAAATGTGGACTTTTACAATTCAGTACTTAATGAAAGAGCATGGCTTGTGTCCTGGTTTCGACACAGACCTTATTTTTTTTTTTTTTTAAGCAGGATAAAAGGTCTTAGCACTTAGCACTATCATTTAAACTAAATTTCTTGCTGGATTTTGCAAGTCTAAATTAACAGGAAATATTCAGTAGCAGTATAAAAGTCTTTCAAGTACAAATATAGATTAAATCTTTGAAATCATGTAGATGCATTAGTTAAAGGAGCTTCCATATTTCATACTAAATATTTGAATAATCAGGCTTTCAGAACATCGCTAAAACACAGTTCCTTATTATCATTTGCATTTTAATGTCCTTAAAATTATTACACTAAGGGAAATGTTTTTGATACATTACAGCATTTCCTCTAAATGTGTGATTATGTTAATGGGTTTTCAATCAGGATCCTAGCCTGACACCATAGGAAAATTTATGCAAAGTTCATACCCTGTCAGGGCCTTTAATCAGGACCATTTATTAGACCCCTGCCTTCTTTGATGGTTGCTGCTCCCTTTATTAAATATACTGACTTGGCCATCTGAAGAAAAGGACAATAAAAGGTTACTGGGGATGAAAGCATGAATGCTATTTGCTCATGTTTCCTTTACAGACACTTCTTCAATAATTAAGGAAGGGCTTTCTTTGGCCTTTTAGGCTTTTGAAGTGCATATCAAACATAACACTTAGTTCTTGTTTTTATGGAATGTTTAATGCACAGATTTAGGCTTAAGCACAAGTAAACTAACTTAGAGGCTGCTAACAGAATTAATTTAAATAATTTTCACAAAAATCACTGCAGTCACGTATGCCTACTGACTAGTTGAGCTATATTGAAGTGAGGCAATTAAACTCACTGTAATTTAGAGAAATACTGAAAACAATGGCTTCCCCTCCTTCTTTTTTTCCTTACACTGGTTATTTTTCTAGCTTTTTTCTGGGCAAACCTTAGCATAGATAAGTCATCACTGCATCTGATAAAACAGCTTTTAATGTGAGAACTGTTTCCAAGATCCTGCAATATATATGCTAGTTACTTTATAAAATTATTTAATACACTGCTTAAGGATTTATAGGAGGGTTGAAACTGGCATGAGTGACACTAATTTTTCCCCTGGATTGCATGCAGAGAAAAACACAACAAACAGCAGATCTAACTAAGTAGTATTGACAACCTGGGGTTTGGATACAAATTCAATATGAGAAAACAGACTCACTTCAATGAAATACAAATAAACAACGAATTCTGTTTTGACATGTCTAAATAGGTAGTAGGTGACTGAGAGGCTTGGGTCTCATAGGAAAGCCATTAGTGGAGCATTTGATAGGAAAACGTTTGATTTGAATGCAAGTTGCGTTTCCCCTCAGGGGGTGATCTGAGTGGTATACTGGGGATTCACAGGCGCCCTTTTCACTAGAAAATGCCTGCTGGGCTGTATCTTGATAAATGAAATTTGTAGGATCTCCTAATACTAACAAGTATATAACTATATCATCTATTTAGGAGGCACGCTAATTATATTGGTTCACTGATGTTCATTTTCTTATTCTGCAAAAATATATTAAAAAGTTTTAATAATGAGCACCTGGGTCAATTCTGTGTCCAGCCTGGAAAAAATAATAATACTTCATTAGTTTAATTATCAATATTTATTGCTCTGAAAAAAGGAATTCATTATTTTTCCCCACAAGCAATTGGTAAATATTCAGTGAAGTGATAGGATTGCAGCAAGAAATTAGTTACATAAATGCCACTGACCTGATCTAGAATAGACTCTTAAGCTAAGAAACTTTAAACTGAGTAGTTCTCTAGCATATTTTTGCCAGAAACAGTATCCTAAATATTATCATGGCCGTCATAAGTATTCATAAAATGAATAACCTTTAACAAGATACTCAGATCAAAATGAGTACATCCTTATTAGTATTTAGATATCTACACACTTTTGTGTATGTCTCTTAAGATGCTAGGGGTTTTTGAAACAAATGATTTGGTACTTAAATTGCACAGCTAAAAAAAGCAATATATTCTATAAAATGGGAAGATTTGACTTTTTTCTCACTTCAGAATCTTATAGAAAAATAATTTAAGGTGTTATTTCATACGCTAGCATCTGACTCCTGCATAGACCTTTTAAAATTCAAATTATTTCAATTGCAAAGCAAGAATATTCAAAGAATACAGGGCTAAAAATAAGTGAGTGAGGCACTAAAGAGTTAATGTTCAGAGATGAAGCTTGGAGTTAGGGATTGTTTATGATGCCAAAAATGTTGCTGAAGGTAATCTTAGTAAAACAACCCTTCAAAATTAGTATTACATTTAATTGCGTGCATGTGTTTCTGATATATCTCATCAGTGTTAAGCATCATTTTATCTTTCTGTTTGTCCACACAAAGAAGGCAGCAGACTGAATGATACTGGTAATGCCTGTTAGTTTGAAAGCAGAGAATGCACGGTATGCAGCTTAAAGCACATCAAAGAAAATGTAACAGGACCTCAGTATGTCTTCCTATTAGACAACACGTTGCTATTAAGTAGAAATACTATTTCTTGTATTTATGCAGTTTAGTAGATCAGAAGACACCTTTCAGAATTAGTAATTAGTAAAAAAAACCCACAAAACAAAACAGCCAAAATATTTTCCCTTTCAGTGAGGGAGAAAAATGAAAGAAGAAATGTTATACTTTCATGAATAAAGAAAGCAGGAGGATATTAATTCATGTAAGGCACAGTTTATTGGTTTATGTCGAAGTAAGCTATCCTGATTAGCTAAATGGATCAGGTGTAAGGACATTAAAAGGGATAAGGTTGCTTCTGAACATATAAGAATATATAACTTATCCTATAAATATATATCTGTATTTGTTCTATATTGCCCATGCGCATGCACACACATTCTGCATATGTTAGGCCTTTCTGAGAAAGAGGCAAACAATATAGATGAAAATCAGCTTCTGCAAAAGGCAGCAATCCCATGATTCCATCTGAGCCAATCACTTAACATATCATTCATAATGCTAGCCTGCTTTCATCATCCTCACCCTGTCACTGGCATCTTTCTTCATTTTCTTCTGCTTCTCAGTTCCAAGAAAGTGGAACCACTGTATCATTTACTGTCCACAACCTAAGCTGCTGATTTAAAGGCTGATTTTTTATTTTCCATAATGTCATATAACTATCCTTTCTGCTTTCCATAAAAGTTTAAGTTCAGGAAGATCTTGGGTAATTTTAACACTGAAAACTGTTCAGGGAGTTAAATTTTCTCATTTTTTCTGCCACAGTCTTCTTTTCATTATAAATTTTATAATTACAAGCTTTTAAAGAATATGATATGCAGCTCCCCCTTCCTTTTTCTTGGTTTTTTTTTTTTAATTTGTTTGTTTGGTTTTTTTTTTGGGGGGGGGTGGGGGTTGGCTTCCAGGGTTATACAATTTAAGTAGTAGCTTTTATTTATGCTCAAGAAAATTTCTAAATTTATAAAAAATGCTGCTATAATTTTTTCTCTAATGCCAAGACACATTATATTTATTAAGCATATTCCCCAAATGTTGATAGTTAGATTGCTTTTATTAATGATTCCTAAAAGCAAATACAGTGCATTTTTTTTCCTCTTTTTTTCCCCGTGTTATTATTATTATTGTTACAGTGGACAGTGATGACTCTGTGTCTTAAAACCTAATCACTAGTGCCTATTAAATTTGGGTTTCATATGTTGCTGGAGGTAGAACTGATTATCATAGTGAATGAAATACTTGTTTGGCGTATTCCCAGAGGGCAAAAAGTCATTCTTCAAGGTGATGCATCTCATTTGAGGAATACATTAACAATTGAAGGCAGTTAAAAATACATGTGAACTCCCAGTGAGGCAAATCTGAGGTTGACCACATATATTTACTGACTGACTCTTGCCTCATTCAGGGGAGAAAACTGTGATATGGAAGGCTGGTTCCTGCAACACATGAGACCTTAATTTACAACTCTAATGTGGCAAGTAGATCATAGCTGCTTAGAAAATATTTAGGATTTAACGCTCTGTATGGGTTTAAGATGTCTTTTGTATCTTAGAAGGTTAAAGAAAAAATATGAGAAAAGATAAGGCTCAACAGCATTAAAGGTCAAGTTTGTGATAGAAATTAACTTCTTATTTCAAGGTTGTGTGATAAAATAAAGAATAAGACAGATGCATTTTCGAAACCATGCTGAGATCCACAGTGAAAAGTTTTATACAATAGAAAACAGGAGACAGGCTACATAAAGGCCAGCATTATTGCTATGAAATGCCAGGTTACAGAGTGATTGCATTAATTGCAGTAGCACCCGGAATAGATGGAGTGATACAGAGGATATCCTATGCGATGATGAAACATACTACTGTAACCAATGCTTTTTTCCTCTGAATTAATTTTCAAAGCATGTGATATTTTAGTGGAAAATAAAGCAGAAATAGAAAGAAAGCCAGGGTACCAAAATTTCTCAAGTAGAGCTGAGCACTAACCAATTGAAATACGAAATGTAAAGCTACATGATGTAATAAAACCCAAACCAAACCAAAAGTATTTGAGCCTGCTTTGTCATCAAATTAAAAGTTATATTCTACCAAATAGATTTTTATTTATTTGGATAAAAGTGATTTTTTCAAAAGGTATGAATATTAACATTTTCATGCGCAAAGAAGCACTGCCAGATTTTCAACCTCTCTTGCAGCCAATAGAGTCAGATAGACATGAAGTTTTGTAGAAGAGAAAAAAGAGGTAGATCAGGCTGGAATTCTTTTCATCTCCAAATAGTATCTTCCTCCTAATTCAAGTAATAGTATTTTTAACTGCAACATATATTCATATATGAATGCATTCTAATGTTTGACACCCTTACAAAACAACCATTACAATGAGAGTGTGTGTATTGAAAGACATGGGATAATAATTGTATAACTGACATACATGTTGCTATCAAAAAAAGTTCCAAGACAAAAACAAAGACAAAATCCACTAGGGAGCTAATACACTCCCTCCACCCCCAAATGTTAACACCTAAATTCTGACTAGCATCATGACATCTCTGCACCACGACCCAAACCATTCTCTGTTACCAGGTACACTATAACTGAAACCTCTTGAGATCAGCCCCTCAGTATAGTCAGGATATCAGGACATTTTACTGCAGTCCATCAACCTGTACTTTTCTTGGAACACAATTAGAACTGCGGTGTGATTCCAGGAAATCCATTTTCCAAGGCAGCAGCTGAGGGCAGACTGGGAGGTAGTGAAACAGAGAAATAAGGTAAGGATGAAAAGGGACAGAATTTTATCAGGAAACACTGCTCTGACGAAAGGAATCATTTATGCAGTCCATAATCCAAATTGTTACGCAAGAAATCCTTCACTGAGCCTAGAGATCTAACATTACATATAAGGCAAAATTGCATGGGCCTGTGGAAGCTGGCAGCTATGTGAGACATACGGGGCTGGAAAGCCCGAGGATTCTGCACTGAGAATGATGAGTTAGGATTTACACAGGGAGCTCTTTCTGTAAGTTTGATTAGCCAGATGTGTGAAAAGGAACCTAATGCTTAGTGAGAAATTCCTGAAAGGAGCTATTGAAAAATCAGATGTGGTAGGAAGGAAGCAACAGCCCAGATGTGCCTTTGGGGAGAGTGAAAACCTTAATGCCTTACCTGTGGCTTGCTGAAAGGTAGGTCTGGTTAAAACTACCATCTCGTTGTGGAGTTGCACATCTAATAAGCTATTTACTAAGGTCCTTAAATAAGGACCTACAGAATCCAGAGTCATTGCAGAGAGGCACCTGTCACAGAGTCAGTCAGCTGTACTCCTAGCTTGAATGTACTCCCAGGTGCACATTTCTGAAGAGGATGTATGATCTTGCCTTCAAGACTCCAAAGGTAAATCTACCATGTATTTTGATGTTTGATTGCCCCACTCAATTTAATTTACAAAATAAATAACTGAGCAGCCTTAAACCCTTGGATTCTGAAACCTGTAATTTCTTTCCCCAAAGCCCTTTCAAGATTCTCTTAATCCTTCTCTCTTTCTGGTTTTCTATGTCCTTGCTGAAGTATGGATGGATATGTATTCTACTCACCCTTTTCCTGTGCTATATACAAAGTGAAATTGAGTTCCACACTGCTACCTGGTATTGTTTTTATTTTCATACCAAAGGAAAGCGTGAACCATGGAGGCAGGTCCTGCAGAAAGAGCAGGATCAGCAGTTCTCTCTGACTGACTCAGTATTGTGTTTCAACTCCGAGTTACTGCTGTACAAAGTTATTCAATTCTCTAACCAGAGTCCTTTCTTATTTTTTCACTCTCCAATATATTATGTGTTATTGTGCTGTATTAAAAAATACAAACACTACCCATTTTAACAAGCCATTTAAATCACTCTGTGAAAGTAAGTTGTGCTCATCATTTGCTACCCTACCAACATCTGTGTCATCTGAAAGATGTGGTACTGACATCTACATTTTTGATTAAGAGGTTAGCTAACACTGGATCCAGACTTGAAATTCTGCGTCTGACTGAAAATGTCACTTTATTGTTTTCTAACAAAACCAACTAGTTTCTGTCATATGTCTATAAGTCAAATTTTTGTGGCCTATTAACCACATAGGCTCAACCTATTATTAATTATAATATCTTTTAGCAATATGACAATTGGTTGGAAGAAGTCCCTGTTACCTGCAGAATATTTTTATAACCAAAGTCTTTAATCCTATTAAAAGGCTCAGACAAAAAAACTCCATACAACTTGATGAAAAGTCCTGTCTTTTGGAGAATAATTAGGCATTGAGTATACTTTTGCCTCTTATAATTAAATTTCTAGCTACTTTGTGAGTAATGTCTTTTTAGTTAAATTTAGCACCATTCTGTCCCGTAGTAACTCTCTGGTTAAACTTCTGAACCCTTTGAAATATTTGGAAATCACTTACAGTCTTTGAGTCCCTTGGAGTTTTCCCTGTTTTTCATTTCTTTATGGTAAACATTTATGGTTTAGAGACATTCTGGGTAGTTCCTGAGTGTGAGATATCTTGGCCAGTTAACTTAAATGTTGAAAACCTTTGCCACGGAGGGTAAATTTCCAATTACAACAGCATCACATGGGACAGGTACATATCTCTGTTTTTTTCAAATAAGTAACTGAAATATCTGCTGAACATCCCTGTCTTTATACATCAGTATTTGATCAAACGAACCTAGCAGTGAACCTATAGATGTTACTAACAAGATTTTTAAAGCATTCTTACTTTTTTTAATTCTATGGGAAATTGATATTTCATTGAAACATAATTTGGCTTTCCTTTAGCCCTCCTAGAGGTTTTAACTTGCAGCTTATATCCACTTTCATTTGCTTTCCCATTTCTCCTTCCATCATATACTGTTATTTGTTCGATTGTCATGTCTGTAGCAGTTTAAAGCCAAGAAATCCAATATGACATTTTTTTCTTGAATTCTAATTCCATTGATGTATATCAGGATATCCCTGAGAAATTTTTACTTGTTAATGCTTGCAAATTTGGGGAAATCGGCTGCTTTAATGTAACATTAGTTATAGCAGTCACCAATACTGCTGTATTTGCTTTTTGAAATTTTTGAAGTCATAAATTCACTTTATTTATCAAAAAGAACATATCATAGAATATCTCGAATTTGAGGGGCCCATAAGGATCATTGAATCCAACTCCCTGCTCCTTGCAGGTGGAGGTGTGTCTTCAGATGCCTGATAATCTCTTATCCATCTTTGATGCAACTTTCTCTTTATTATATTCAGAAAATTTCATAATTTCAGAATTAGCTACATGAAATTGCATTCTAAAGAAACAATTTTTCCCGTGGGGGAATGATTATGGAACCCTTGACGCTGCTTTCTGGTTTGAACAGCTATTTTGTCAGATGCCCACCTCTAACACCAAAAAAATTTCAAAGCAGGCGCAACATAAATATCAAAGGCTTTGTGATTTTGAGTGATATCTGCCCAAACAAATCTCTGATGTGACGTGCTACCTTGTGTATTCTGCTACATTCTATACCTGCAAAATTGGCTTAATGCTTAGCTTTAATTGTCCATTCAAATTAAAAGCCCTAACAAGTTTAAGTAACCCACTTCATGTTTCTTCTTATACATTATTATCTTATCTTGTTAATAAATCTCAGTAGCAATATCTCTGAGTTTGCATTTATTATATGTAGGGTACCAAGACAAGTTCCTGGACATGCACGTTGTATATCAGCAGTGGTCTCTAGTTTTGGGAGCCTTCTACTTGGGATGAAAAGGAAAAATTTGTGGACTTCGACTAAACCACTTATTCTTGGCGGTGAGCTATTATCTGTTAGTTTTAAATTATACTAAAAAATTATATTTAATTCATAGAGCACATTCAACATTCATTCTTCCTTTTAAACTATATCCTACCAAACAGGGGGGAGTACCTTTCTGCTTACATACCACCCTGGTGTCCCTCTTACGTTATGCTCTCTGTTCCTCACCTGTGGTCATCTTCCCAGGAAGAACATATCCAGAGGAAGGAAGACAAATAACTTCATCACTATCTCTGCTGAAAGCATATTTTTCCAGCAAACTTGTATCTCATAACATCGTTTTAAAGTATAAATACATCTTCCATCTACAATTTGATTTGGGGGCTACTCCCCCACTTCTCTCAGATGGATACTTGGGGAAAAAAAAAAGGCTTTCTTCCAAAATATCTGTGCATCTTTTTTGTCACTTCAAAAATATAATCCCTACTGTTACAACAAAGTTTTATGTGACTATTCTTTTCTAAGCTCCAAATGCCAAAGCACTTGTGTTTGTATGGGTGTCTGTGCACAGGTTGGAAGCTTTTACAGATGACAGTTTCACATGTCATAAACATTCCTGTCCCACAATGCCTGATCTATGACTGTCCCAAAAAGATACACTCCTGCCAACTTCTTCAAAGCTGCCACATATTCAGAGAGTGCTCGCCCTTCTAGCTGATTTCCCTAGTGTAGTTTGTATCATTCTGCAATAATGTTTGTTCTAAGAACAGTGTATCTCCTCAAAACATCAAGCTTTTAAACCAGTTTTTGTGGTGTCTGTCAATACTCAGTAAACTTTTCTCCTAACTTGGGTTACAGACACTACCTTATGTTTTTCTTCAGTAGAAATTCATGAGAAAACAAGCCTTGAAGTCTTTTATTTTTACCAAATAAAGCTATTTTCATTGTTTTCCTTTCAGACAGGTTGACTTTTCCTTTTTGTAGACTGTCCTTGATGTAATTCTTTGGGGGGTGAAAAACCCCCTGCAGAGCTTTTAACTGATTTAGACCAGTGCTGGTTTCCTGACCAAGTATTCCCTTTTGTATTTGGAGGGGAATCTTACAACACCCTCTGAGTGTTCCTTAGCAAAATGATAACTTAATAGAGAGTTGTTCCTAGGAGAGATGCAGCATAATTCAAGCAAAGGAAAACAGTTCTGGACACAGGTCTGTAACCACAGTCTGACTTAATTAGAAGCATCACAAGTTGCAGCAAATCTTCATTTCTAGATGTGTAGTGTTCCCAATAACTCAAGCACTGGCAGAAGCACAGACACAAATTCTACTTCATATGTTCCTTCAGTTTCACCAATGGTTTCCTAATCCAAATTCTCTAATCATACATCTCTCTGGAAAGGCAAATTTTTTATATAACTTTAGAACCCTAAGGAACACTCACCCAGCCTCCTTCCCCCTTTTCCTCCTTCTCTAGGCACTGCTGCCTTTCTCAGCCAAATTCTGCACACAGACTTCTAAGGGTTTTAGAACCAAGATTAATTAATTTACATTTGATTGGTTTGAAACCCATTGTCAGTTCATATACCGTGTTCCTGATACAAAAATGCAGCAGAAAAATCTGAAGAGACTGCAAAGGATCTGCATACAAGTTAACAGCACTCTGATTTTGAAGCATGCTCAGGTTCAAATCTCTCGGCTGTACTTATGACACACCATATAAAAATACCATCTTGGGAGTGGGGTGACAAGTATTGGCTCTAAAAAGACTAGAAGGCCTTATTCAGACTGAGGATCTCAGAAGGACCTTGTCTATTCCACCCATCCAGTTCTCTCCAGTGTTGTATAAAACTTGAAATTTCACCTGCAGAAATTAAAAATATTCTAGATATAAAGACAATGCATAAGCATCATACTCTGTTTGTGATTTTAAAAACCCTGTTGCACAAGCCCATCCTTTCTCAGTATCAGATTCATACTCAGGGCATCACAGATTATCTACTTAAGTGAATAAGCTGCCCTAGAGCCTTAGAATAAGGAACAACTATTTTTATCCTTTGAAAATTGTAAATAGCTACAAAATTTACTTATGTAGAGTATGAATATCAGTGTCACATCTGAGGTATGTCTGAACACATGTTTTTTCCTATAAGGGAACCTTCTTTAGCATGAGACCCACTCTGTCATTATCCCACACAGTCTGAGTAATTTTTTTCATTGTTGGCTGACTCTTGTATCCATTTAGAAGCCAAAAAGATCAAGAGACATAGCTGAAATAATTCTGCCAAATGTGGAGAAAGAGTAATTCTTTCTCAGTAAGAAAAGAGATGGCAACTTTACCTAGGAAAAGGTGCAATCCCAGACCACAACATTTCTGGTGAACAGCCCTAATAATTTTTTATGAACAGAGCTTTTTTATTTGATAGTAATAAAAAAACCAATTAGAAATAAAATCTTGGTTGTCTCACAGACTAAAGGTGACAGGCTAGATAGGTAATATTTATACAGCACATGGGCAAGAACTGACACTATTTCATAAGGTATTCTGGATATTTTACAATGGACCTGTTATTTGCAAAATAATTTGCAATTTTGAATCATATATTCCTATTTAGAACATTTTTTTTTTTTGTGCATGCACTGGCAAAATCTCAATAAGCAACCCACTGTAAAACTTATAAGTGTAAAAAGACATATTACTCTTTGTACAGATTCAATAAATAGACTAGCTTTTCTTTCCACTGTTGAATATTGTGATTAATGCTAAAGTATTCTGGGTAATCACAAAGGTGAAAAATCTGAAGCTGTGCAGCACTGCAAATTACTTAAGAATAACTCAACTTGAGTAAATTATCCATATGTTACTTTCAAATGGCAAAGATATCCAAATCATCTACAACACTGACATCTTTAATGAGTCAAAGTTATTTTACCATTTAGCTTACATGTGAAAATCAATATGTAAGCTTTCTCTTTAGCTTTCAGTCAAGTTCAGATGTGTGAGAAGCTGGGGGAACTTAAAGTTTATTTGTGGTCCTATCATACACGATAAAAATCTGAAGAGGGTTATTCTGATTTTACCTTTGCTTGACCTCAAAGTTTTACTAGTTTGAGGTTTTAGGATGTCAAATATATGTCACATACGACCTTCTGTTGTCAAACAGTTTTTCAAGATATTGTACATAAACTTGTCTTTTTAGGTGACTAGTAACACATATTCCAAGCCTTATCATATGAATGAAATGCAGATTTTTGATTTATCTGATATAGCTGTGCAAGTCCATATTTGGAACAGGGACACAAAATGCATAGTTTAAATACGTAATACCTACAACTTTTCCTTCCTTGCTCAGTGGAAGGAGATACTATATTCTCCTTTTAAGACCTTACTATTGATAGAGCAGATCATTCACCGTTGGTAATGCCGCTTTAGTGAGTCCCATGGACAAGGAATTGCCACTGGCTGGCCTGCATTGAATCTTCACAGCTTAGCTGTGAGAAATATCTTCCACAGGCTGGGGGGAAACCTTGGTTTCTGAAAAGAATGGAGGACATTAATGACACTTCATAAAGAATGTATTTCTTGGAAAGACCAGAAGTGACTGCACCTTTGCAAGAATTCAACTTATACTTCTAGTAGCCATAGATGTAGTGCAACCAACCAACCATTGTATATTTGTGACCAACAACTACCAGACTACTGGTATATATATTTATGTATCTCAGAATATATTTTTAATCAAGCTTTAATCACACTGTTCAGACTGAGCTACTTGGAAACGTAGGGAAAAGAAAGCAACAACACTCTTTGTCAGCTGGTGCATTCTAAGTCATATACATTTCATGTCTAGTCTGTACATGACACACAAAGACTACAGTTGTGCTTCTGTTCGATGTCCCTCACTCATTCACAGAAGGACATCTGCTATTCAGTCCTGAATATTCTTGTTTTTTAGGTTGATTTTGTTTGTTTTTAATTTTCTTCTATTACCTAGGCAGTAACAATAGAGCTGAAATGATGCCCTTTTCACAGCTCCTTCGGTTCACCAGCTTTATTACTTTATTTCTCTGTACATGGTTTCGAGCATTCTTTCATTACAATGTCTATCAGAGAATTCACATCTGTCCTCCGGGTTTTTTTGGTCCTAGTGTATATCACCATAAGTGGCATTCTTTTCAGACACTTTTGGACATCTAAATAAATGACAATAACAAGGTTTTTAAACTTTGTTTGTCCTTGCTCTTATCTTATTCTTTATTACTGTATTTTTATTTCTATTCCTTTCAACCAGCTCACTTCATTCAATATAATTTGTTTCAAAGATTTGGTGATTTTGCACCATTCTGACCCAAGCTACAACTAGTAGCATGACAGTGGTCAGTGTCTATGTCTTCAGACATTCAAAATTATGATATGTGGCTTACGTACATGAATTGAGGCAGGGTTAATAAATAGAGGCAGGGTTAATAAATTGAGGCAGGGTTAATAAAGCTAGAGCAGTCACAAGGGCAAGGAAGGTAAGTTCTGGGCTCCTCAGTACAAGGGGGCTCCTGGAGAGAGTTCAGAAGAAATGACTGGGGGACTGGAGCATCTCTATTGCAAGGACAGGCTGAGGAAGTTAAGCTGAGAGGGACCTAATCAATGTCTATAAATACCTGAATGGAGTATGACAAGTGGATTGTATCAGGTGTTTCTCGGTGGTGCCAAGAAATAGGACAAGAGGCAATGGGCAGAACCTGATGCACAGGAAGTTCCACCTGAATATGGGGAAGAACTTTACTGTGCAGGTGACTGAGCACTGGAACAGGCTGCCCACAGAGGTTGTGGAGTCTCCCTCACTGGAGATATTCAAGAACCATCTGGACACAATCCTGTGCCATGTGCTCTGGCATGATCCTGCTTGAGCAGGGAGTTTGGACCAGATGACCAACTGTGATCTCTTCTAACTTTACCCATTCCAGATTCAGTGATTCTGTGAATATGCTTGGCTTTTTGTGAAAAGTAGCAGGTCTTTTTGCACACCTGCCTTCAGAGAGGTAAAACAGGAAAAGAAGCTCAGGTAGTACCTGCAAAGGAGACACAGATTCAGGTGCTTATCTCCTTTGGTTGTTTCTCTGCTCAGCAGTAACACAAAACGCATGGTTCAGAGGCAATTGCCTCAGAAGAAATATAAAATGTGTGTATGCTATCCTTGGATTGCAATGATCAAAGCGGCTGAGATCAACTCAAATGAGTATAAAACGGAGGCAGATTTCCATGTCCATGTCCATGTTCATGTCCATGTCCATGTCCATGGCCATTGCCATTGTCTGTATGATATTGTCCCTTTGTCTTCTTTAGCATTTAAGAACAATATGGTTTGAAAAGTACCTTTATCTATACACAAAGGGGGAACAACATAATATTTATGAGAAGCCTTTTCATCCAGTTTATATAGCCCATCACAGGGTTGTGCAATATTTTATCTTCACACATAGATATATTTTAATAATTATTTTAGTGCCTTTAGATGAAGAATGACAAAAACTGGTCTACTGCCCTAATATAAATGTTAAAAATAATACAGGCTGTAAGATACAATGTGACAGGATTGCAGGAATATCCTATAGTGATGGCAAAATTTGTGGTATCTCTGACAGAAATGGTATTAGAGAAAGTCCATTGTGAATCCATTCATTGCTTGTCACATTGTAGACAAAATGATTAATTATACAGGCACAGATATTTACTTGGTCAGTGTTTATAAAGTGTTCTGTTATATTAACAGTAGCTATATGAACTTTGAATGCATTACTTGGGAAAGAAACTTTGCCTTCGAGCATGGAAAATGAACTGGCCTGGTTGACTCTTGATCCTCAGTTTCAGCAGTAAGGTGTCATGTATCTGAGAAGCAGGAAGCACTGACTCGTATCAACTTTCACACATTTGGACCTTGCTACCCCTAGTCAGACACCAAGTGAGCACCAGTCTACTGGGGGGCACCAGTGCCCCTTAGCTGAGTACTTGGGGGTTCAGTGAAACCCACTGAGGAAGTGAACAGGAAGAGGAAAAAAGCCCTGAACCATTCAAAAAGCCAGCACAATTATCTGTTGGTAGGTGAAGGAACAACCCACAGTAAGACCTCCCAGCTGAGTGCTCTGGGAGAAGGCAGGTGACACATCCCATCGTGTGAACAGCCTGCTGCTTGCTTCCCAAGGCGTGCACTTGTATTTGGGTTTCTGCCCCGTCTGGAAGGCTGTGCAGTTAATTGCTACTTACTTTGTGAGACCAGAGCCCAATTGTACAGTGACTCTTCCCTGCCTCTGATCCTGGTTGCAGCAGGCATCAGTCTCAGCTTGCCGGAAGCCCTGTAAACTCATACTTCCCGAGGATGGGAACAGATCTCAGCAATTGCAAAGCAGTCAGAAGAAGCTCTCTCACCACCTTGTCCGCAGTGTCTCTGTGCCTGAGAGCACCAGGGTCTGGGCTGAGTGACACAACATCTGGAACTTTGTGTTTGACAATATCAGTGGCAGGAAAGGGCTCTGACAGAGATTTAGCAGCGTAGACAGTGTGAAATATAAGAGTGTTCCTTGTTCTGATCTAGAGGTGGATTTCTTTGGCTTTCTCTGTTGACAGTCAGGTTGGTTTGTTTGTGACAACAGGAAAGTTTGAGGAGTTCGGCCATGCTTTCAGACGTGATTATAAGTATCTGGATTTGCCTGTAATATGTATTGCTGTAGCAACTTAACGGTGGCCAGTAAAAAAACCTTGATTTTGTTGAAAGCTGAAGCAGGAGTAATGGAAGCATTAGAAAAGGAAGAAAATGTGGAGAATTTCCTCTGAAGTTGTTTTGTAGAATTTGGTTTTGTAGAATTCATTTCATATTTCTTAGGAATACATTGGGAAAAGTTGTCTTTCTCACTATGGACAGTGTTGAAAGTGCCTACAGATACGCTGTAAATGCTATATTCTGGGTTTTGGGGTTTTTTTGTCTTTTTCTTGGTATTTTTCTTTCAGCCATTTTATTTTATTTTATTTTATTTTATTTTATTTTATTTTATTTTATTTTATTTTATTTTATTTTATTTTTATTTTATTTTTTGTTTTTATTTTTTGTTTCTTTCTTTCTTATGAGAAAAATTTCTGTTCCCCTTAAATTGCTTTTTGTGTTTAGAAGAATTAAATTCCTTTTCCTCAGCTCTGCTCATATGCCTAACATATATATTTTGATATTTGCACAGAAAAATATTAAGAGCTCTGTAGCTCCTACTTTTTGAATAGCTCACAGCTTGACAAACAGTAAAGGTTCATTAAGAGAACTCAAAGATGAAGAATTAAAACTTTGAGGAATTAGATAGTTTTTCCAAGACTAAGATAAAGAAAAATTTCTAAAATATGGCACAGATGGGAGTTAATAAACCAGATCTTGCCAGTCGCGGTCTTGTACCTTCCTCCCATCCCTGTGAGATCTGGTTTTAATCCCGGTCTCTGCATCAGAATTCCAGTGGGAATGAGATCTTTCTGTGAGTCACAGCTAAAGATGTACTCCAGCAGCATGCTGTGCTAAGTTGTGGTCAGCCAATCGAATATCAAAGGGATTAAGTCTGTGAATCATTTAACGGGAAATTTCTCCTGCCTCAGTAGCATTGATGTTTTAAGGTGTGAAATTCAAGAACGGCTTAGTTCTCCTTTGGTCAGACAACCGCTCTGCAGCCTGCGTTATCAAGAGGCAGTCAAGAAGATCCCCTTGGGTCATGTGGCTGGTATACATTTTTGTATTACCATAGTAGGCTAGTTTTAACCTGCAGGATGTAATCCTATTTACCTCACATGTGGTCTGTGCCCAAGGAGCATGTGCTCCACTTATATATATTATTTGCATTACCAGAGTCCCTGGCAGCCGAGATCATAGACCAGGGCACTGTTTTGCTGAGTAGTATATAAACATATAAAAAACAATGCCCTCCCCTTCACTGTAAGGGTCTTATAACAAAACACAGCAGATAAGGATAACAGAAGGAGGGGTGGGGAGCAGAATTTTTCAGCAGACTATGACCTTAGGATACTTGCAGCCTGTTGTCAACATTTCTGAAATTTTTTTTTGCTGATTTTTTTTTTTTTTGCTGAATGTATTGCTGAAAATTTTGAAAGACAAGTTTCGAAGGCATTTTAGAGACGTTTACTCATGGCTAGGGAAAGCATCTCCCAGGCAGCAGAAATAGGTGGCTGAGTAGATAGTAGAAAATGTAACAAGCAATGAGAATAAATACAATGGGCAGATGGGACATAGAAGTCAATCTCTCATTATGGAATAGAAGAAGTCAGGTAGGAAAAGGGTAGTTCAGAGACAGAATTTTGAGACCAACAACAGCTAATATTTAATCGAGATATAGAAGGGGGGATATTGTTAAGATGTCATCCAGCATCTTTGTTTACAAGCCAGACTAGACTGTGTTCATTGGGTTTTGAGCAAAAATGCAAAATAGTGCTCAGAGAAGGTTTCTATGTTGTTTTTTGTTGTTGATGTTGGGGGTTCGTGTGTGTGTTTTTGTGGTTTTGGAGGGGATGGGGGGAGATAGGAGTTAACATTTTAGAGGTTAATCTGAAAATATATAGTGGGTAAAAAATCTAAAGAAAATGGAACTGGTGAATGTGGCTGGATGATGGGCATGAGTGGCAGGCAAGATGGTGATCTTGTTCAGAGTTACCAAGAGAGAAAGCAACAAGAGACATTTCTGATGGAATTATGAGATACCTTTTAATAGCCAGTTTATGCTCAAGAAGCACCAGAGGTAGAACAAAAGACCAAGTATAGGCAAACAAATACAGGTCTGCAAATTAAAACCATCTATACATTACCAGCAAAAAAATTGCTGTTTCAATGCAATTTTTTTTAAAAGAAACTTCCGCAAAACCCAGAAGGAAAAATGTTTAAATATAGGCTTTATATTGGGTTGAACTAGAGAGCTGGTGAGACAGTTTCAAATAATAAAATGATGTCTGAATATGTTCAGCTCTGCTTTCCTATCTCAGTAACAGCAATTCCTCTTATGGGTGTCACAGTATAGCAATGAGGTAAATGGACCTGTATCTATGAGATATATTTTTACAAAGCAGGAACTTCAGCACCTACATTTATTGTAATTCACAAAATACCGATTGAAATGTTAACAGGCCTTGAAGCTGCCAGTGTTATATCCAAACACACAGACCTCAGTGGTCCTGTAACCCATGAATGAGAAGTATTGTTTATTTTTTTTTAGCTAAGGTGATAATTTTCAACCACTGGTCATTCTGAATGTACAGTATTTCAAAACCATAGCCCCTCTGGAGTATCCAAGGTGAAATAAAAGCAAAC
>VZRO01003717.1:1551087-1560009 GCA_013397915.1 Daphoenositta chrysoptera
CTGAATTTGTTGACAGCCCTAATGTATGGAGTATACAATTTCTTTGAATAGTTTCTAAGGGAAATACTCACAGCAATATCATTGCAGCATCTATCTATGTCTTTTAGAGATGGTCTTTAAACTTTATTTTATTTAAAACATGACCAAATGTTCATTTTGAGAGAATATAGTATGCATTATTGTTTTGGTTTTTAATGGTCGAGGAAAGGAAATTCCAAAAACACTGGAAGAGTCTTTTGTTTGTCTTGGTCACTGATTAGTGTTGATTTGTTGAAAAAGGAGAACTGCTGTTTCAGATAACCGTTTTAGTGTGGGGCTGAAAGAATGGCCTACTGTCTGCAACCATTATTTTGCACAGTTGGTGTACATACAAAACAAGAAAATATTGAATAACATACACTTAATGCCACACCTCTTATTTCTGCTTAGCTAGGAATTCTGATTATAGTGCTCTGAATTTTCTGGATTGGCACTTAAGTCAGAAGTAGTCAAGAAAAATGTCACCCTTTTGTTTTACCAGTCCTGTTAAAACACACAAGACTATAGGCAAAACACTGGAAGAAAATTAATACAAATACTTTTAAAATACACCTAAAATTATGGTTTTTTCTTATTTTCTACATGATTTATAATTCAGCCTGGCCCTGATGTGAGGAATCCAGATGTAATAGAAGTGTTCTGTTATATTAAATATAGTTATTGTGGAATTTACTTGACTCAACTCAAAATACCAGTTGCAACAGAAGTACACCTAAAAAATGAACACTAGATTTCCTGGAAGAAAATTGCAAGGCAAAATAAACCAGTTGAGTTTTGAACTGGTCATTAGAATAAGACTTAAAGTGTGCCGTTCCTCTTGATGAGAGACCTACCACATGACACAGAATCATAGAATTGCACAAGCTGGAAAAGACTTTTAAGATCATTGAATCCTTAACACTTTCACTTAGTTCGTATAATCAGTATCTACTATTTACCTTTTTCATAGAATATTCACCAAAGACTTCTGGAAAAGACAGTGAGTTTTAGTACTTTGAAAATACTTTATTTCCTAAGGACTAGATCATGCATTTAGCCACCATTCTGAACAGTGTGCAAAGCAGACCACTGATGTATACATAGGAGAAAAAGTTCCACATCAGAATTATGCCATGAATTAGGAATTTAGATTACAGACATATAAAAATCTTTCGAAAACAGATGTGATTTAGTTGCAGTTTTTGCTCTGTTTATTCTAAAAAGCATATGGAATATATTAGTCATGAAATTAGCTCCTAGTAAGTAGGATTATGCATAGTAGGTTATGTCTAAAGTTAAAGTCCAGCAATCTTCAGGTGACCACAAATAACTTATATTCATCTCTAACATGGCACATTTAAAGATTACAATCTCTAGATACCATTGCACTTTTGTGTTTGTGTTCCAGCAGCTGTCTTGCACCTTTGTGGTTTATTTTTATATGGTGGGCATTGGCATATCTGAAAGGAAAAGTGGTTCAGTTCTGAAAGATGCTAAAATTCCTTCAGCTTTCTTTAATTTCACTGAGAATAACAAAAGTGGGAATAATTCAGTAGGGATCTCGAACTGGGTCATTACTATACATAGAAATAGCTATGTTCTGCAGTATCATTTGTAAAAGTTGTGGACTCAGATACAAAACAAAGATACTCAATCCACTATGTATGTCCTTGCTGATTTTTAACTTTAATTTCTGGCACCATTAAAAATATCCAGGGACTAATAATGGAAATAATGACAGTTGACAAGAACTCATAATCTTTTGGAAGCCAGAATTCATCAAAATAGGTTTTAGCAGGAATAGCACAATATTTTTTGTATGAATAAATAAAATTTCTTGTAAAGACACAAGAGATTATTCTATTTTGCATGATACAAATAAAACTGTCCCCACAAAATTGTAATCTTACACAATTTATGGTAGTTTCCCATAAATTACATGAGTATATTGGAAGCTTGTTAATAATTAAAAGTCTTTTACTTTTTCAACTCTCAAATAAGTATTAGAGTAAATAATTTCCAGCCTTCATCTGACATGACATCTAACCAATACAGGCATCACAAAATAAATAATTTATGAAAAATATTTATTTAAAGAGCTGTAATTTACCTTGCATTTACCATATGCCATTCATCCAAGTATCAGTATAAAATATTCATTAGAGAAACTCATTAAAACAAACTTCTATGCAATGAGGTGACGGGCCAACAAAAAACATCAATCATCACAGGGGTTTAAGTTGTTATTAGTCCATATACATAAACTACTATTTCAAAGTAAAAAATTATGAATATTTCTACATTTACCCTGGAATCACCAGGGCTACATTAAAGCTTTTTCTTCACCTATTTCATTAGTCCCAAGAAGTCCCTGACAGAACACAAAGATCTAATTTATTAATGATGAATAAATCTGATGTAATAATTAATGGGAAATCTATAGCTAATCTTAATGGAAGAATAGCTAGGCATGTAATGATATTTAAGTCTGGCATAAAAGATCTTAGTTCATGCATTACAAACAGGACAATTACCTGTGTCTATATGCAACTCTAGATAAACAAAAGGGTACCAAGCATTAAAACAGTGCAGGACTCCCCACAACCAAAGATATGGAGTGTCTCATAATTCATAACACATTTTTTTGAAACTGAATCTTAGGATAGGGAGATGATATATCAGAAAAAGTGAAAGCTTTCAATATCCTGCAGTCAAAAACACCTATCTGGTATCAAAATTCTTTTACGTAAGCAAATAACATGACTTCAGGTCTGAATTCAGAAAATGCAGCATGCCACAGGAGTGCATTTATGGGATGTACCTACAAAACCATGTACCTCACTCCTCTTTACAGATTCTTCCACATTAGGAAGTTCTGTTAAATATCTACTTCACATAGACTGCATTTCTATTATACCGTTGATCTGTGATTAAATGTTCTAATAAAATTAACTGGCTTCCCTACAAACAGAACATCTGGAGCAATGTTTAATTTCATGTCAAACATACAGGAAACACCTGTCTAGGTGAAGTAATTTTTAAAAAAATGACATTAATCCATCTGTTGTGGAAATGCATGTCACAGTTGTCACATTAAAAAGCAATATCAACAAACACAGAAACGGTAAATTACTTTGGAAGTAAGTCTTCTAAAATTAACAAAAAAATCATTAATCCAAATGTTACCATGTCAATCTGATTTCACACCGAATATGATCTCCCTTTTCTCTTCAGATTAAAAATGTCTTTCAATTATTGCATGGTAAAACTTTCAGATGTGAAATTAAGTTACATAATTAGAAGATTAAAAGTACAGCCAGACTCTTCCTACACACCTGTACAAAACAGTGACTTAAAAGACTCTTAATATAAACAAAATTCATTTCACAGGAAAGAAAAACCACATGAAAAAAGTTAAATATAGAGGTTATTTAGAGCTGGGACCCTCACAAGTTCATACAAGACAAAATGAGTAGGATGTTATGTTTGTACAGAAGTGTGAAAAATACATGTGATTTATGACAGAAATATTCTTATATTATGGAATTTTCCAATACTTATTTTCTCCAAGATATTAGTACAAGGTGTACTATATATTTTTAAATACTGTGTGGAAGATGACCAAAATCAACAAAAAAGAAATAACTCCAATATCCAAGGTTATGTGGCCTTTTTGAGACAATTCCTCTGCCTTAACATTTCTCCATTACCTTTCTAAATTTCAATTAACTTTCAACCTAAAAATAGTTTTGAAGGCTATGAACTAGGCTTATTCTTCATTTGAGGTCAAATTAAAAAAATAAAAAGAAAAAATATTAATATGAAAAAAAATCTAGAGATTCCTGCTTCAAGAAATACTAGAAAAGAGGCTGCAAAAAAACTTCACATAAGTAAAGTTTAATAATTATACATTTCAGTGTATCAAAAATGCCTCATCTGGCACTTTCCAATGTTAGAGGCAAAAGAAGTGACCAAGTAAAGATTTATTTGGTCTCTTTACCAACTTGTATGCTCTTCTGCTTCCCATTTAATCTGTTTTTGCTCATAGATAATATTAGATGTTGTTTTGTTAAACAATTTCTTCTGTATTTCAAAATAGAATATTTTTGTACCTTCTTGAGTAATCTGAATTAGAGTCGTCTGTTGGGATGGTCCTTTGAGATGGGTTAGTGAATAAAATTCATCAGGAAATGTATGAAAAAACACAAGTGTTTTTTAAGAACCCTCAAAGTACTCTGAAAGTGATTTTGGAACTGAAGTTTCTAGATCTTCCTGTATCATTGCCAGCAGTGTGAAGACAAAAGAATTGGGGGTGGTCTGTGAGGGCCTACTTGGACAGACAAAGTAATGTTGAGACTTCCAAAGCCAAAAGTAGGGATAAGAAGATAAATAACTATAGAAATCTCTGCTTGCATGACAAGGGGTCTCAAAAGAGACCATGGGGTTTATGCCTTACATGCTCCTGTTTGCAGGAGGGTGAGAGAGCTCCTTGATCTTGTGAGGGACAAACAGAAAATCATGCTGGAATCATAAGAGGAGTCAGTAGAACCATATGTGCTGGACTTCCACAGGAGTGTAAGTGGGTTTATGGTCTTAGCACACCATAATAACCTTGCTGAAAAACGGCAAAAGCAGAAAAGCTGGTATGATTGACAACTTAAGGCTTAGACATATGAAGTGGTGCAAAAGGTCAAAGTTCTGATCCCAGATTGGCAAGAAAACTGTAAACAGACTAGAAGGGACTATTTAACAGTGTTAGACAGGTCAACAATATTATCTATATCACAGAGCTTCCAGACAGACAGCAGAAGCACAGACTCTACAGTTTTAGGACTTGCAAGTTCTAGCAAGGACAGGAATTTTCTTTACTAAATGTAGGCCCAGTGTGAAATGGAGGTGAAATTCATAATGGATTAAAGAGGGAAGGCAAAAAAAAATATTATGGTAGAGAGATTTCCCACTTCAATCTGTATCCATGAAGGGAGCTCAGAGGACAGTGGTTCTGTCAGACGACAGCAAAGTTCTGACACTAATGTGCTCCAGACAAGCTGGGGCAGAGCTCAGCAGTAAAGCCTTGGGTGAGGCTTGACTCTTCAGAGGTACAATTACAGAGGTGTAACAGTCATGTGAAAGGGAAGCACCGTGTAACTACCTACATCTTGTGGACTGGACCTGATGTTTTAACTGTTTTTGAATTCTCATAGGTGTTCTGTGATGGCATTTAGAGCCATCATTTAAAGCCATTTGCTTTGTGCAGCAAGGTTATTTGGAATAGGGACTCAAAAAAGTGAATCTTAGTTTTTACATCAAGGTCAGAAAAAGTGAAAATGATCCATCAAAGATCAAAATAATTTTACAAAAGAAAACAATCAAAAAGCTCTCCGAACTTTTAAATGTTGGATAACCATTACAAGATTGTTATTTATAATCTTTCTAGACTTTTCCAATTTTCCTTATGGTACCACCAAAAGAAAAAATACATAATTAAGACTACCAGTCCCAGCTCATCAGAACAACAAACTCTACTTTTCTAGTGAAATCTTTTCATTCTTATTGACTTATCTTCACATATGTCAGTCTGTTTAGTCAGTCTGCAGCTACCACAGTGATTGGGAATGACAGTGTGACCTCAGTTGGAATTAAGAGATGGAAATAGGAAAAAATTGAGGATCACACTGTGTTGTAAAGCTAAACAATTCAGAAGAAGAGAAGAAAACTACCTCTGAAGCGTTTGTGATGGCAGTGTGCAGTTCTGGTGAAATAAAATATGCAAATAATTGCTTGGACCACAGTTGGTGACTACACACCCCTGATGTTACCATACCTTCTCAGAAGAACAGTGCACAGCCACTGGGGCTCTCCCTTCCTACAGACATTGTCACTTCAAGGAAAGAGTTGGAGAACATGGAATCATAGAAGCATCTAGGTTGGAAAAGACCACTAAGATCATAGAATCATGGAATGGTTTGGGTTGGAAGTGGCCTTAAAAATCATTTAGTTCTAACCCCCTTGCCATGGGCAGGGACACCCTTCACTTGACCTGATTGTTCAGGGCCCCATCCAATCTGGCCTTAAACACTTCCAGAGATGGGCCATTTAGAGCTACTATGGGTATCCTGTTCCAGTGCTTCACCACCCTCACAGTAAAGAACTTTTTTGTAACATCTAATCTAAACCTAGTCTCAGTTTGAAACCATTACCCCTTGTCATGTCACTACATGCCCTTATATAAAGCCCTCTCCATCATTCTTTGTAGGCTCCCTTCAGATACTGGGAGGCTGCAATTAGGTCACTTCAAAGCCTTCTTGTTTCCAGGCTGAACAATCCCAATTCTTTTAATGTTTCCTTATACAAGAGGTGTTCTATTTCTCTAATTGACTTGGTGCCCCTCCTTTGGACTTGCTCCAACAGGTTCATGTCCTTCCTATGCAGCATGTCCCAGAGCTGGGGGCAGCACTACAGGTAGGGTCTTACCAGAGCAGAGCAGAGGGGCAGAATCCTCTCCCTCGCCCTGCTGGCCACACTGCTTTGGATACAGCCAGGACACATTTGGCTTTCTGGGCTGTGTGTGCATTGCTGGATCATGTCCAGCCTCTCACCCACCAGCACCCCCAAGTCCTTCTTGGCAGAGCTGCTCTCAGTCTGTTCATCCAAAAGCCTGTCTTGATACCAGGGGTATCATTGTGGGGGACTGTGCCAAAGACTTTCTAGACGTCCAGATAAATGGAATCTGTATCACTTGCCCACTGATATAGTCACCCCATCATAGAGGCCTGCCACTAACTTGGTCAGGCAGGACTTGCCCTAGGTGGAGCCATGCTGGCTGTCCCAAATCACCTGCTGTCCTCCCTGTGCCTTAGCACAGCTTCTAGGAGGATCTGTTCCATGACCTTCCCAGGCACAGAGGTGAGGCTGACAGGTCAGTTGTTCTCAGGGTGCAGTGGTAATGATGGAAGAGGCATAGGCAGGAAACATTCCTCAGGCTGGATCTTACTCATTGTCGCACTTTAGCATCCTCATTCCTCACAGACTCCTAGTGTAGTGATGTGCCTTCTGGGCTGAAGTGAGATGGCTGTCAGTCTCATCTACCACGTAAAACGTGATAGGATGAGAGAAAACAACCCTAAGTTTTGCCAGGGGAAGTTTAGATTGGATACTAGGAAAAATTTGTTCACTGGAAGAGTGGTCAAACATTGGAACAGGCTGCCCAGTGAAGTAGTTAGGTCACATCTCTAGAGGTGATCTTAGATCTTACAGTACACTTGTAGATGTGGCACCTAGGGATGTGGTTTAGCAGTGGACTTAGCAGTTTTAGGTTAACAATGATCTTAGAGGTCTTTTCCAACATAAATGAGTCTTTGATTCACATCCCATACTTGAAACCTTTGCAAGTGATCCCAGTAACCCAGGCAAAATGTAAATGTCCTGTAACTAATTTTGATTTTCTGTTCCATCAGTGTCCATGGGCTAGAAGTGCTCATTTAATCCTCAATGTTCTTCATAGGTGCTGCACAAGCCAACAACCCAAAGTGGTATATAGGTTGTGATTTATCTTGCTTCATTTTCTGACCTTATAATGGTTTCTGACAGGCTAAGGAAGAGCCCACCTGCAACTAAAAGTGGGCAGAGCATGAGAGGCTGTGGATAAAGATGTGAGAGAAGGGAGAATGGCCCTACTGGAGATGTTGCATGGAAGCACAGCTGTCATCTTGAGGGATATACTTTTGCTGAAAAGTATGATCTCAAATTCCACTTTTAAAGAGATTTTCAGTGTGTTTCAGATTCCTCATTACATGCTTTGTTCAGGCAGATAGGGGCCCAAGCCCCTCCAGACCTCAGGGTAGCTTGGCAAGCTCTCTACTTCCCCAGTGTGGGGTGGCTACTTCTGCAGTTATAACATTTACAGTGCACTGTCCTGGGATAATCACCTCAGCAGTAGCAGACTGGGGAATGAGAAATTTGACAAGAAAACAAGTCTGAGGAAACACACAAAGATCAAAAGGAGATCAAGTATTCCAGGAATTTGCCTTGGTGTGGAGCTTTTTCTTTGGGGGAGGGGAGGAGGGGTGCTTTGGTTTGGTTTTGGGTTTGAGGGTTTTTTTCGTTTGTTTTTGGTTTTGTTCGTTTGTTTGGGTTTTTTGAATTATTTTTTTGGTTCTTCTATTTGTAGGGCAGGATAACACCTTTATATATTTTTTTTACAGCTACCTGTAAGCATCAGAAAAGTACTTTTAAATATTATTTTTCGTGTGTGTGAAACCTTCCCCCACAGTGTATCTTGAAGAAGACTTCCTGTGCATTCAATTTCAGTATAATTTGAAGCATTCCAAGCCTAGTATTTTGCAGCTTTGGCTTCTCCATATATTGTAGTGAACTTTCCCAGGTTTTCTGACTGCACTTTCAGAATGTGATTTGGCCAAAAAAAAAAAAAAAAGGGATACATATAAATACTGTCCCTTGTTTTTTAACTTTTCAGTGGGACAGAGGGTCTTGCAATGTCATTTGTGAGGTTATTTTAGAAGTCGTCTCTTGTCCCTTTGAGACATCTCTGTTTGTAATTCATACAAGCATTTTTACACTCAGAAACAATTAAGGATGTTACTCTTTAGGAAAGGTCTTAGCATTTTTGATCTCTCTGAGTAGGAAACTGGTACTTGGTCACAAATTGTTACATTCCTGCTCTGAGTTTGCTTTAATGCAATTTGGTTTAACTAACAGATCATTCAGAAAGGTTATCAGGTCTTTGATATTCTGGTCAGTGTAAGGTCAGTTTCATCATTTATATCCAGAGAATACCATCTTATAGAGTCTTAGTTACAGCTGTGAGATGTCATGAGGATCAATCCTGCTCATACAAATCCTATCTGGATATCAACTTCTGGTGATTCAAAAAAAAAAAAAAAA
>VZRO01003717.1:1560035-1571207 GCA_013397915.1 Daphoenositta chrysoptera
CATATTTTTCATTCTTACCAAAAATCAGTTCATATATCCCCTAGTATTTCCCTTTTCCCAAGTTTTTGTTTAATATAAGTCTCACCTGTGTTTTTAAATGCAGAGAGAGAGGTATGTTGCCTTGATGTTGTTTCATTTAAAATGTAGAATCTGTAATTATAATCCTGTAAATTTATAGATAAGCTTATAATTAAGTTTTATATAAATTGATTTTGGTATATAAGGTTTTTATGACTAGGAATTTTAAGTCTATATGTCTGTATGCTCTCTTATGTTATATACAAATGATAGAAGTTGTCATTTTATTTATAATAAGATCTTCAGTCTAGTCAATCTGTTGAGTTTGTAGAGTTTTCAGTCTGAATATTTATTGTACTTCACAAATACTTTACTGGTTGCAAGCATGTGTCTTGGTTCAAAATTATCCAGTACCAGAAAATGAGCTGTGGTGTAGAAAAAGATAGTTGAATTTAAAGCCTGAGATATTGTCAGGAATGGCCCACATATTTAAGATAGACTTCTATGTATAGAACAATGGGAGAGATCCCGGCTCTGCAAAAGTTAGTGCTAGTGCTTTCAGTGAATCCAAGATTTCACATCATGTCTTCCCTGAGGATAAACAGACTCACCTGGTTTTAAAATCAAAGAATATATTCTTATTCTTCAAATTAATAGGAGTGGGAGAGCACATATTCTCATTGTCTGAGGGCATAGCAAAGTAGAAATAATATGAATTGTAGCTCTATCTCCTTTAAAAATTTATAAAATTTTAAAATATGAATAGGAACCAACATAACTTTTTATGTCTTCAACCAACTAGAAAGAAGGCATGGATATTTGGTACTTGAAAAAAAGAAATCTTTAAATCAAAAAACTGTTTCTATATTAGCTTCTTGGAAATAGCCTGCTAGCACTCATACAGGATTAAGAGGACCTTAGGTCAAAACAAATGAGAGAGAACTGTTTGCAATGTGTTGGTGATGTGATTAAATGTAAAAGATTCCCATGTAGAATCTGTCAGCTTGCAATTTTGTGACAAACCACAGGATTATTTTGGTCCAGGAACCTGCAGTATGATATAGAAACAGCCTTCCAACCTAAAAATAATATATTTTCTGCAAGGAATCAACATTTTATATTTGGGCACCATATACTGTCACACTGTGTGATGTTGCTAATGATGTGCTATGCAAAACTGATGAGATACTGGCTACTTGCAAAAAATGTAAAGTGACATTCTATGCACCTACCTTCAGCAGGAAAAGTCCTTGTAACATATGTCATGTAGTAACAATGATACAGCCAACTGACACCAATTAAAAAGTCACAAATGGTTGCTTTTCTCTAATGTTCAAAGAGCTCAAGGAATTTAGATGTGTACATTAAGGATCAGATGCTTGGCTGCATATTCTACAAACTATGTTTTAAACAAATCAGCATACAGATGGCTGTGACAATAACTACCAGGAAAAAGTGAAGGGTGAACTGTCACAAAGTTTGACAGGCCATTGCATATTGAGAGTCTTTCCCTATTGCTCTTTGAATAGTCAGTCCCATAGTATTTCTGTACTCTGTCTCGCGGGCAGATGGAGGGTGGGAAGGTATTCTGATTAAGGCAAGGGACTGGAGAGACACGAAAACTGCAATAAATATTTTTATCCTTCTACAAGAACTTCCTGTTTGACCTTGAATAAACATTTAGTCAGTCCGACTTGGTTATATGCATCTGAAAATCTTGGATACTACAACCTTCCAATCTAAAATTTTCTGCATGTTAGTGAGACACTGAGGTACCACGACAATAAAATTATTACCATAGGCTCAATTTAATCTTTTTTACATAATTTAGCAGGTTTGTTTTTAGTTTTTTGTTTATGGTTTCTGAAGAAACCTTAATGGCCAGAAACCTGTACAGCAAATTAGAGAATCCTGAACTAGTCACACAGAAGAGGAAACAGACATTTGGGGACAAAAGGATTGATCAGTTCCCTGGAGAAGAAAAGAGGTTTGAAGTACTCATCTGGGCTTATCCAGAAATACTGACAGAAAGGGGAGAATGGCTGAAAAACACAGCAAGTGATAAAATATAATGAAAAAAGAAAAAGGAATAGGCATGCATTAAAAGTGCCAAGGTCACTTTTTGGAAGGCTGAAGAAATTCACTTGGGATAATTAATGATAGAACTCTCTGCACACAGGTAATCAGATAGGACTTGATCTATGGATAGAGTTATCTGTAAAATTAATGGAGAGAAACACTATTCTCAACAGTTATGACACTAAGAAATTTTAATTCTCAAGGTATATGTTGGAGAACAAATGCAACTAATAGCCAAAGGAACTCTGTATTCCTAGATGTGTTTAGCTGACATGTTTCTTAATCAACTATCCCCCAGAAGTACTTTAGGTGAAAGTAACTTTAAGTAATTAACATGAAGTTAATTAAAAAGTAGATTCAATTTAAATTAAAGGGAAAATATACAAAAGTAGGACAGTCATTAAGGTTTGGGATTTCAGAAGGATCTATTTTGATATGGGAATTGAGTAGTAAAGTAAGTTTTGTTAAAAAACCTTGAATATGATCAACCCGAGCTTAAGAACTTGAGGTCTGAAGGTCTTCCAAGTCAAAAGTGTTAAACTTAACAGTAAGAAGTGTCATGGATAAAGAGAACTTCCAAGAAAAGGATTCATGTGTCCTTAACCCTCTCAGAACATGTATAAGCGGAGGCATACACATAATGGGAAAAAGTATGACAACAAAGAAGGTCATGTTTTAAAGTCAAGCTGGGATGGAGTTTGCTAGGAGATGTAAAGTCCCTGAAGTGTCTTAAAAGCAGGTTGGCTTTCATCCCACTGCTTCAACTGGAAAACTATTCAAGATTTACTGTGACCAAGGAGTTCCCAATTTCCATTTTATTTTCCCCCCAACTTGAAGACATTGAGGACCAATTCCACACTACTACTACTTGGAACAATATTGACTTTTGGTTTAACTTTCTATTTTCCCTTTCTGATGTTCTCAGGAAAAGCAGGTCATCCCAATTGTTTTTCTTCTGCTTTTGTTTCCTTTAGTGTACTTTTAGTTTCATTGAATCCTTGAATGATGGCAACAGGAACTGTAGCCATTACCAAAGTGTACTATTATGAATAGTTCCCTATTGCTGGCTCTGACCCCTCACTTTATAAATTTGCCTTTTCTTTTGTCCAAAATAGTGCTGATCTCATGGTCACCAACTAATACTCCTCCTACCAACCCTTCTTGAGCTGTTTTCCTCGGATGATTTCCCAAAATAAATACACCTATCAATAAGCCATTAGTAATACTAGGATGAAAGAAAAACTAGTTCAGATGAAATATTATGTTGATTATTCCCAGCTGAGGAACTGGAAATAAGTTTTCAGTTACTACATTTTTCTGGAAACTGGACGGACATTCCTAATCCACTGCTCTACCAAGCAGTAAGACTCTGCTGTCCTAAACATACTTGCAGTAAAAAAAAAAATCCTAAATAGTTTTCAGATAGAGCTAATAACTCTATAACAGCATTATATGATGTGTTGACTGTAATTTGAATAGAAGACTCAAAATGTCTTCTCCAGTTGTATGTTTTTAGTTGATCCTTATTTTCTTTCCATGGTTAGACTTCTCTCCATATTCCTTAAATAAAGCAGTTTTATTTCTCCTTTAGTCTTTGATTTACTTTCTAAAATACAGAAAAGCTGTCTGTTGACCTTTCTTCATGTTTTTGGTTCGTTGGTTGGTTGGTCTTGTTTTTATAAAAGAGAAAGGCCAATCCTACTGTTGATGCATCATCTCTGTTCATCTCCTTGAATTTATGGTTCGGGTTCAAGCAGCAGTTTTGAAAAGACAATGGCATTTCCAGATTTGAACCCTGATAAAAAGCATGACACAGAGGGAGAAGGAATAAAATGCCTGGAAAATTAAGACTTATGGCAATGTAATGACCCAAGAAGAAAGCACTTCCACTGTAGAGAATTCCCTACAGTAATTTTGGAAATCTCATTACAGACAGCTCTTCTGTTACTTCAAGGATAGTTTCAAATACAATTTCCCTGCATTTCTATGTAATGATAAGAAGCTCTATCTGCCGCTTAAGGCCCAACTCTTGAACATCTGTAATTCAGGACATTGTGGAGAAAAAATAAAGAGTGTAGTATGCCAATTAAATGTCCCAGAAGACTGGATTACCACAGTTTTGTTTGATCATAGCCTTGTTTAGTGTTTTGCAGGGTAATAAATAGCAGAGAGAGATGTAATACGCCTGTTTCTTCAAGTTGGAGTGTTACAGTTTCACTTGGAAAGCCAATATTAGCTATTTTATGTGCTTAGGGAGGAAGAAAAAGAATAAGGAAGACCCTTGTTCAAAACGGCTCAACAGCTGGCTTTTTCTTTCGAATGAAAATGAAGGGGAAAAAAGGAATCAAAACAAGACATTATAATCATAGTCTCTGCTATATGATCCTTTTGTCAAATCTTGCTTCCTTTAGCAGCTGAAACTAGACACTGTGCCTTGTTTTTAGCTTTTTAGAGATGGCTGTTGTTACTAGTTTGATGACAGAAGAGCAGAAGACAAACATCCTTCTTGATGCAAAATACTTTAGGAAAAAAAATGGCTGGTGACTGACTGGTTTAAGCAATTTAAATTGTCCTCACAGATGCTAAAAAAATTATACAGTAATTTTTCTGAAGCTGCTGCTGGGCGCACACTGCATCTGTAATTAAAAAAAAAGCACCAAACCCTATATAAAGGTTACCAATGTGTATTTAATAGTATCTCTACTATTTTCTCATTAATCTGTTTTTTTCTTTCAAAAGTATATATTAATTTATCTATAAAAATGTTATTGCTCTTTTGAAAAGATTTCTGCTGACTGGTCTGTTATTACACAGGATTAATTCTGGATGAAGGGAAAGCTACCACTCTCTGATTGTTTCTCTTGGGTGCATATGTCACCTTTCCTTTAAGTTAATAATTTCATAACCGGTGATATGGCTGATTTGCTCATGAAAATAAAGGCACTCTGATCCTATATGTTATTTATCATTTGGTTTCATAAAGAGAGCACATTTTGATGTACAAATCCATTCTCAAACAAATCTGATTCCTTTCTAATCCATAGAATATTTTGATCTTTACTGGGTAACGAAGTCTTCACTTTTACATGTAAAAAAACCTCATGTATAATACAAACAACGTTATCTCTAAAACTGTGATACATCATCATACATGCAAAACCCAAGCCTAGGGAAAGACAGACTGGCAAGTTAGATGAACCACTTCAATTTTCCATCAATCAAATTATAGTTTATTGTTCAGCTGAACTACCTCAGGCAACACAAATCTAAAAACTGTCATTTTGGAAACATTACATTTTTTTTCTGTCACATTATAACCCAAGCCACAGCCATAAAAAAGAATGTCATACCATTACTGACTGTAATATTCCTTAATTTAAGAACAGCTAATTCATCTGCAATATATACAGTGTTCCTAGGATTTGGAGCTTATAGCAGTGTTCAGTTACAGTAATCTTATCAAATCCCATTAGTACATGTATTATTTTTTAAATAATGGAGATTTTTACAAATTCAATTAAGAATAGAATGGTTGTTTATAACAGCATTTTAATGCCTACATTAGAAATAAGGTTTACATTTCAGAATCATCTAATATTTCAATTATTTGGTTACTATGAACACTGAATTGTAGGGAATTTAATTAAAAATTAGGCTTCTATGGCATATGCTTGATGAAATAATGTGGTGTTCTTTTTCTGTTTCTTTACAGCAATGAGTGTCATCACTCTAAGGCCCAGAAGTCAAAAATTAATCCAAGAAATGTTACAGATCTTGTTGTGTTCTGTCACCCCAAATGCACCTATGTCCTTTTTGCTATTTAGGCTATGGAATTCCCCTAACACTGAAAATCAGGAGTGTAAGGCTTGTATGTTTTAACTGTTCTATTTGCCACTAACCCTAAATTTCTAAATAATAACTTTATGGTGTTCCTTTATTTATCCACATTCAAGTGCATATACCAGTTAATGGAAGAGTAAAGGGTGAGAATTACAATGAGAGGTTATATTTCTTCCCTGGTTAAAATATATAGCATTGAGAGTGTGAAAAGAAAGAGTGTTGCTAATAAAAGTATTCTTCCCTCACCATCTATGTGCTTAAAAATATAATCATTTTACCCCAGGAAATCATAAACTTAATTAGGACACCAGTCTTTAAATAATATGTGATGAAATTTAAAGATAACTGAAATATTGTGAGAACATACACTTCACTGCAGATATATATCATGAGGACACCTGTCCCCCCTTAATTGACTACCTGCTAAAAGAAAAACCTGCTAAAAGAGCAGATTTACTGTGTAGTGAGGCAATGAATTTAAAAGGTCTCTGCTGAATAAAAAACTAGTTCCATTGGTTGAACCAGGCCATGTTCTTGAGCAAGTTCAGACATATTAACTGAGCTTTTATGTGTTTTTATGCACAATTTATTTTTGAAAAATCAGGGATTTTCACTGCAACGATTACTCAGGCGCAAAAGTAATAAAATTCCCGTTGCTGATATTCACCAAATCTATGCTAAGCATATTCCAGCAAAGATTATTGTACACACTTTGTATGTACATGCAAAAAGGTGAGGGAAATCAGTGCAAGACTACTAAGTGTAAAGAATTTAATCGTGGTGTTTGCATTTCCTTTTGGTTTTGTTTTTCTTTTAACCAAATTGCATTATTTCATGTAAGATACAAATTTTCCTAAGGAATATATTTCTGCTCTTGTGATTCTTACAATTGCTGGTTATGTTCATGGATCCAATTACTTTAGTATCAGTCTAGTACACTGCCAAAGGTATGAGTGAGAGGACATAAGTATGTAAGACCAGAATCAGATCCTTACAGGGCTTTTTTAGAGGATCACGCTAAGGCTCGTGAGTGCACCAGAATTTTTTGGGAACCAGAAACACCAGTCCCAAATTTTCAGACCATATTAGAATTTTAGCCACCTCATTCCCTATTTTTTGAAAAGTGGCAATACTGGTGAGTATCTTAAGAAACAGTTAGAGAATGTAGGCACCAGACCTTTTCTAACTCACAAACCTGTAACTTCTAGTTTTACGTTTGTTCTGTAACAGCAATTTTTCTATTTTATACTAGTTTGTTTCTCCTCCTGAAAAAATTATTTTTCTTTCAACTGAAAGAGGTCATCTAAGCACTTTTCTGTCTCAGATGTGAGTTTTCCAGATCTAAAGGAACCCTGAGAACATGCGATCTTTATTCACAGGGTTTGTAAAAGAGAAGCAGAAAAAGAGTATCATAAAACTAGTTACAACAAAAAAATATGACTGACCCATCTAAAACTCAGTAAGATGGGTTAAAGTTGCTTCCTCTCAAGTGAAAACACGGTTTTTGTGACTCATTCCACTGACTCATGAATATATGTATATTTTCACTATGTCTATAAAAATTCCTGTTTTATCCTGTTTTACAGGAAGCTGGACTTTCTTACTGTGTTACTAGCTGCTGGCAGTGGAAGCACCCAAACCTTTGGCATATTCAGCCTTGCAATAAAATCCAGGGTGTTTCCTAGATACAGTATAATTAACTTCAAATGCTATGTTACAATTATGTTAGGGTGTGACTTAGACAAAATAAAGCACTTCTAAGTGAAGACTGATGTGCAATTCTAAATGCACCCTTTTTTTGTCTATAGGTACTATAAATATTTCCAAACACTATAGATAGCACCCGACCAAAATATTTTATGTCACTTAAATTCTGGATTTTAATTTTACAATATGAGATAGATGATTCTTGGCTGTTTCTTTTTTTTATTATTTTTTTATTTTATTTTATTTTTAGCTCATTTAAACTCTTGCTGTTTAAGTTATGAGTAAAGCCTAGCAAGTCATAGCCACATTTTGCCTATTTGCATTTAAGATTATGCACTAGTATTAGTTCAATCTTAGTAACTGTGTTGGTTTTGCACGGCCTGGTTTTTGGTAGCAGGGGGGGTCACAGAGGTAGCTTTTGTGAGAAGCTTCCAGAAGCTACCACCATGTCCTGCAGAGCCAATCCCTGATGGCTCTGAAGGCAGACATGCTGATAGCCAAGGCTTGGCCAATTAAAAGTGATGGTAACGCCTATGTGACAACATATTTAAGGAGAAGTCAAAACAAATGTGGTGGGGTAGTTTGAATTCCACTTAGAGAAGAGAACATGTGAGGGAAACAACATGGCAGCAGCAAGGTCAGGGGAGAAGGCGGGGGAGGAGGTGCTCCAGACACCAGAGGCGAGGTTCCTCTGCAGGCCGTGGTGGAGCAGCTGTAGCCCTGCAGCCCCTGGGGATCCACGGGGGATGAGAGATCCACCCACAGCCCCTGGGGATCCACGGGGGATGCGGAGATCCACCCGCAGCCCCTGGGGATCCACGGGGGATGCAGAGATCCACCCGCAGCCCCTGGGGATCCACGGGGGATGCAGAGATCCACCCGCAGCCCGTGGGGATCCACGGGGGATGCAGAGATCCACCCGCAGCCCTGGGGAGGTGCCCGTGCCGGAGCGGGTGGATGCCTGGAGGGGGCTGTGACCCTGTGGGAGACCTGGTGGAGAGAGGGGCCCTTCTTCCAGGCTGGAGCAGCCTGTCCTTGGAGGACTGCACCCGTGGAAGAGAGACCCACGGGGCACCAGTTTTGGGAGGACTGTGTGCCCATGGGAGGGACTACTTTTGCAGCAGTTTTGGAGGACTGCTGCTCGTGAGAGAGGACCCATGTTAGAGAAGTTCACGGAGAGCTGTATCCTGTGGGAGGGACCCCATGGTCTCACAGGGAAAGACTCCTCTCCCTGAGCAGAAGAAAATCTCGGGTGACAAACTGAGCAAAACCCCCATGCCCTGTCTCCCTGCGCTGTTGGTGGGAAGGAGAGAGGGGTTGGGGGAAGAAAAGGTGTTTTAAGGGCTTATTTTACTTCTCATTATCCTTCTCTAATTTTGCTAGTAATAAATTCACTTTGTACCTCTAAGTTGATCTTGTTTTGCCCTTGGAGTGTTTTCTCCCAGTCCCTATCTCAACTTATGAACACTTCATTTAAATTTTCCTCTCCTCTGCCCAGCTGTAGCAGGGGAGGGTGAGTGAGCAGCTTTCATGGGTACCTGGCCGTGGCATTTGGGCAGTGTCAAACCACAACAGTAATCAGGTCTAAATCTTGATAAAATTAACATGGAAGCTCTCTAGCAGGTAGGATCTGACATTATAAGTGTTTGTGCATATCTGCTTCAGATCCTTTATAAATGCTATCAGCCAGTACATTTACATGGATATACTCCCTTCTAGTTTGCAAAAGCAACTTCCAAAGTAATTTTTCTTGTTTCAGTCATGCCAATGAAACAACCTCTAAAATGTGCCACGAGCTTTACAGTTCTCTTCTTTAGGAAGCTTATTCATTTAAGCTGTTTTTATGCTCTTCCAACAAGTTGTTACTTGGCTGCTTCCAGGTAAGTTAATTTTTGCCCATAAGTTTTTGTGGCTGTCGGGATGTGATCCAAAGTGCACAGGTTTCAGTGCCATCTCAGCCCTGAGACCTTCACCGCTGTCCTCACTTCTGAGTACTCCATGCTCAGAAGGAGGAAGAAGATAGGCACTGGTGTCTCTCTACTCTCTAGCCGCGTTTTGAAGGGGCAGCAGCAGGGCTCAGTTATCAACTTCCATTCACTCATCCAGACCATATTGTACCCAACAGAGCTCCCTCCAGGGTGAAAGGCTTTGTTCTAAAACAATGGCCCTTTGTCATCATCAGTTGACACACCACACGTAAAGTCACATCCCAGCTATGCCCTCTGCAATCTGCCTTCTAGAGCACTAATAATTTCTACTTTGCTATTATTCCTTTGTTAACCACCTTATATTAGGGAAAGTACAAGCAGTAGGAAACATGGATGTACCTATTGAAATGGGCAAAAAATATAGTTCAGGCATTTTCATGATAAGAAGTGTTTAGTAGTTACAGTCCAGAAAAAAAAAATGAACTAAAATTAAAATGTGGCTGCATCTTTAACAAGAACTTGTGGACAGGTTTCATTTATGATCCTATTATAATGACATGATCTCAGACTCTCACTTCAATTTATAAATAGTGAAAAAAAAAATCAATAATTCAGAATTTATTCATTTTTTCATTAAACCAATGTGTTGGTATAGAAATATGGCAGATCCCCAGGTATTCAAATGCTGCCTACAGCGTGCCCTTCTCTGAGATCCTTTTTCACCTTTGTCACATTTTAAAATGCTTTCAAAGGTGACGATCAAATGAGGAGACAGTAAGGGTTTTAACAAGGCAGTCATTTTTAACTATCAAAAGTTCTTTTCATTCTCTACAGATACATATCAAGACTGGATTTGTAAATTCAGGCCATGGCATTCAACACACACACACACAAAAAATTGCTTGTGACATTATTATTTGGAATTGATTGGATCATTGGACAATGTTCTAAAAAAATTTTACAATTTTGAGTCCAAACAGATCTTTTAGAGAACATAAGACTTACATTACAGACACAAGTTAATCAAAGCCACATTTTCTCTTAGGTTGGTGAGCAGAGGAGACATATAGGGAAAAGGAAAGAGAGAAAAAGTTTCTTTAAACAAGTGCATGCAAAGAACTAGAAAGTACTTTGATACTACTTTTTCCCCGAATAAAAATGTGCTCTCTTTTATGGAGGATGAAGCTGTAACTCAGTATCTCTGTGCTTCTGAGAGTGTTAATCCTATCCAAATGATGAGTATGGAGCAGTACCAACGATGAAATCTTACAACTCTTTCATTTGTTAAGACATGGAACACTATTTTTTTACATGTGACATGAAGGATAAAATACTATGAAATACCAAAGAATAGAAAAACTAGAAGCCAGAAAATGAGTGGTGGACTTTGAAAATACATCATATTGTAGGAAAATGACCCAAATATTCCAGTTTTTATGAGGGTGCTTGCTCCCCTTCTGACCTTTTTTCCAGATTTGTATTTGGAACTAGAAGGACGTATTTCCCCTTTTGGAAATCTCTTTAAGAAGGCCTGTGGACAACATGTGTTGGATCAAATGTTTCAGAACTTTAAGGTCTTTCAAAGCCTTTTTTTTTTTTT
>VZRO01003717.1:1571269-1619231 GCA_013397915.1 Daphoenositta chrysoptera
TGCAGTTCTTTTCATTACAACTCATTTTGATGATGGTTGGGTGAACTGTTTGGGAAAAAATGTGAACCTGCTCAAAGATCATTGCTTAAAAAATCTGAGCTGAAGCACATATTTTTAATGGTATTTCTCTCATTCTGTCTTAGAAGCTCAGAAGCACAAGTGGTGTGGGAGTTTTTGTGTGTATACATGTGTCTTTGTATGCTTTTGTGCCTTACACATAAAGACAATGTTTGACTATGTTATAATTAGGCTGAAGCTGACTCACACTTCTATGCCATGGTCACTAGGCAGAATGTGACTATCCCAAAGCCACAAAAGCTCTTTCTGGATATGAAATGATTTTTTTTTATTCATAATTTTGTACTATTCTTGCCCATATTGCAGTATTTTATATATATATATATATACACACATATATATATAACACAGCAAGTGGAAAGCAAAATATATCAACTATGTAAATATATATTGTATGTACTTCATAATTCCTGAAATTTTGAAATATATTTCCAAAATAGTTACACTTACTGAAGACTGCTCACTTAGAACTTTAATGTCTCTATCTTTCTCTTTTATGTATATATATGTATATAATGTGGTATCAGATTCACTGGCAGAGATCTATATTCATTAAATATGGCAGAGTCAAACTCTATACCAATGAGGCCATCATTATATCTACAGCTACTGAAGCAATTAACAGAATTGAACAGCTGAGATAGATCAGTAATGTTAAGAAAAGTCAAATAAATAAATCATTGTTATAAGAGTAATCAATAATTCTTCATATTTCATGGGTGTAAGGAAATATTTTTGCATACAAAAATATTTAATTTAAATAATGGGAAAACTTTCTGATTGAAAGAATATTATTTGAACAGGTTGCTCAGTGAAACTGAGGAAGCCCCTGTAATGGCTATTTTTTAAGAACATTGGACAAATGTCTACCAGTAACACTCTGTGTAACTGATCCCATACAGAGCAGGGGGGTAGGTTAGATGACCTCTTAAGGTTCCTTCCAACACAAAATCTCCATGAAGGTCTGATTGAAAAATGCTCAACAAAAATATTTATCAGACTTTTTTTTGGTTCACATAGTTGGTTACTTTAGGATTCTATGAAAGAGCAGTGAACTGGAAGGAACTGACAGCAAATGTTTTAATTTGGCAGTTTAGGGGAAAAAAGATCTTTGCACTTATTTTGATGTCTGTTACTGGCAAAAAACACAAATGAAAAGCTGCCAAAATGTCTTTGAGACAAATTCAACCAAGTAATTCTCTTTCAATATGAGACATATGATTAGGTCTACAGCCAATCTCTGAACTCTTTACTTGTATCTTTCACATTACCACTTTCAAAATCTATTTTGATATATGTATACACAGAGACAGACAGGCAGATATGCACACCCACTTTCTTTAAGCAGTCAAACCGAGAAAAATATGACTATAATTTTTATTATGCCGGTGCATAAAAATGCGAAGTTACAGATAACATCCTTAAAGAAAACCAGAATAAGGACAATGGTTATATCTATTTATTAGGTGTATTAAACTACTTCCAGTTGATAGTTAAAACTGTACTCATGCAGAATTATCTGATTGCCATTACTGGAAGCGCCACTACATGACACTTACCTCTGAAGTCAGGAACTGCAAATCAAGTGGTCACAAAAAAAGTTGAAAAATACCAGCCTCTGTTTTGGCTTTTCATCAGGAGCAGGGTAGACAAAGGGTTGGCAACTCCAGCTGCAGGATGACTTCAACCACTTTATTTCCAGCACTTGTGTGGGTGTTGGAGAGAAGAGTCAATCTCATAGGCATCTTGCACTCCTCAAAATGGAAAGACTGGGATTCTTCATAGCCTTACACACATCAGATAGAAGAAAAGCTTCTACTCAATGCACGTTCATAATATGTGGGAAAATACGACCATAGCTGCTGGCTGGGTTTCTCTGCAACAGTCAGAGGGGTGGACTTCCAGCTCCCTTGCAAAAAGTCAAGGACATTCAAGCACTGGTAGACAAGACTTGAGTGTCACATTGGGTGATACCCAGATGTATTGAAATTCCATACATAAAACCAATGCCAAAAATACCCCAACCCCGACCTTTTAGTTCTCTTTTCCAAGTAAATAAATCCAGCTTTGCTTAGAGAAGAGGTTTTGAAAAATTATGGCTCTTTCAAGACTCTGTTATTAAGAAATATGATGTCACAGATGGTGGCTGGAAAACAGGTATTTACAGCCACTTTTTTTCTCCTAAGGATTAAAGTTGTCAGGAAATTATCCAAGTTACTTAAAATTACAATAATGCCTTAATCACTTGCACTAATTTTCTTCCTACCATCAGCAGCAGCAAAACCCAAGCAAGAGTAACTCAACTTTCTCCTGAGAATCTCACAAAACTGTTTCAACATACTTATTTTATCTATATATTCCAATCATATTTTATTGCTTCTTCAGCTTTTCCTTTTAACGTCTTTTACCTGACTTGTTTTCAAAATTGTAATTTTATGCATTTAATTTGCCTTTTACTATCTACCAATTTTGATTAATACCTTTGCATTCAAAAGTCTTTGAACAGTTATTTAGGTCAGCAGTTTCTTTAAACTCCTGAATTTCAAGTATAAACTTATTTGGCATCATAATGTATTTGCACTTAAGAAATCCAATGAAAGGAGAAGTAACATTATTATTTGGACTACTAATAACTGTTTGGTCGTGTGTTAATCTTTTCTTATTCTACAAAAGTGAGTACAATTGTATTTAAAATATAGCAGTACGAAGCATGTTCTTATGAGGCAGGTTGCTAACTGATACAGTTCAGTAAGGCTGTAAACAACTGTTATGCTGCACACAAGAAACTTTGAAATCTCCTCAGAATCCCTTTCTTCTGCAAGCCATGCCAGGAACAATAAGAATTAAGTGTGCTGAAACTTAATATTTTGGAACTGCTCTGGCGTGGGCGTAAGGCAAAAGCAAGAGGTTTTTGACAAATTCAGGACAAGTAGTTTGCATACAAATGAACAATTTGTTCTTGAAAATGTTCTTTCCATCTTGTTTTACTGTTAAGCACAGTCAGGGACAATTGTTGGTATAAATTTTGATGATTATCATGAAAACTTTGGCAGTGAAAACCAGTGAGAACTTACTGTGGGAGGATGTTAGCCCTTCCAACTTTCTGGTCAACATCCGGTAGCAACTGAAAAATATAACCCCAAAAAATTAACTCCCACACTTTTACATGCCATATGGCAAAGGACAGGATTTTTGGGATCTCTGACTCATATTACTAGTACTGAGCCCTATGTGGTAGAACTTGTAGACTCAAAATTTTAGGAAGCTCCACTCGGTGCCTATGTGTACATGTATGTAGACCAAAGAACAAATTTTAGGATGAGTCTTCAACATAAGACTTTTCAGTGTTTCTAGCAATTTCAGATATTTTTGAATACCCTCACAGAGGAAATTATTCTTTCTTTTGGCTGCAATTTCATCTCCACTTATACTAGACTTTTGCACTGTCAGGTACTAGCTTGATTTTGTTCAGATATTGATATGCCATTGCATTACTGCTGAACTGGTCAAAGGATACGGTATAGCATTTATATTATCTTTCTTCTCTTATAGGGGTTTCAAGTCAGCTGTAGGATGAAAAATGACAACTGATCCAACAAAAATTTGGTGGTACAAACAGAGCAATGATCTTATAACAAATGAGTGCTTTGCACCATGTGGCTGTGGCATTTCCAGTCCTAAAGCAAGGGCTCTGAAGCAAGATTTACTGTATTGTCAAGCCATGGCCTGAGGGTTTTAAGCAGCTTGATTAGAAGATTCATACTGTCACATACTAGGATCTGTTAAGTGCGATGAAAGGTTAGTATTTCACACAATGATTTGCAAACCTTCAGCTGAAATCCAGTAGGTTTTGGTTTTCTTTCTTTTTTTTTTTTTTTTCCCCTGGGGGAAGTGGATTGTGTGTATTTTTCCTCCAAATTTCACCAGGTCATTTGCATTTGATACCACAGCAACTTCTGGTCAACATGTGATACATCCTTTTCTAAGAGAACAGCAACATACTAGCTCACACTAAATTTTTTCTTAATATGTCTAGAGTAAGAGCACTAAGACTTACCTTCAAGGTAAAATTTTAGTGAAATAAGAATTATAAATAAGGACAGATCTCTGAATGTTTCATATAAAGAAAATTGAAACTAGAAGTTATATTCAGATATTTCACCCCTTTACGAACGGGGTAGTTCTGCTTCAAGATAAAAGTGGATCTCAGAAAAGGATATTCAAGTAGGAAAGATAGCTTGATTCATTCAGGTCCAGTTAAAAGGAAGGTTGTTTCTAAATCAAAAATGCAAGATGTCTTTCAGGACTCACTCTTGTCTAGCACAGAATGTTCCCCCAATCCTTTTTACTTTTGGATGCTACAGATTCCTACAAAAGTTACAGAAATATGTTGCTAAAATCATTAATGTATATAAAAAATTTCCAGGAGATTGTACTGTTATGGTGTTTTTCACTATTTTTAAAATTAATTTTTTTTATTTTCTTCATTTTTGGTAAGGCATTCAGGTGAAGTGTCAGGACTGTAACTGTCAATGAACACTTTTTTATTCTGCCCCTCCCCCCTATCCCTTCCAAAAAGTAACTTTTATAAGTAAAAATCTATCCCATTTGACGTGGGAAATGTGACTGCTATCAAGTGGCAGGGTATCAAATCATTTCCCTTCTTATCCATACTTGATCTTCTCTTTCCATTTGCTTTACTTACAACGTAAGTTATGCTACGTATTTTGGGAGACAAATTCTTGGAGATGCAATATAAAAATTAATGCTTTGACTAAGTGCATTCTTTAGAATTATTTTTTTGACTTAGCAGTTATTAACAGTTTTTGACTTAGGAATTATTAACAGTTTTACCAAGTATACTATTAAGGCCATGTCACCTTATGCCAGTTATACATTCAAAATCAGATCCCCACTCTAAAATGTTACTGGGTATTTTTTTTCTGTAAGTCAGCACCTTCATTATAAAAAAAAAAAATTATAGGGTTTTCAACCATGTTTTGAAGATCTAAAGAGTAAGACATGCTTGTAAGTTGCAAATCTTAGGGCTGAGAGATACCACCAAATACAAACCTAATAACCTTCACAGATGAAGCCTTAAACTAAATAGTGGTGCAAATAAGAAGCCAACACAGTCTTTAGAATAGTCACATGAAGCAGTCTGACTGTCTAATAAGCTGCCTGGCTGGCCAAGAATACCATGAGAAAAAAAAAAAAAACACACTTCAAAGAACCAGGAGGGTGTCTTCAACAAGTCAGAAATTGGTTTTTGACCTTTCTGACTCATGTAAGCTTTCAGGATTCCCACCTGTGGTTTCTTTTCTAAATGATTTGATGATAAAAAGATAATATTTTTTCTTCTTTTGAATGGAAGAAACTCCTCCTTTTTTGTATTGGCTATAACACTGCTGAAGCTAGCTCTCTCTAGTATTGCCCTTTCAGGGGTAGAAATAAGAGCTCTCTCTGCTACATTTCTCTGCATTGCATTTCCTACAGTATTAACATCCTGAGTAATAGTAATCTTAATTGTAATTGCACATCAATAGATAGTTCATGCAAAATGAACGCTACAAGCAGTTTAAGGTTTGGGGTTTTTTTTTGGTATTACATAAATGCAGCCTGAGTGATGGTTTGTTTTTTAAAGAAATAAGGTAACGAGTTTTAAATGCAGCATTGACTGAAGCTGATATTTTCAAAAGCCAGGTTAAAGTTTGGAGACTGCCATTTTCCACAACTGGGACAGAGGCCTGATTTTCTAAAGTGCTGTCAGTCATGACTCATTGAAATGGGCACTACCAATCTGAAAAAAAATCCCAAATATCTGGCCAACGTCAAAATCTTGGATTTAGCTCATTTTGGGGTTTATCATTGTACTCTGTTTTTAATTATATGGAACGTGCTAACTGAGTCTTCAAAAAGTACTAAGGTATTCTAAGCAAAGCCTATGTGGTGCTCAGGTCAGAGGATCTGCATATACTTAAGATGCTTAACACTTCACAAGACTAAACATCTGGAAGTGTCCTGCTGTAGAAATAGATTAAAACATAAATTGGAAAGAAAATGCAAGTAATAAGAAACACCAGAACTTAGACTCATTTGGAACAAAATGACTGAACAAAAGATTGGAATCCATAACTGAGATAAAACTAGCGGGTGACTTGTTAAAACCCCCTACAGGATGCTAAGCATTTTTTTTTTCACAATCCTTCATTTTTATTGAGAACAAGATAACCTTCTCCCTCAATTTGTGATCTCCCTGCAAATAATCAAGAAGATTACAACTTCTTTCTGTTTTTAACTTTCATCCTGCTGAGAAACTCTGAAACACTTTCAGCGGGTCGTCCAGACAGTACTAGTCATTATGTATAAGAAGAAGCGCTCTCGAAGTAGTATGTATGAGAAATGGAAAACAATTTTGGTGGTAGGAGCTTAAAAATCATACAGAATATTGCTGAAAGTGCAAAACAAAGTAGTAGTGAGAAAATTTGTGAAGCTGTGAAAACAGAGTAAAAAACTCAGTTGCTGATTCCAGGAAGTACTTTGTGCTTTTTTTTCTAAAATAGTTGCACTGCTTAACAATGTAAATAATGTTTTCCTGTACCGTAAAGCTCTGTATTGTTTTGCATTTTCGTAATGCTTTCCTAAAAGACTGCTCTCTCCTTCTACCTGTTGTATCTAAGTGAACCTATGGGGAAAGTTTCTTGTGCTAGCACTCCCCACTACATCTTCTGTATTACAAAAACACATGTGTGGGTCTGCTCTTCTTCACTTTTCCCATTTTACCCCCAGACTTAGATTTCTGATCAACAGCTTCAACATATCCTGCCCCTCTATCTTTTGGTTAACTGAGCTTGTTAATTGTCAAGAAGAGTCTGAAAGACATCAGTGAGATACCAGCTCATCCCCATGTTTTTACTGTTGCTTGAACATTCACCAGGATCATTCTGACTGCAAGGATTTTCAGGGGGAAATTTACTGGCTTGCTGGGACACAAATGCAAGGAAAATCTAATTTGAATTTGAAAAATGTTAGATGAAGAAGACATATTTCATAGCTGGACCCTTTTTAACCTCTGTTTTGCAGCATTTTATTTATATTTTCTAAGTGCTTTAGAGGAAATTACATTTGTTATCTAGAGAATTTATATGCAAAAACTTCAGGGTTTTTTTTAAAGAAAAATCAAATACTTCTCTAAACTGCAGGAATCAACTTCTATGCTAACTATTAATAAGAAAATGCTTAGGTCAGGATGGGAAAACTTTAAATTGAATATGGCTCCAGAATATTTCAGATATTTAAAATGCCCTATTCAGTGTTTATGACTGTGGCATAGCACAGCACAAGTAACTTCAGTGTATTGTGAATAAACCCAAATACAGCTCCCAGTGTAGTTCACAGAAAAACTCCCACCTACATTACTGAGAGCAGAAGCAGGCAGCCCTAAATTAGTAATAGCTGATGTGTCATTAGATTTATCTTCTGCAGCCTAGGACCACTTCTATGTGCCATGATTCATTGCATGTTCCAACATAAATTAGGAATCCAGGAGAAACTGGTAGTTATACATTGCAAGTTGCAATGAATGGAATTTGTGTTCTGCTTCTTGTTCCTTCTTTTAACTATGGGCATCAGGTTAACAGTAAAAATACTGTTTAATTTCCCATCTCCTTGCACTTGTTTTATCAGCATCCAGTATTGTTCCTCCATTGCACAGAAACTTTCTTCCGCACCTAGCCTCTGCACTGTAATAACCTAAAATTCAAAAATTAAATTATTTCCTCAGCCTTCCCCTGTGCTCAGTTGCTGAGTTTTGTTACCAAAGTGTTGAATTCAACCCTAGAGCTGGCCAAGTTCTGAGCAGAGTAAAGTGATTTCCATGTTGCTTGTTCTATGACTCACTGTGACAATAATGAAGTGTGGGTTGGTATGGTTTTCAGAGAGCTGACCTTGCATCAAAATCTGTTCTCATTAAGCAAAATTCCCAATTCAAAGCACAATTAATGACCACAGAACCTTGCCAAAAGCAGTAACCACTAAACTAAATGAGACAGTGTTGATTATGCAAATAAACAACCACCCTGGAAAGCTTGTCTATTGTCTAAAACAATGCATTTCTAGGATTATTTATGTTATGATACTGATCAGAACTGGAGTCTTATTATGCTAGATCCTATATGAAAACAAATGACAGGACTGCAGTGTGATTTGATACAAGATTCAATAAGTAACAAACCACAAAAAAGGTCTCAGGTCTGAGGGAATTTTGTGCATATCCAGTTTATTCATTATCTAGCAATATTTATAGTCTTTACAATTTTGTCTCTAGTAATTAAAGGACATCTTGAAACCAAAAATAGCTAACTCAGTTCTGGCAATTAAATTAAAAGCTTTGCCATATGAAAGCTGTTGATACTGAAAACATATTTACTTTATTAAGGAAAACATGAACTTTTTATTGGACTGTAAAAGTAGGGCATATAGCACATTTCAGTGGATTACACTTTCCCACCAAAGTCTTTAGCAAAACTAGAAAATCTTGCCCAAAACATTCAGTTGTTAGTTGTAAATTACTGCAATGTGCACAGAGATTACAGATTCAGTGTCTCAAAAGACATACCACTGAAGGAACCATAAAGCAGGACAACAGGTAAGTTTCACCTTGGAAGGAAAGATTTAACTCTTATTATTTACAGAAAGAAAGTGCAAAAGCCACTTCTGAGTCTCAATCTGTTACCTCTTCTACTCTCTGGTTTTCATATATACCTATTTGCTTCTTTTAAGAGTAATTTCTGTCTTCTTTCTGTCTAGGAAACCAAAAAAAAAACCAAAAAACCAACAACTACAACAAAAAAAAACACACTTGAAGTGGAAATGGTTTACTGTCTATATAAGAGAAACAGTTAAATTCTCCAAGTTTAAATTGCTGTTTCATGCACAAAGTAAGCTGAAAAAAACTGTTTAAGAAACTACATTCCTGCAGATGCAGAAACCTTACAGTTCAGTCCCAAGACAAAGTCCACACCAATGAGAGAAACAGACAACCAAGCTGCCAGTAAGAAATACAACACTTGAATGATACTCATCACAACAGTAGGTTACACAAAAGGATCTTTGATCAGAAGAATAATAGTAAAAAATTATAGCTTCCCTTTAAATGCTATGGGCCAGCAGATCTGACCCTTACTATATATAGTGAGCTCTGTATTGCTGGAATCTTAAATTCTTTAGCAACACAATGAGCTAGACTGAAATACTGTAACAGGCCTTGAGCTTTCCTTCTAAAGCATCCCCATGCTCTGCCTGGACTGACTGCCTGCCATCACTCTGTCTGGTGGTGGTGAATACTGATCACACGCTACATTTTTGTCATGTATAGCACACCAGTATTTTACTCAACAACACTGTACACATAAAAAGCCAGACAACAGATTGGAGTTTCTCCCAGGAAATACTAGCTTCACACCTTCCTTTTTTCCCAGGTGTTTTTATCTTTTTGTCAGTGAATATGGTAAATTTTTTGCAGCTTAAAGTACTTTTCATTCATCTGTTCTTTCTTTGGGTTCTATAGTCATAGGAAGCAAGAAATTGGGGAATTTTTAATGGGCATAATGAAACCCCCAAAGGAATTGATTTTTCAAATGATTCACTCAGTGAATGACTGTTGCAAAATGTCTGTCTAACAGAAACATTCCAGTCTATTAATCTGTTATTCCCTATAAATTTGGAACTTAAACCTCTTTTCAATTTTTTTTTTTTTTTTGGAAAGCTACTGAGATATCGTTTTGTTTTTCTTTCTCAGAAAAGGACACTTTTTAAGCTGTTGCAGGGTAAATGTTCAAAACAATTCATGGTAGGTACATATATTAACCCCAAAACCAAAGTTCAATATAATTTCATCAAGATGACGTGTATAAGGAAGCAAAGTATGGAAACATACTTTCCCTTCTACTTTACACACCATTTTGGAAATGTAGCTCAGAATACTCTTTCAAAGGAAGGAAACACCGTATTCCATGTTCTCACCCATAATAAAAGAACATAGTTACAAACCTTCTGAAAAATAGCAAACAAATAATGATGCATGGTTGCCTTTCCTTGCCACAGGTTTCTGTTCTACATGAGCAGAGTATCATCTTCCTTCCTTAGTGAACACTGCATTACAACCCACCATTTCCTGCATGATCAATTATCCCATTATGGTGTAAAAACAAAATTAAAGTAAATCCAAACAGTATTAGGGTTTTGTGTATTTTTATAGAAAACAAAGCTGATACAGCTTTCTCAGCTGAAATTGTAGCCAATACTTATACACTATAACATTGTTTACAACAGGTTGAGCCATTGCATTGCACTTGCTTTTCAACGGATTATCTAAATGACCATCAATTGATTAAGTTTTTAAATTCAGTCCTTTAACTTATTTAGAAAGGACTGGAACAAGTTCCAGGATTTTTCTCTATAACAGTATCTCTTTAACATAGAAGCCAACTATAAATTGTGAAAACACACACTGTGGACTGTACTGACATTCTTGCTAGGTCTTGTTTTTATGGATGTAGTAGGAAGAGAATGCATACAAAAAGAAGAGGAAGTATTTCCTGCATGCCTGATCATTTCCTGCATTGCCTAATTCAATGACACTTAAGTTTTCTCCAGAGAACTTTGTTGAAGTACTGAGACAAATACTTGAAAATCTATGGGTAGTAAAAGTGAGTCTTGGAGTATTTTTAGCAGTTGTTGACTAAGAATTTTTTCACTGCTTCTGAAATAATATAGCACATGCTACAGATAACTTAAAGTTTTGAAAGTTCATGCATAAATTACTTTCAATAACACAGAGTTAAACAGGAGAATGATAAGGTAAATACTCAATTTTTGCAGTTATTAATTCTGAAAGATGTTAATTCAGGAAGAGAAGAAAGGAATTCTCGAGGAAATGGATCATGTAGGACCACCTTTTCTTCAGCAAATGTTAGTGAAGGAAAAGGTTCAATGTACAACTCAGGAACAGAAGGGCCAACTTAGCTCTGGCACATCCTACTGTAAAGCTGGAGACAGTCCAACCAAACCAAAGAGGAGAGCAGCTGATGGTAGGTGCACCAAGGCTAGAGGTTTAATGGAAACATGCATGCATACATGCAGCACCACTGCAAATAAAACAGCATTATGCAGCAGGTAGGTCCAACGCCACCTCAGAGTTTTTGCTTTGGACTCTACATGCAGTGAAATCAAACCTCCAGCTGATGCAAAAGATCTGTGTGCTTTTGCACCACTGTTTATCCATTTGTTTAAGGAATTCTTTCCCACAGTCTCTAGGAAAGGGAGTTAATAGTTAATTCATATGCCACACTGAATCTCCAGCTAAAATGCTTACTGCTTGTGTATTCCTGCTTCATTTTGCATAAACTGACATCATGTGCTGAAAGAGAAAGAGGGCCAATGTGCTTCTCAGAAACCAAGTAGTCATGAGACTTTACCTGCCACTGCAGATATGCACATGCACACACATGTACACACATGTACACACCCACACGTACACACACATACCCACACACGTACACACACACGCATGCAAAAAATAGGAAAAACGACTCAGCAATTGCAAGAGTCGCAATTTACCATGGAAGCCTCTACTTAATATTCCGCTTGATCTGCCAAGTTTATAGCCTGGCAAATCTGAATACAAATGTCGATGCAAATGAGGATTCATTATTCTTACATCGTCTTTGTGTTGAAGCTTAATGTAACTTGGTTCCTGTGGTTGCTCAGGGAATGTAGATTGCAAGACAGGAGGAAAAAAAAGCCTCGACAAAACCCAGAGAAGCAAATAGGGAAAAGAAAAGTAACAGAAATGGAAATAAATGGAAAAAAAATATGCTAAGGTTTCAAACTAGCAAAACATCAAACCAGTGCATTACATTCTCCCCCTATTTTCTCATATAAGGTACATTTGCTTACCATTATCAGCATAGAAGGAGTTAACTAACCAAGACCATTCTCCACAGAGTCAAAACATAACAATCCTCCTTTTACTGATTATACAATATTGTGCCCATTGTAAAGTCAGTGCCCCATTTATCTGAAAATTTTAACATTCTTTCATAATTATAGAGCTCATCGGCTGGTAGAACCTGTACATTTAGATCTGTAAGAAGATTATAAATGAATTTAAAACCACCCCACCATTTCTGCTTCTTTCATTATAAATTACTGCTGAATAATTCAGAAACACGTTAAGAAAACTACAGTACGATTAATAAACTATACAGTGAAAATCACAATAGTTTAAATCATACATTTATTGTCCCATTTATAGCCCATCACAAGCAAGGGTTGAAAAGCACCAAATTAGAGAAAACATGAAATGCTGCAAAATTATAATTAGATCCTCGGTGCCACACAGTACATTGTTCTGATGAATCTTTTGTACGGCTAGCTTATGCTTACATATAAATACCTTCTCAGTAAATAAAAAATGTACTGTAGGCTTGACTTTTAGAGAAGCTGTAAAGCTTAGCATATGCGATGATCCCAAAGTCAATGCTGTAAGGCTTGCTTCTTCATCCATAAATAAAGCACATTTGCATCCATTCAGTCAAATTAGCTCCATATAAAAAGGTGGTTATAATTAGCTCCTCTTTCAGGTTCACGGTTAAAACTCAAGCGTGCCTGCCGTCTTGATTAAATCCACCATCGTCTTCCAATAGCTAGTGCTAATTCTTCCAAGGAAATATTCAGTTGAGGTGTTATTTTATTCTGCACTGCTGTTAGTTGTCTAATTTACGCCAAGTCCCTGCAGTGCTTTCCTTAAGCCATCCTCTTTGTCTTGCCTTTGAAATTTACCAAATCTTACAAGAAATCAATACTTAATTGATTATTCACTTTTCTGCAGCTTCAAACAGCAAGCACGCATAAGATCCTGGAGTAGTCACCCGATTTCCAATGCAGGAGGTTGCTTGGTGGCAGGGATCTGCAAGTATCCAACAGCAGGCATTCCACGGAGCTGTGCAGTGGCGTACAGTGCCAGCATCCAATAAAGAAAACGAAGATACTCTAACGAAGCAGGAAAAGTTCCCATGTGAGACAGATCCATATCAATGCTTTAAATAAAAAGCGGAGGCACTGGCTTTCAGATAGAAGAGCACCATTCTCTTTGCAGCTATCCCTCTGTTCTTTGCTTACCCTTTTCTTCCTATGGCACTGGAGTGGAATATCCAAAGTGCCACCGAACTCACAGAACTCCACGTCGGAACGGGGGTGAGGCTCATGCTGCACCTCTGACATAGAATAAGGATGGCAAGCACGTAACATTACGAAATGTAGGACAAATTCAGGCGAGAGAGAGAGAGGGAGAGCAAGAGACAGATGGCGGATCTGGCTGGGAGCCAAAGCCAGTGAAATGAATTACATTGCTGAATAACTGTACACCATTGATTCTGCCACTTGTTGCTGCATGGCAAAAAAGGGCCCTGACGTTGGCAGGAATCTCCTCGCGTGTCACGCATGCTGCAGATAACTTTTCACACGTAACTCGCTGCACCAACAACGACACACTACCTGTGTGTATGTGTGTGTATGAAAGTGAGTGTGTGTGCGTGAGGGAGAAAAAGAGGGAGAGCCAGAGTGCGTGTGGGGGGTGTGTGGGTATGTGCCTGCGTGCGTGGTGTGTGTGCCTGTGCGCGCGCGCGCGTGGAGGGGAAAACAATCACTGCAATCCAGCCATTTTGTTTAATGAAGAATGGAAGGCTGGCATTCAGAGACGTGGTTATGTGCTGCATATTAATGTGTGCTCTGTAGACATCCTCCCCCTTTTTAGATGAGTGGCACAGGAATGAAGCCCTCTATAGAGCAGCCACCGTGGGAGCAGGAGCTCGCAAGGTAACATATCATCGCCGAACCTACGGACGGGGCACCCGCCGCTCTGCAGAAGAACAAGTTGCTGTCGGATGAGGAGGAAAACCTGGTCCCATGGTTGTGATGTTTGGGTGCTTTCGAAAAGATAGCCAGAGTCGAAGCAGATTGTTCAATAAATGCTTCGTACCCAGGATGAAGGGAGACATTATGGGATGCCCAGGGGGCTTTGGAAATCAAATACAATGTTTGAGTAGCACAATTTGAGGTACATTATAAAAAAGCAATTTGAATTGCCAATGAGGCGACACATATCTGCATGCTAATTAGACCTGTGTCAAGCTTAGTCTGCCGGGTTGTGTTGATGGCTAGGAATGCGCTTGTAACTCTGCTGAGAGATTGTTTCTGCATAAATTATCAGCTTTGTCCTACTGATCATTTTCTGCAAACAAACATGAAATGTAAGATCAAAAGGCAATTCTGAAATTAAAATTATTGATTGATAAAGCCTAGATTTCAGAATCTAATTAGAGGAGGCACAAACAAAAGCTGATATTATTACAGATTGTGCCTGAGCAAGCAGCCAGATTGTGCAACGCTTGTAATTTATCTTTGTTTATGCAGCCAGGATATTAAAAATGTAATTAAAATGGTAAAATGATCTGATCAGAAATAGCCACCTAGTGGCAAGTATATTATTTTAAATGGATTATAAAAACATTGATCTGTGCAAATAAAAGGTTTTTTTCATGACAAACATAGCAGCTCATTGAAATTTGCTGAGCAATTTGTCTTTTGCTAATAAGTTGTCTTTTGTGTTTTGTTCCATAGATAAGCAGCATCATTTATAACCCTCATTTGCACACTAATAAACATTCTGTTATTACAGGTGGTGTTGGGAACATCTTTCATAAATTATGGCATATGAAAATGGAAGAAACAAATAAACCCTTTTCTAGACACGCACTATATCTGTTTTGTAAAATTAGAATATTCATCTGACAGCAGCAGCAGAAGTTACTTATTAAATCTCTCCATTGCTCTATTTAAGCTACGAAATGGTAGAAACATTGTCAATATGTAATTCAGCTTCTTGCCTATTTTGGTTACTTAAAAATGCTATACAAAACACAGAGGGTCTAATTTACTAAGTTTGTGTAGATTCAATTACTAAATTTCATGGCTATAAAGAAGTCTTTGTGACTTATACATTTTTACCCTCATTTAGTACCTTTCTAGAGTTGCCAAGTGGATTAAGCATTTAAAAAACAGACTGTTTAATTGCACACAGTATAGAAATGAGTTTTGAAATTTCTCTGCTATCACAAGCCATGGACAGTGAAATGGCCAAAGGAAGTTCTGTCATATGTTAATGAAGCTAGATTACAAAAAATCCCAGACTATAAACAGTTTTTCAAGAAAATATATTCAGAAGCTTGTAAGTTCATGAGCAGGGCTTAACTCATGTATTTCTTCTTGTTTCAGATTTCCACATGAAACCACTATGGAAATGCTCAGTTCCTTTTAAAGAAATTCACAATTTAGGGTCCTGTCAGCAGCTCTGGGGTCTTTTGTTAGGTGCACTTAAAATGCCAGATTAAATATTAATATGTGGTTAGAGTTGTGCTATTTTGCAAGCCCTGAAACCCTATTAGTAAATCATGATCTGGTGACTGATGCAAGAAATTTCAAGGCACCAAGAGTGCAGATTGCCCATCAATCTGATGGATCACTAATTTTTACTAAATCAGGCCCTTGGACTTTTAGCTGTAAGCAGATGTATGTTTCATTGTGACGGGAAAAGCAGTCCAAATAACAGAGCAATTTTCTGCACTGAATGTGTATCGTAACAGGCAGAGTTGTTTTGCATAATCAGTAAGTTATTTGAATACAAGTGTTCATTTAACTGGCTGTGCATGACTGATGCTGTTCTTGAAAAAAAAACCCCACATTTTTAGCTAGATGAGAAAGTCACATTATTTTCATGTAGTACTAGGACTTCAAGAGTGTGGTAGAGCTCCAGAAGGATGCTGAAGAGGAATGCCCAGGCAAAAGCAGTCACATATTCTCAGCAATCCCAAGGAGCTTTATCCGTTCAACAGGCTTCATCAACCACTGACAGTAAGTCATACCTGCAAGGACGCGGAAATATCAGGAAGGATCTAGAAGGATCAGGCAAAGGAAAATGGAACCCAAAAGAATGGTGGGAAGCAATCTGGGTGAAAATGCTGGAAATACTATTAGATTATAAACTACTGATGTACAGAAGACAGATTCTTCCTGACATAGGAGACTCTTAGATACATGGCTGTGTTGCAGCCTTCCTAACCTCTTTAGAAAACAGAAACCACCTCTAAAACCAAACAATACACTTTTTACTGGAAATCTTTATGTCATGCACATGAATCTTGACTTCTAGTTCCTTTATAATATAGATTTAAGCAAGTGACTCAGGTATTTAATAATTATGCAGAGTTCCATGTGTGTAGAGACTAGCATAACATATATTGCCTTCCAATTCCTATCTCTCCTCTTTGCTTCCATATCTCCTCTCTCTCTCACTTTTTAGCAGTCTGCTTACATTCATTTGGAAATCAGCATTAGAAAGAGACCTCTCCATAGCTTCTCTGCCACTGCTGCTTGACTGACATTGAGTATTACAGGTCTCAAAGACTGATAAGTCCTGCCTATATCTGTATCTTTCTCAGGTCACCCTCTTTAAAACACATATACACACTGCTTAAAAGAAATCCCTGATCTTAATCTAAAATAAAACACAATTAATAAATTCAAGTTTTAGTCTTTAGATGAAGTCTACAATTATAAGTCTTTACAATTAATATATTGAAATTACAACCTACAGTATATGGTTTTGAAAAATAATTACAGTGTACAATAATGCAAGGCTTTCCCAAGCTGATGGATAACCTAAGAAAGAGAGACAAAGTAGTGTCATTTTTGCTCTCGTGGCCATTTTTACTATTTTCAAATACTAAATAATTTCTTTTACTTAAAGAAAGCTATCCAAATCAATAGGCCTTCAGGTATTGACATTGTGAAGTAATATACAGCAACACCAACCATCCTTAAACATTCCAGTGGGCTTTTAATGTGAGCGAGAGTCTGCTGGGAGCAGCCTCCCTGGCTGAGGCACATGGAGGGTGTTCTAATTTCCACTAAGCCCTGATCAATGGGAATTTATTACCACTTAGACAAATAGAAAGCCAGACTGTGCAAAACTGAACTGCCTTGAATGTATGGCCCACATCAGAAAGATACATAAACATTAAGAGTAAAGCAAAATAGTGAAACAATATGTGGATGTCGTTTTAGACCTCCTTTTCCACAAAGCCAGTGCTTTGCTACTACATTCTGTGAAAATACAAATGCTGACAGAAGAAAGCTTACATGTACTTAATAGCGTTCCAGAGTAATGTACATATCATTGTTTCTGAACTGTAGCTCCTATTGTGCTCTGTGTCGTGCTCATGTGTTTACCAAATGTCAGAAACCTCCTTTACAGGCTATTAATACTATTGTGGTCCCTCCAACATGCACACAAATACACCCACTCCTCTCACCACACACACTTTCTCACTGTCCATCAATATGTTGCAAAGTCTGTGTTTCATTACCATATCATATGGAGTATTGATTCCTGTTCCAAGCTAAATAATGTTGTTTTTTAAAGGATCTTTTACCCTTTAAGTGGGGTTTGCTAACCGAACCGCAGACTGGTAACAAAGATGTATTATAGTATTTGATACCATATATACTTTGGCAAATACCAAAACCAGTAACTTAGGCAGAAATTTCAATGTTTAATTCAAGTTTTACAAACAGGAAAATTGTGCACAATATCCAGTTACATACATTCCATGTTAAAAAGGGAAACATTCCTAATAGACCTTTCAACATAATAAGATTCAGGCCTAAGCAGTAAAGAAAATGATTACCAGTTTTATTAGGCTTCAACTAGTTTCCATACCAGATCTAAAAAGTCACCTTGCACCTATATAAAGAGGATTATTTATGTATTTATCTGTACATATGTCCTCATCAGCCACTGTATACAATCATTTCATGGCATTCAGATTCAGCACAAAAACATCAAGGCCTAAGTACAAATATTATTACTATAATGGGTTTTCATTTCTAGAGGTCATCAGGGGAAGGGATTAATTTTGCTTGCTTTATTGTACACACAGAACAGCACACAGGGTCATATTACAATGCCTTTATCTGGAAAATCACATTCAGCTGTAATGAGAAAGGCTCTTCTTAAAACAATTTTACAATTTTGTGTGTATTAGCTGTATTTTATTTCATTTCTATATTGCTTTCCTTTATGCACATTTATTTCAGATATCATTAATTGATTGTTAGTGATATTTACAATAATTATTTCAGGTCTCTTTTTAGTTTGTTGAGAACTCTTTTCTTTTCCTTTTTAAAATTCCTTTCATCAGTAGTGGTATGAACACGTTTTGTATCTCTAGGTTGCTACAGAAATTTTTGGAAAATTGTATAGAAAACTTAAGATCTGTTTACCATGACAAAAGTACTCCAAATAGATTGCATTTCCTTACAATTTCTATATATCATACAGAAAACAGTCTTTGGCCAATAATTTACAGACACAACTTTATTTTCCCCTTGCTTTCTCAGAGAACATCTTATTAAGAGGTATTACTTAAATGAGACAACAGCATTCTCATCCATGCTGCATGAAACTGGTATTCTGCTACACAAGGAGCTTCATTTTGCTCACATCAGATGATGTTGTGAAGCAGGCTTTGTATAGGCAAGGTCAGAGGTAGCAGGAAAGCAAAACCCAAAGGTCGTGTCATGCAATGTCCAGATATAAACAGCTGTAAACAGTATCCATTTAATGCATATGAAATTAACAGTCACATTTTAGCCAGGAACAGATGATATTTTTAGTCCGTTTTTAACCAGTTTCAAAGCTCTGTGAGTGAAAGTCCAACAGAGCCAGGATGGGCTGCAGATTCTCAACAGGACAAGATGAAATAAGAAAAAGAGAAAATAATTTTTTAAATAAAATATGGAGAAAAGTGAGATGAGAAACAAAATTAGAAACTGAATAGAACCATTGAATGAAGACACAAATACTGGAACTAAATTGAAGAAAAGGGAAAGTTTGATGCCTATAGCATTTCCTATATGTCTTACAGAGATTATTCACTTGCATGGGCAATACTTGTCCTTCTTTTACTATGGGTGTTAAAACCTAGATTTTGCTCAAGTTAGAAAACTTATTTTCCCTATGTTTCCTCAACATGGATAAAAGAAGTAGAGTTTAGACTACTGGGAAAATAGATTGACCAACCTGAAGAAGTTCCATGAATATTCCCAGTCTTAGCATTAATATTCTTTTGAGTTATTTTGTCTTGGCAAAGAGCTGAGAACAGCAGTGCCTGAAGATGTCATGATTTCAGAGGCCAGATTTATCCATAAACCTTACAAAAGCACTGGAGAACTGCACAGAGCAATGGCATTATAGGCAAGATAAAACATATGCTTCCTTTCCCTAGTGCACACTCTTTCTGGCTTTGCAGATTAGCAAGAAACTCATTCTCCCAGACACTGCCATTTTGCAGCATTGAAGACAATTCTTGGCACTTGAGGAATACATGTGGAAGCATGCTGGCCACTGGAATAATGAGCACAACTGAAGGAATGATGTGTACTTTCCCATTCTAGCAAGGATGTCTCAGGGACTCTATTGACTCATGCATTGACACTATTTCTCACTCTGGCAAAGTTCCATTAAACATGGAACATTTTTTTGCCATAATATAGCCAAAACCAAAATTCTTACTGCTATGTGAGACTACACATTGTGTAAGAGGCACACAAACAAATGCCTCAGGAGTATCTGCTTTCAGTCATAACTATAGTGTATTCAGAACTTGCAGCCTGCATATTTGTCACTACGTTTTTTTAGGAAATATGTGTAATAAAAGTACACTCTGTTGCAGACCAACATAGGTTTAAGACTGTAAAGGCTTTGTATGTTCCTGAGCAAAGTATGCATAGGAAGGAAAAGATGATAAATAATTGCATTCTACATTCACGTAAAACAATGTTAAAGGCCCAAATTCTGTCCAAACTTGCAAAGATTAAATGCTGCCATTAAAGTAAATTGTATTAACCCATTGTAAATAACCTCATGAATAGTCCCTTTCTTCTGTAAATAGATATATTTAACATCAAGAGAAGAAACAAATACTGATACACTAGAAAGAATTAATAAATGTAACTTTATTGCAGAATATACAATTTTCTTTGCTGGAGTTTTTATACACAATCACACACACATGCGTAAAGAGAGCTTCTATATGAACCTTATATTTCCTATTGCTTAAAAAGTTCTTTAAAACTCAAGACAAGTTTCTAAATAAGTCAAAATCAAAAACATCTAAGATGCTAGTTGAATCAGAAAAAGAAAAAGAATAAAAGAAGTGGACTTAAGTCCAGAGTTTTTGGGGATTTTTAATATTTGTCTTCAAATATATTGTTTTTGCAAGCCAAAGGGATACAGATCCCAGTCTTCTAGGTTTTCAAAAGTAACACTTCAAATTTATAAGGTCTGATCCCATTTGACCCTGTATCTTAGAGTTCAACAGCACGTTGGCACCAGTCCTCAGCCTCACACTGAGATCCCAAATGCCATCATGTTAAGTCACAGAAGATGACTCCAGGGGGCTGGAGGCTATGGGTTCCCCAGCTGTTCGTTCTTTTAAGCCAGGGCCTTATTCTGCCCTCTCCAGTTATTGTTCTTGGATGAGTTAGTAGAATTGTGTACTTTCTTAACTAGGAATTCTACACTTGTTTGGACCAGAGGGACATTATGATGAAGAATTTATGATCAAAATGAGCTTCTGACCCATTCAATTCAAGCATAGCGTTATGCAAGGAAGTCAATACAGTGCAAGGCCGAGAACACAGGAAAAGCCAGTACCCCCAAACTTGCTGGTTTAGACATTGTGAGTACTCAGAAAGAGACATGAAGGCCAATTGACACAGTCCCACACTTTTACTGCTTAACCCTTGCACCCTCCATAACACAGTGGCTGCACTCGAAGCATCTGCTCAAGATTTTGGCTCGCTCAGGCGAACTCCTGAGCTACCAGGAATAGGGCACCCAAAGACTGTCTGGCACAGGCCCAAGTCAATCTGAGAAACACACTAATACCTGAACAGCAGAAAGAGTAGTATTCCAGAGCTAGGGAATGTTCCTAGTCCCTGTTTAATTCTAGGGTATACATTTAGACTGTGAGTCTTTGCATTAGTGAAAGTGAGCTTTGAACTAGGTCCTTAGAGGGCCAGTGACATTTGAAGGATTGGAGAGGGATGCAATCAATTTAAATATGCATTTGCAAATTTACAAAATATTATAAACATGGAAGTTAGTGCATCTATCTTCATCAGACTCTAAAGCTGTAAATACCAGATGTCATTTATAGATTAAATGATTTTCCTAAATCTAATTTTATATTAATACAAACCATTTGTCAATTCAACATGAAGGCTTCTATTTTAAAGATTCAAAAGTCATGGCATGCAAATGTTAGGGTTATCCCAGTGATTCATTTCACAAAATGTAAATTAAGGTATAAACTGAATAGAAGAATTAGTTTGCCTGAGAGGTGTTGAAATAGATCTGTAACTGACCTGCTCACAGCATTTTTGCTTCTGGTGAAAAACCTATCAAAGACCCAGTTTCAATAACCTGATCTCCTGCAGATGCAAAAACCTAGCTGACAGTAAATAGAAATTAAAACATGTGCAAGAGGGCTTTGACATGAGAATTCATAAGGAAAAAATCTGCTTTTTAAGAGGGAGATTTTCTTTTCATGCTTACCTTCAGTAGTGATAGTTTCCAAATCATGGAATGGTTGAACACTCTGTACCTTTATCTTCATTTTCACTCAAAGACCAATCTTTTCAAAAGATCTTCAAAGTAACTGGCAAAGATAACAAATGTGTCAACAAGTATTTAAAAAATTTGAAGGAAACCATATCATCTATAGATAAAAAGAAAGTTTTAAAAAGTAGCAAACACATGGCTGATTCCTTTTTCACCATGGTATAGGAGGATAAGGTATCACAGAAGGTAATACTATCAAAACAAATTTGAACACTCGTATTTGATGCTACTGGTTTCAAATTAGAAACTTTATAATGTCATTAAGTCTTTGATAAAATCTGAAAGTCTAAAAATACAATTGTTTAAGAGCAGAGTTTTGCCAACCTGTATTTCTCAGAATCCCTAATTTTGAGTTCCAAAGGAATTTTCAATACAGCTGGCAATTAAAAAGGATAACTCAGTTCAAAGTGACCCTTGTCATGTTCAGTCTGCATATTTGTAGCTTGACTAAGGCAACTAAACTGTCAGGCAAAAGATAATGAAGGACACCTCTGTCTCTGCCCGAGGCCAACATGGATAGTCAGCTCTATGGAGCTGAGTGTTAAATTCAGGTCATTTCTTGACCACCAGGATTTTCCCTCCTCACTAGTCAGCATCAACACTGCAAGAACTCGCTTTTTCCAGACTCCTGACTTTGAAACCAGCCTAGACTTTTTTTTTTTTTTTTTTTATTTTTTAAGATTTTTATGTACATATGAATACAGGCTAGTTACATGCAAAGAACAGTGCCAGCAACATTCTCCCTAGATAGGATTCATCTGTTTTAGCATACAGCGGCAGAAGAGCTCTTCTGTTATGGCAGTTCCTTGTCTTGAATAAGGTATTCTAGTGAGCAGAATCCATATTTTCTCAATTTGCTCAATTATGGCAGAAGAAGAAGACAATATATTTAAAAATAAAGTGAAGACAGGACAGAAGGCAGAGCAGAGTAAGACTGATAAACATCCATGAGAGAACCCTCTGAGCTAAGCCTTGACTGCAATATACTTGGAGTTTTGAAAATATTATTAATTTCTTAGCTTTATGTGTACATGGGAACATATTTTCATTTATAATTATATTATTTGATGGCAGGTATCAAAGTGTCACTGCAATTTGGAGCTAAACCTCTTTTGTTTGTTCTTACTGAGACTGAAGTTTGATGAGATAATTGTGTCTACTGATTAATGGAGTGAGCATAATTTTTCAAAATAAATGCATTTTGCATCCTTTTCCAGTATTAGCATATTACAACTTTTGGAGCACTTACAGAGGGTTAGGTGTCAGTAATGCATGCATCCAAGACTTAGTATATTCTATTTGCTTTTTAAAATATGAAGCAAAGCATAACCAGATTTTCATGGCATAGATATTTATCCAGTGGGATCTCTCCATAGGTCAAAAAATGTAAAAATCCCTCAAACCAAAACCTGAAACATAAAAGCAAGAGACAGGAGAGGCATCTAAATATTTCTGCCTTGAAGAAGAAATGTGTTGTATCACATACCCTCATATATGATCTATTCACTGCTTATAAAACTCTTTGATTTTTAAAATATCCATATGAAAATATAATGGATTAAAAATTTTATATACAAAACAGGATGCCAATATGAAATGAAGGACTAAACCAGCTCCTGCTTTAAAGATATATAGAAATACCTTTATATTTTTATTCATAAAAATATCAGAACAGAAGATAATAAAATCTCATTAATGTACAATGCTTTGTATTGCATCTCAAATGACTTTCACAGCAAGAAACTTGCCCTACTCCTATCCAAGCATATGTGGCAATATTAAGGAGAAGGAAGTATAAAATCAAATCATTTCTACCACATCATTACATAATTTATTCTCAGTTATACCTTGAGAAAGATTTTAAATATTCAATTAAGATGCAGCTGAATTTTTCCAAAGATTATTTCAGTTCTTATTACCTTTGAATGCCTGTTCAAAATGCTTACTGGCATTAAATGTATCCTCCCATATTGTCACACTGACTGTAGGGTAAATGAGTCTATGATGATTTCTCCCTCCAAGGCTCAGAATATTAAATTAAAATCTAAAAGAAACAACAACATTGTTTTCATATAACCAGGGGCCTCTCCAAACATAAAATACATTTGCATAGTTCCAGACTCACTGAGGAGGAAGTAAGTTGACTTATTCACATAAAAGCTGCAGTGATGTGTTCTTATATTCTGTCAAGCTACAAATCTGAAAATTTGCCTAAAGCCAAATTGGATTTTATCTATCCATAGCATTAATATAAAACAAATCTACATAGCTTTTTATTGATATCACAGTCTGTTTGTCTTACTTCTAAATTTAAACAACATTATTCTGACAGCACATTGCAGATTTTTTGTTTCTTGCTTCATCTATTGCTTAAGTAAAATATATTCTGTGGGCTTCTTACCTTTCAGAGTGATACCTGCTTCCAATTAATAGCATTTCAACACAAAATTGCTCAAGAGTAACTAGACAGTGTTGATCCAATCCTTAAGTCATGACTTAAGTATGTATTTCAGTGTAGGGCTTTCTCTTTTTTTTTTACTGAGTAAGGACTGCGAAGTGTTTGGGGTTTCTTTGGAAATATTAATAGCTAGCAGTTCTCTTGTTCATTAGAAAATGCTTTCCTTTTAAAGTTTACTCCATAAATTATGTGAATCCTTCTCTACCATGGCCAATGAATTAGAACCATATTGTAGCATTGCATCATCTATACAGTTGTAAAATAGATTTAATACAATCAAGAATAAATCATTGACAAATAAATTCAATAAACATGGTCTGAAGACTGAGTCTTGGCGGACATCACAGTCCATTTCAGCCAAGCCAGATTCCTTGCCCTGGACAACAAATCTGTGTGCTCTTCTTGTTAAACAGTCATGAATCTGAGCTAAGTGACTTATCCTCAAGAGCATCATAGCATTATCTCCTCTAATCAGCATTCTAGAGTCAATCAAATCAAATGCTTCTGTGAAAATTACAAAATACAGTGCCAATTCTTTGATTCTATCCAGTGCCTGGTCACTGGCAATATTATTGTTATTAAAATGCCAGATGCCAAAAACTACTCCTAGCACAATCAGGAAAAAACGAAAGTCACAGATGTAAAGACTTGGGTTGAAATTCTGCCAATTAGAGGGACAGGAGGAGAAAAAGCCAGGATTTTTTTTTTCTTACCTACTGAGAACCAACTAAAATTAACTGAAATTACTGAAAATCACCTCAGACACAGCCTCTGGGAGTTGATCACAACATTAGGTAACACCCCGAGTAAGGTGAAATTCTTCGCGTCTAGGTAAAATGATTTCACTCTTTCTTTTTCAGAAAGTATTTCAACATTCCTGATTGGCTGCCCTAAACAATAAAGACTATAAGATCTCCTAAGACCTACCAGGGTTTTTTTTTTTTGCCATTATTCTCCTACTGAAAGGGTGAAGACATTGCCTTTATCTTTCTGTGTGGTTGAAATCACAATCAGATGTTTCTAGCTGGCCAAATAGGAAGAAAGAAAGGTAGATTTTTTTCTTATTCTGCACTGTAGGGAGTAGGCAGACTTTAGCTATAACATTTCTAACATTTCCAAGTAAAATTTTATAGAATTTTTTATGTTTTCAAGAGTTGCAGTTTAGATTTTTTTTACTTGCAAATTAAACTATCTCACCTAGAAAATAATCTCTTGAAATGATCCTTAGTTAAGGGGATTATGTGTGCAATAATTCAACTATAGATAAAATGGCCATAAGATTGACTATTCCTAAAGTTGAAAGGCCTGAAAAAAGCATGGATTCTACAGTATCCAGAAGAAGTTAAGAAAAATACTATTTATGTGATACATAAGGAGGTTTCGGTAATTTTATTTGGTAAAGAAGTGTAATACAGAATCTACTTGCATTAAAATCCATCACTTAGAGTGGAGGTTAATTCTGTCCCTTCACAGTATTTCAGATGCACATTTAAAATTCCTTTTGTTTTATATTTGGAGAGCTTTTAAAATTCCCCTACCTTGAAAGTAAACAAAACTGTAATCAAGTTCAATATTCTTAAGAAACCCGTCCAAATTTTTTCTTATTTTTTTTTTTAAGAAACAGTAACTGTGCCAGGATACCTGCAAATGAGATTAAAATTTACCTTAAAGCAGAATGTTCCCATTCAGCTATCTGAAAGGCCCTGGAAATCTATGTTACTTCTAAAGGATCCACCAAAGTGTAACTAAGAAATTAAGCTGTAGAAAATAAGCTGTTACCCGCATACGTGACTGCAAAATAGAGCACAATATTTCAGTTCTATTCCATTATGAAGGGTGGGTAGAAGTCAGGCATGATATCTTAATGACTTATATGGCAGTAGACATATAGACATTTAGGCAAATAGATTGTGCCTATCTTACCAAAACACTGTAAATTAACTTTAAAAGAGTTTACAACTTCACTTATTTAGAGGTTTGCTGTTTGAAGAAAGACTCAGCAAATAAAAACAAAGCCAAAATTTTTACTGTTAATTTACTTTTTTCTTCTGTCTCATTTTGCATCCTTCCTCATGCACACCTGACATTTTATCATGAAGTACGAAGCTCTTGCATTCACTGTATATGGGAGTTGAGCACCTTCATCTGTATGGTGAATTCCTCTCCTAGACTGGAGCATGTAACTTCATCCTTGTCATTCTTCTGGTAGGCGAAATATTACTTATTTTTAGTTAGACTTTAGCAGCAGAGCTTGGCTGGGGTGTGGGAGCGCCTCTTAGCTCCTAGGTTGGATGATCTTTATTCCATCCTATTTTAGGATGAGATGTGGGAACCCAATACTGCAAACTTTCCCCTTCTCTCTGTTTTTCATGTAAAAGAAAATGGGGAGATTAGGCTGTATGGAAAATACTATGAGTTACCCAGTCTGAACAACAGGTCACCAGGAACCAAAGTAAATTTTCAGCCTTAGTATTTTTAACTCCTTATTCTGTTTTTGTAATATCCAGCCTTACAGCTGGAAACAGAGGCTAAATGATAGGATTCTCACATGTGAAAATGTTTGTTTCACCATATTAATGATATAATTAAAAACATTCAGGGTCAATATTTCATGTTCTAAACTGAAAACATTTACATTATTTCAGGAATTTGATCTCTAAGAAGCAAACTGAAAATAAGTTTAACATATATTGATGAACTGTAAATTGGGAAATAGCCATTTCTGTCTGGGAGCTTATCTGAATTAAAGGGCCTACAGCAGAAAGTCATGGTAACTTTTTGCAGAATGGCTTATACTGTTAAATCTGTATTCACACAACTGAACAAGACTGACAATTTATCAATGGCCCTGCAATATACTGCCATATGTAAGTGAGTCTAAACTAAGCTTAGCTGAAGTAGGGAAATTATCTGACTAATGATGAAATTCATAGTCTTTGTTAAAATCTGGTTTTCTTTAGATGTACATCTTGGAAAAAAAATATAATACTCTTCAATAGTGTGAACTTTTGGACCATAGATTCTTTGCTAACACCTACTATTTTGAGGAAGGGTGGTCTTGGATTTACCGCTAAATTTAGAGTTTTGTCATGGAACTGAAATGCAGTATTCTACAGTCACAGCTTCTATGTTTTAGATTTCTAAGTCCACTAAACTGAAATATACATTTTACCACATCAGCAAAAGAAAACATTCGGAGTTGACTGTATGCAGTACAAAATATTACTATTATTTTTATAATGTATGTTTTCAGCCAGATACCATCCTCAGATCTGAATCTGCAGCTGAAAATACCTTATGAGAAAGCACAAAATGGATTTTTAAGGTTATAAAGTAATGCATTCCACATATCTGAGGCTGAGATAGAGCTTTTTTTTTAGATAATGATCACCAGTACAATGTTCTGTCCATAAAAATCTGTTAAAAATTTACCAGGCTATGATATTCATTATCATAGCCTTTCAATAGAAAGCTCAAATGTTAAAATGCAGCTAGATGCATACTCGTAATATATCACTCTGTCCTAGTAAGCACATATATTTTATTTTTTTTTTAGATTAGTTTCATCTTGTAAATTACAAATTGGATTAGGGAGTTTGATATGATTGGAAAACAGATTGACAGTCTATTTAGCATTTTTATTAGTCGTGTAGATTATCTATAGGCTATAGATGACCTCAGTCAACTTAACATTCTTTAGGCAGCCAGACACAAGGCAACATCAGCCAATCATAAAAACATGTACTTGATTATTAGGTCTCAAGATCTGTCAAATCAATACACTGTATCACCTTAAAGGATAGATGTAAGAAGGCGTCTACGTCTTTTGTAACTTAGGAAGCTGAAGAAAAAATGCTAAAATAAAAACCACAGTTTACATAAATTCTCTTTTATACAGATACTGATATTATTGTCATTTCAGATTTTTTGTATAATTATAAATTTTTTTAACCTTTGAATTTCTTTGAAGCTCAAAGAAATATAGGTCATAAATATATTAAATAAAAACTTAAAAGGATCACACTGTTTCTACCATCTCTGTCTCTACTATATTTTTATCCAGCACTAAGTGGTCTCTTCTGCTTCTGATTGAAACAAGAAATGGTTTAATATAACCAACGTACAGTAATACATCAAAAGACTGTTTGTAATCATGCTTAACTGATGCCATTGCACTTTGTGATCTAAAATTTAAGGGAAAAATATGTAGCAGAGAGATTGTGGTCATGCTGTACTTGCACTGTTTGAGTGCTGCACCCACATCAGTAGTGACATAAGGAGGGAATAATTCTTCAAAATTATACCTTTTCTGCAATTCCTTGGTTTCTGGGTATTATTAATCTACAGCTGACCTTTAGCAATACTTGGCTATCAACCTCACCCTATTATCTGCCTACCTTTCTATCACATTTACCTTATTTAGGAAAACAGGCAACCAAGAATCTCAATTCTAATTCTCTCTCATTAACTCAAGCAAAGTAGAAACAGTGTCTTTAACTTCCATGAATCTGCACCCATGCCTAAGGAAGTTAATCAGAGGTAGAATCTACTTACTGTTCTGAAGCAGCATAATGGTGTTAAGCCTATCTCTTTCAGTTACCAAGGCAGAGAGAAGGGACACCAATTTTTCTTTTAGATTACCTTACAGGAAAACTTAATCTTTGCATGTTACAGCTAAATCTACAGACTGGATCTCACTTCCACTGTATATTTCCTACGAATGAACTGCAACCTTGAAGCTGCAATAAAGATGAAAAAAAGACACATCTGTTCCATAGTCATGATCATAATATGAAAGGCTACTCTATCACACCTTTAATATCTATGTATTTCGTTTTAGGTGGTTTGTCAGATGTTTTGGTGATTTTTATGTAGATTTTTCCATTTAACTTATCAGAAGATATTTTTCTGACTTTGATAACATTTTTCACTTTAAAAACTAAAATTGATTTGGAGGATAAAATTGTGAACAGTATATTCAGAAAATCAGTAGATATCTTTATCTTAACAGATAAGATTTCTCAGCGCGCACAAAGTTTTGTTCTGATCAAGCTACTTGGGTGAGAAAATATTTGCCTGGTACATCTACATATATCTATATTGATGAATCAGACAGATATTTTTCTCCTGAAGTGAGAGAACATACCAAAGTCACCTGGAATATCTATCTATCTATCTATCTATCTATCTATCTATCTATCTATCTATCTATCTATCATAAAAGACCAAATGCAGTAATACCTCATTCATTGGCACAGTTTAAAAACTGGCCACATCTTTCTTCAAAAGGACTTTATTCAAGAAATATTATTTTGAAAATGTTTCTTGTCAAAACACTTGACAAAAAGCTTCTTGTCAAAAAGCTTTATCCAGTCTTGTTCCTTCTTAGTGGACTCCCACTAGTGGATGGAGGAAACCCTAATATTCAGAAATGTTTTTAATACCTGTGCACTGAAAACATTTAGAGACTGAAGTTGCAGCATGCTAAATAGCCCAGTCAGAAAGTCTTGGAAATTGTTTGTTTTATGGAACACTACCTGAATTACAGGACATGAGTAAAGTTTTTTTTCTGCTTCATAATTCAAAAAGGCCATGCAAGTCAACTTCAATTTTTTTTTTTTTCTTGTTTGATATATATATTCTCAAACCAACATATTCTGGTATTTCTAACAAACTAACGGCTATTCTTCATAGAAATACATATTACAACACAAGATGATGTTTGAGAACTTTCTTCTTCATCCTGCTTAATTAAGTCCTGTAACTCCTAATTAACAGTTCCTAAAGCTTTAGTTTGTCTAAGATAGTAAGCCATAGAATTTTAAGGGTAATAGGTGCTATGCTAATTTAATGGATAGTTACAAATGAGTTGCCAAGGGATTAGCTCAAGTAAAGCTAAATATATTTAGGAAGGGTTTCTGGTAGTATTCAATACAGAAACATCCAAAGAATCTTAACTGACTAGAAACTGAGAATCAAGCAAAAATAACCTTTACAGCCTTTTACACCTGACTCTTACTAATGTGTATCCCTTCCACCTCCCCTCTCACCGAATGTGCTGGAAAAACAAACATATATGTCATAATTAACTAGATTTACAAGGGTGAGGTTTAACTTCTGCAACTTTTAGTCAGTCTTCTTGCTTGATCTATTCTGTCCAAGGCTGAAGAAAAGCCAGGTATAAGGGTCTAGAACATTCTTTCTTCTGGTAAATACAGATCTCTGCTAACCAGCCAGGCTGTTCTTTGTCTCAAGTCTTTAGGTAAGTTCTCTTTGCTCCCTGAACTGAGTATATAGATATATATGTATACAGTGAAAAAGATTGTTTTTTCAAAGTGATCCTGGAGACCCTGCCACCATGTAGGATTGGGCAGTTCATTGGAAGTGTCCCAGAATAGCTTTCCAGTGTCCTACAGAAATGCACTGAAATATATAGCATAGCAACATCTGTCCAGATGACAGATCTAAGGGGCTCCATACTTCTGGAAACATCTTACGGTATTGAAGATCATTCCAATTATATAAGTACTGGTAAAGTCCCTAAAACTAATTCCTGGATCACCATATGATGATTTATAAGATTTCACTTTTTTTTTTGTTTGTTCATTTGTTTTTACTTTCCTGTAGTTAAAGTCTCCTGATTAATGTTCTATTGGATAACAAAATTAGTGCTCTGGATTCAGGCTTCCTTATGCACCATTTTATAAAAGATATTATATAAATGGCCTCACTTAAAATCTTAGAGTACCTAAATTCCACACCAAATTGTACTGCCACTTTTGGTTTTTCTTCCCATCAGACTTCTTCATGATGCTTCATATTCGCTGATTTTTGCATTTGAATATAAGTATGTTGCCTTAATACACTATCGCAAACTATATTGTACTTGGAAGTAAGCACATTACACTTGGTGACCTGCGTAAAACTCATGTTATCCCTATCCCAGTCTTTTTTTCATCCTCAGGTGCCACTGATTTAAAAAATCAATTAGTCAAGGACTGAGACTAGTTTGGCCTGATTGGTGTTTTGTTAGGCAATTTATTTTCTCTGGTGAACTACTAGCTTAACTTTCTTCTTCTAGCATTTTATTTTCTGGACACTGACCCCAGTTTATTTATTTAGTTTTTGGTGAGAAAACCACAATAAGGTCTCCCCAAAGCCCTCTCGTCTGCAGGCTAAACAACCTCAACTCAGCCTTTCTTCATAGGAGTGGTGTTCCAGCACTCTGATCTTTTTTGTGGCCCTCCTCTGGGTTGCTCTCTGAGATCAATGTCTTTGTTTGCACCGGCAGGCCTAGAGCTGGATGGAATATTCCAGGTGGGGTCTCATCAGAGTGGAGGAGGAGAGTCACCTCCCTCAACCTGCTGGCTGCTCTTCTCTTCCTGCAGCTGAGGAAATGGTTGACTTTCTGGGCTGCAAGTGCATACTGCTGGCTGATGTCAAACTTTTCATCTTCCATTATTCCCAAATCCTTCTCTACAGGTCTGTGCTCAATTCTTTCACCCCCCAGTTTTTCCTGATAATTCGGATTGTCTGAATCCAGGTGAAAGACCTTGCACTTGGCGTTGCTGAACTTCGTGAGGTTCACCTGGGCCCGCTTCTGAAGCCTGTCAAGGTACCTCTGGATAGCATTCTCCCTTCAGCATATCATGTACCACTTAGATTGGTGTCACCCATAAACTGAGACATCTGAAAATAATGGTACAGTAGGATTAACACTGAGAAAAGATCTCCTCTTGAAGATATTGTATGACCTAAGATGAATGCTGTCAGGAAGAAATAAACTGTTTTATCACTGTGTCCTTATCATTCACAGTCTCTCCCATAAGTCCCTGGGAGTCCTGAAGACCTACACATATCCACAGATACTTCCTGTTTCTTTCATACTTAAGCAATACATTATTTGCTCTTTAGTCTGTGGATATATGATTTTTTTCCCTTCTTATTCTCTTATTCTATTTTAAACGTTTGTCTGATGGAATTTATGATCCTTTCTACATGGAAAGATAGGATTTAGCAGCTTGACTCAACTAATTTTGCAGATTTTGCCATTTACAGATACTGACTTTTGTCTTACATTTTCTGCTGTAGTAAGTTATGCTCTCTGTAATTCTGTTATGACACAGTCAACATATGTCCATCCTGACTCAAAATTTAATTTTCCCCATGTTTAATATTAGGGTCACTTTGACTAGTTATGCTATTAAAAGAAACAACAAAACCCAATGAAAAATCCTTTTTGTAATTTGATGTCACAGTACTTCTTTTTTTGTTTGAGTCTTATTCCTACAATTTCGAAATAATTTATATCGCAGTCACTTCTGTTTAGTGGACCCAATGTTTTCAAACAATTCCTGTATATTATCACTTCCAATTTAATTCTCCTGTGTGCTTTTAGAATTCATAATCCTACAAATAAATGGTTTAAAGGACACACATCTTTAAACCTGGCTTGTTAAGGCACTGCACTGGTGTAAGAGAATCAGACTATTATTACTATCTTATTATCAGAAATTGTGATTAACAGTAATAGCAAATTAGTAACATCTTTGACCTTCTTTTTTGCTAAGCATTCGATATTTTTTTTAAACTCCAAAGTCAGTAATGCAGTACAACCTACCTTCATTTACTTCAGTGAACCAACCTTTAAATATACAGATTTTCAGCATCAGAACCCCCTTCACTGACACCTTTCTTTGACATATATTTTGTGGGAAGAAGACTCTCTCCTTTTCCTAATTTCTGTCAACTACACAGCATAATTTGTTCTTTTGCTGCCATGATTTTCCAGCAATCATTGTAATTAATAATGGATATTATGTATGCTATCCTCTGTTGCTTGATTCTTTATTTTACACTATACCATGTCTCTGCTCATATTTTTATTCCATTTTTAATTTATTGCCTATACTGAAAGCAATAAGTAAAGCTTCCACCTCTAGCTTTGAAGTATTTTGCCTGGTTCTGGGTTGGAACCCACACTTTACACATGTGCAATTGGTAATACTGCTTTAATTTTATTAACAAAGCTCTTGCCTCCTCAGCCTTGATCATAAATATCACACCTGCATCAGTCTCTAATAGTATCTGCCTCTGGCAGAAGGGAATACTTTAGAATATCTTCCTAATACTTTGCATACTTTTAAATTAAATTTTATGGTTTTCATAACAAAGGCAAACCCAAACTTTTATTAGTTGAAGCTATTATTTCAGCATGGACTATGATGTGCTTACAGGGAGATAGATTTATAATCTGCAAAAAAAACATGTGTCGTTAGTATTCTATAGTAACCGTAAGGAATGCTAAAGTGGATTAAGGAGTTTCTTCCAATTAAAAAAGAAATTTAGTATTGCTTGCTTTATGGCTAGACTCTAAAGTATTCTGGCACCCAAGTATTATGGATCGAGAAAAAGATGTATTTTAAAGTGTTATTCAGTATAAGATCCCTTTACTACTAATTTTTACCATTTGAAATGCAGTTTTTGGCTGATAGACACACTGTAAAGACCAAGTTGTTTCAGATGGTTTTCAGATAGGCAGAGGCCAAAATCCTCCATGAGTTGCTACAGACATGAAAAAGTTTCTCAACTTTTTTTGGGCTAGGTTGTATATGACTCTTTGACACTTTATCATGTTGTTGTTTTTTTTTTAATATAAGTAATTTCTGATCATACTCATAATTCAGTATGGGAAAATAAACAAATACAGATTCTGATTCAGGAAGAAGGAAACATATAGTAATGTAAGAATTTCCACCTATCATGTCACCTTCACAATGAATTGAATGGACACTGCATAAGCAATCAACGTTGTTTGAAACTCCTATTAATATTTTAGAAGTCTTAAGAATTAATGAACTCTCTTATGGTGAGTGTCATCTTCCTTTCTTCTGCAGTATTGATACATATAGCCACTATGATGAGGTTTTTGCTGGGAGTATTTATATGCTGAGAAGGGACTTTTTAAAAGCTACCTGCAAAAAAAAAAACCTTCAGAAAGCCTCTCCCTTTTGCTTCTTCCCTTTTCTTAAAGAGGATTGCAAAATGCCTAAATGTTCTTTTAGTGAAATTGATTAAGCTTTTTTAAAAAGCTTAATAATTTTATTTTAATTTTACATCAGCAAATCTTACAAAACAGTAAGGTTTTTTTAGTTAAAATTATTATTGTCAGAAGTATTTGTTAGGTACTATGAGTAAAACTTTTACTATTTAGACACACACATTTTTATTAACACATGCTGGGGCATTTCTACTTGTTTTAAAAATACAGTGTCGGTTTTTTGCTCCACCACTATTAAAGGAAACTCAAAATCAATTTTATTCTATGTGAAAAATGTATATCCCTTGACATTTAACTTAAGACATAGCCAGTAAGTTCACATTCATGTGACAGCATAGTTCAAACTGATGAAAACAATGTATTCCTTGTGTCATTGTAAATTTGATAAAAATCTGAGCATAATAAACAAAAATGGGGAGGTGTGCTCCTGCAAGCACTAGAAAAGGTTTGCTGTTCTGTTTTTCAAGAAAGTATTTTTTTTTCAATCAGTTAATGGAATTTATTATTTTTACTTTATAAGTTACTATTAGTGTTTAAGGTAGTAGCTGGAAAAACTCAAAGCAAAATAAAAGAAACATTTCAGAAGGAAATAAGACATGGATATTTCAGCCAGATATAACACCTGTGTTATGCCAATATGCCTGATAAGTTGGACTAGATCAGGAAAAATGCAGAAAAAGTAAACAGATGCTCATTTGAAGTACTTAAGACATAGCAGTATCCTAATTTTGAGATATATACTGCAACTATGACTTAATTTAGGCAACAGCAGCTATGAGCATTCTATGCCTTTGATGATCTGGCCACATGAAACCCCAAAACCAGACGAAACAACAAGTTATAACTGAAAAATGAAAAGGAACAATAGGAATAATTTAGCAGAAGCCTGGTTTAATAGAAGATTGTCCCATTTTTTACAATAAACACTATTTAAAAATTCCACCTGTAGGCCAAATCAGTCTTCTGTGATCCTGGTAGGATTGACACTTGAACATTGCTTCAGAATTTTGCTTAGAACAAAAGCATAAAAGCTATTTTAATCAACTCTTCTTCTTTTTAATCAGTGCAACATGCATTTCATGAACAATTTATGGCACTCGACAAAAACATGGGACTCCTTTCAGATTTGTGAAAAACAAAAGAAAAAGGTATCCTAAAAGAGAACACCATCACTATGGATAGAAAACAGGCAGAATACGGTAGGATATGAGCAGGCATAATTGCATGCTTTGATATTTATGATGAAAGACCTGAGCTGAAAGAAAAATGACAAAAATGCTATCTTAGCCTTTTATGAAACAAAGAAAACCTGAAGGTCGTGCAATAGTAATTTTCATCATTCCTTCCAAAGCCTTGGCAAGCTTTGAAAATTCATATGTAATAGCAGCTAGCTTTTCTAAGTGAAAGTGCTTTGAAATCATCTTGGGATATACAGTATATAAAAGAAACCTTCATTTTTCAACCGCAACAAAAGCAAAATTATATTTCTGAATCTTAAGCTATTTTAAATTATGTTGTCTTAGCTCTTGAAAAATCTTTCATTATATTGTACAATTAATTTTCTTAAAATCAAAATGTTCTGCTGTATCTATTAATTTGAAAAGAAATTGCTTCTGTAAATTAGGAAAAAAAAGCTTTTAAAATTTACAATTTATTCACTAAATACAGAAAACATGTCTGGCAAAATCCACTGACAAGCACAAGAAATGCAAGCTAAGAATACAGAATAAAAAAAGGATGTATACTTTGAGATTCTTACAGATGAATAGCAATCTGAATTTAATTTCAATCCAAATTCCATTATGTACAAAATAAATGGTTAAATTTAAAGTTGTCTACAATCTCGACTTTAAGGAAATCTAAATTGCTTTTAAAGAAGAAGCATATTCTTCCTAGTAATATTAATTTCTCATTTCTGAAGGGGGGGGGGGGATTCATTTTACTAATAAATCGTTCTTAATGAGTTTCTGCATTTGTTTGGACTATTTAGTCTTTTTTCTGTTTATTCCTGAAATGTTGAGGTTGAACACTTTTTTAAGCTGTAACTTGACCTCTATGGCTGCTTCCTCCAGATGAGACTGAATCCCCAGCAGCAGGAGAAAATATGAAAGAATAAGAGAATCAGAGAAAAAAAATCCAGTAATTGGAAATTATTCCAAACTTCAGAAAAAAACAAAAGGAGTATCTGAATGGAAAACTAATAGGAAAAATATCCAAATGTCTGATTTGCATTCACTGTTACCCACTCTGCATCAATTTCTTTTTTTAATTTTTTTTTTCTTAGTGATGTTTCAGTAAACATCACTAAGATGTTTACTTGATGATGAAACTTGATGTTTCAAAAAGTTTACTTTTTGAAAATATGGAAAAGCACAAAACCTAAATCTAATATCCCAAACAAATTAATCATTCTGCTGCCTTTCCTAGCAAATTCAAAAGAAAATGTGTTACTTCAATTAAAATAACCTTTTAGAGCTGACAAAAGCAAAGTAGAAGCCATTATCATGTCTGGATTGGGTGTTTTTTGGGAAGATTCTTTGCGTGTTCCCCTCTAGACTATCACTATTTGAACGTGTGAGCAAAGTAGTCCTGCACTGTGTAGCATCCAAAATCTTTACCTCTTCAGTATTTCCTGGTCATATGGATGAATTGTGTTTCGTTTCAAGACATTCACATACTTTTTTTCCTTTTGATGTAAGTTAGCCTCTCATACTTGAGAGGCCACATATTATAAGTTACCTGTTACACTTAATTAATGTTAGGTACAAACCCAGACTGTGCTTAGCTGAGTGTGATTGCACAATTGGATGTGCAGGGTGAACAATAAAGTGCAGCTTAGATCCTTGTGCTAAATCACCAAGAGTGTTTGCTAGTGAACAGTGGAGGGAATGCTGCAACATTCTAATTTTAAAAAAGGGTCTGTGATAGCATTCTGTGTTTTTTAAGGTTCAGACAGGTGAAACAATTAGTTAGGTTCAACACCTAAAGGCAGTGAGATTTCTATCCAAATTCCTATCCTGAAAAGTCTACATTTAGATTACTAGCAGTAGGATCAGAAACAAGGAACTAATTTTTTAGTGGTTTTAGAACTGATATTTTAGGCATTTAAAACCAAAAAATGAGAAACCTAACAGTTTTACAAGGAGAAAAAAAATTCATGAAGATATCCAATGATCTTTGATTACAATAAATATAGAATCTGACAGTATTAGAAAATTAAGACAAAGGTCTTCATGCTGAGATACCAAAAGATACTTAAATACCAGTTCAGTGGCACAGGTCAGTGAGATTTGCTCTTTTAAGTCTGAAGGTGCCATGTTTTGATTCTCAGCATCTGCTGGAGAATTTTAGGTTTTGACTGCCTTCTGGAAGACAAAGGTTTCTCAGCAGATGTGGAGGTGTGACTTCTGCTGTTATCTTGTTCACCTTTTCTTGTCACTTTGCTCAGAATAGGAAGGAGTAGCTGCCCTTAAGAATCAGCCTGCTTCCTTTGTCTATGCATTTTCAGTTTTCTATTAACACAGACTTTTTAGAGGAAGTCATATCATTAAGTTTATGCAACTTTTAATTCTTTTAAAAGTACTATTTCTTAAAAAAAAAAAAAAAAACAAACAGCCCTGACAAGTTGTTAAAAGATTATCTCATAAATGGATTATTAGGAATTGAGAGAACTGTTATTCTTATCATTACTAATAATATTCTTATCATTTTTAACAAATACAATAAATCCTGTTTGTGCCATTGTTACCATTTACAGTGGTAGTTGTGTTGATTCCTGTGTTGGAGGTAGTGAGGGTTTACAAGATAATGCTCTGTTGTATTAGAATCTGTATAAATATACCAGGATTCTGAAGAGATTTCCAGTGAAATACAAGACTGCTAACAACAATTGTCTACAATAAATGGACTGGAGTAGCATAGTGGAGTGAATAGATGTCATTTAAATGTCTCTCCCAATACAGAGCTCTAGAATTGTCCTCAGGAGGCAGCTATTTCTCTTCATTGGTTACATTACATCACAGAAGTTTGCACTATGTCACTCCTAACCACTGTCATTATACTAGAATAAAATCTTACAGAGGGATATGTAAGGATGTAATGTTTCTACTGTTTGAATATATTCCAAAACTGAATGAAACTGAAGATTGGTCCATTGCACAATTGACTCAGTGTGACACGGATCTTTCTTTTACCATTTTTTAAAAAAGTACTAACTACACAAATAAGATCTTCTGGAATCTTCTAAAATCCTGAGACACCATGCTATTGGAAGATAACCTTAAGACGTCATCCTGTCTACATTTCCAGCTGCTTAAATAGTTTTAATGATATAGCAGCAGTTCCCTGAAGAAAATGTCCCTCGTTCCTTACACAGAATCCAGGTGACCAGTCAGGATGAACCCCAATCTCTGCTGATTTCTGCTCACTTCTGCTCACCTCCATTTGATTTTTCCTAAAAATTATAAGCATAGAAAATCATTCTTCTCTAAGATATCGTAGAAATGTTTGGAGGTTTTTTAGTACGTATTTTATAATTTTCACTGAGTGTACACTTTCCTCTGTACTTGTCTAATGAGTCAAGTAAAGTTTTTATTTATTTGGTTACAGTTAAATACCTTCTCTAGCAGTTAGGGAAAATTTTATAAGTTTTTAGGAGTTTGCAACCAATGTATCAACACCTTCAGCTGATATAACTGTGACTATGCTATAGGATTATATTATTTCAGCCAGCTTTATCTGCAAATAGCTTCAGAAGAAGTGATGAAAACTAAATGTAAAAGGGCTCTTGAAATAGAACAGAGGAGCTTGTTCAATGCTTTCGTCAAAATTGTATATAGATGTGCTGAGTATGAATTTGTAAATCTCGCCTAAATTGCTAAGAGACTCTTCAAAACCGTTAACAGAACCAGAAATTACACAGGGATAAAATAGAGTGAAAGTTCCAGTTGTGTCCCTTAGCTAAACAGGGCACAATACCTCATTTCTGTTCAAAGAGTTATGTATCTGGATGGACTAGGCAGTATCCACCTACAGCTTGAATTTAGAATTCTAAGCATTTTTCCCTGTGTGTCAAATTTGCCTGAATTGGTCAAAGACTTCCAAAGTTATTGGCATGATTGCGAGATGCACAGGCAATTTAATCACATTACTCTCTTATGTCAGGTTAAAAAATGGGGATGAAGCTTCACAAAGCTTAATGAGACCACTGCCATAAAATAGAAGTGGTTTTTTTTCAAAATCATATGTCTCCTATTTGGTTTTCATTGAGATTATATAGGCTCAAAATGTGAGCTGAATGTAGGTGGTAAAAGAATATGGGGAGATCTTGGAACAACAGCTCTGAACAGTGTAAGCTGTCCCATTTTCTCTTTGGAAAGGAGAAACATAATTACCTGAGACTACAGGATAAATCATTACCACAGGTAAAGAGGACTGGAGAGAAAGAGATACAAGAGAGCCTTGACTTCACCTAAACACTGGCAAATCGTGGACACAAGTGGAGTGAAATATGTTCAATCATTTTTCAGATTCTTGCATCTAACAAATCACTCTGCAAAAATAAAGTAATTACATGTAGGAACTGCTCTTCCTAAGCTTTGGTTGTTTCTCTCAGGGTTGTACTCGAAGCTAATAGACACTTCACTCACTCTGGGTTCCTGGAGAATCCCATATGGGTGAGAGAAGGTCTGTGGAATAGGGGTCTTGTGTCTTAGAAGATGTTTGCAGAAAAATGACCACTTAGGATTTATCCCAAATAAGTTTAGGATTATTCACCTGAGGTTACCTCAGCCACCATCTATATTAAATAAAATAAAAAGTCTCTCCAAAGAGCAGTTCTGTTCACCTAAGACTCAAGCACTCTGAAGGTTCTTATCTTCCTTCACTGATTACTTCCCTGCCTAGAGCGGCTGGGGTACTAATTTAGTAACCACAGTTAGGTGAATACAATAGATCTTAATATCCTATTTACATTTTTCCCCCTAAATACATTGATACAATTGCTACTATTATGGGGGAAATAAAAACATAGTGGTTAACTTTTTGCATGTGTCTGTCTAAAGAGAGACCAAATTTTTCAAATCAGAGACCATTCAAAATGTGGGGGTGGAAAGAGGAAGCCTGTGAAGAGATCACTGAAAGAGAAATACAATGTAAGTTTCAAAAATTTTCTATACAAAGAGACAAAACTAATCATTTGAAAAGGTTTATCATTATAAAAGGTTGCAGTATAATTCTCATAAAGATACATATTTCTGTATTGATGAGTTTCTTGGTCAAGAAGTCCAACAACGATATAACAAAGAAAATAAAAACAAAAACCAGCTGGATGTCCTTTTCAGCAAAAAAAGGAAAAGAAAAAGAAAAAGAAAAAGAAAAAGAAAAAGAAAAAGAAAAAGAAAAAGAAAAAGAAAAAAAAAGAAAAGAAAAGAAAAGAAAAGAAAAGAAAAAGAAAAAGAAAAAGAAAAAGAAAAAGAAAAAGAAAAAGAAAAAGAAAAAGAAAAAGAAAAAGAAAAAGAAAAAGAAAAAGAAAAAGAAAAAGAAAAAGAAAAAGAAAAAGAAAAAAAAAGAAAAGAAAAGAAAAGAAAAGAAAAGAAAAGAAAAGAAAAGAAAAGAAAAGAAAAGAAAAGAAAAAGGTACCACTGTTGAGAATTCTTGGTTGTTTACAAACTCAAAATTCAAATGTTTTCATCAAAAGCTTATTCCAGGCAGCAAATGAAGTAATCTTTTTGGAAAGTAATAGGATTTTATTCTCATGAGATCCCCCCACAGAGAGGTGGCCACTTCCTTAAATCAGTCAGTCAGGTATGATGATACCTCAAATCCCAACTGCTTGGAGCAAATAAATAATAAATGAAGATGGCATTTGAGTCTGAAAAATCATCCGTGAGGTCGAGATCCTTCCTTTTGGTGAACTCTGTAAGATGTGTAGTGTGGAAGCAGAAGCTAAAGGTTAGGAGCTTGACCATGCACTGCACTTCGGCTTGTAAGTTCAAAAGTGGCTACTAACCATGAACCAAACACATCATTGAAGGCTGAGGTTTTTGTGTTTCTTTTTCTTTTTTTTTTTTACCCTTCAGTCCTTATAGTCTAAGGTTTGCTTTCACTCCAGGGGAGTAGAGAGTCAGAAAATGCAGGAAAGAAAAGTTAGCATTCTTTCTGAGCACAAACCTGCTGCTAAGCTGGTATTTTGTATTGATTTTTCCTGAAGCCTGTAATCTTGAAAGCTTGTAACAGAGGATGAGGTAAATATCATTTTATTTGCTCAAATAGGTTTAGATTAGATTGAGATGAAAAACTAGAGACAAGCCAAATTAGGACTGAAAGCAGCAATTACAGATTATTGTTTCCAGCAGTAACTAGAATAGGTTATTTCACTGATAAAAAGGCTTGCTGAAAGAAAGAATAGGTGATTTTCCTTAGAGCCTTAAAATAATACCAAGAAAAGAACAGACAAGGAAAATATAAACAGAAATTCATAACAAATTTGTTATGTTGCATGTTAAAAACGTGAGGCTGCCTGTAGAGTAAATGAGCATGTGATTTATTGAACTTACTTAACATGCACAGCTTAACAACATATACTCAAAATACATACTTCTAAATATATAGAATATGTGTGCTTAGAAAACTAGTAATATTTTTTTCATTGTGTACGTTTTTTCTTGTCTTGTTGAAAAACAAAGCACACCATACAGCCTGGAGGATAATAATAAAAATCAGCTCTTAAAAGTAATTCCTTCGATAAAATAGTTTCTGAGGGGAAAAAAAAAGTGTACAAAAGCGTTCAAATGATACTGACAATAAGGCATGGAATTTAAAAGGCTTAACCATGTCTTATCTTAGAGTCTGTTTTATTTCTTCATCTTCTGAGCACTTCAAACATATGAGCTGTTATTCCATCTTTAGATCAGTAACTTTGAATTGTTCTACCTGTCATTCTGCAGTGACTAGCACAGCTAGATGTCATACAATGATTGTTTGCACTTTCATTCTTTCACATTAAATGGCAATCATCCGGTCCTTTTGATTTGTTTCTTTTATTTAGCCCTGAAGTTTTTACACTAGAATCTCATTAAAGCTGAACTAGTATACTCCTGTCAAAAAACTAATGGAAAAAGTTTAAAAGAGAAATATTTCACCTATATTGTCACTTACTGGTAGAGTTGCATTTATCAAGATTTGCAGAGTTTACTTCTTTAGTATACGTTCTTTTGGCCTTGTTCACCTCTCTCTGCTTTTCGCCCCCCTTCTACTGCACAAAATTAGGATGATATGCTCTAATAAACCAGACACCTACATATAACAGCAAAAAGAGCAACAAATTTAATCTCCTGGAAACATTCTTTTCTCTTCATAGGACAGAAATCTCCTGTTAGTCAAGGATATTGTCAGAGAATTTTCCTATGCAAAGAACTAAGCACTTCATTGAACAAACATTGTTTACAGAAGTATAACTCTATGTCTGAGTTACAGGAACAAATAAATTAAACAAATCCTTTGCTGCTGATATTTCCAGGCATATATGATAATCTTTGTCATCCATGCAGACAACTAAGTCCCACCCTTGAAAATAACTCTACAACCTTTTTCCCCTCCAGCAACATTTAGTTTTTGATCCAGGTAAGGCCACTAATTACAGCATCTGAAAAATTGATTACTGAGCTCTTCATAAGAGTTCTCAAATTACACAGAAGTTATTTATGCAGAAGTATGGCTTGCTGTATCAGGAAAAGAAAAATCATACAGGACCCATTTAATCTGTGGTATGAAGGACAATGAAAAATATATCCATTCAATAAAGAATCTTCTTTTATCTTATGCTGCTGCACTGACAGATAAGAGAAATATATCATGTGGATTCTGATCCCTCTATGAGTTCCAGAAAATAAGATAAGGGTCTGCAAAATGCTGGCAAATTAATCCCAGTGAAATTACTAACCATTTTGTCTAAAGATCCAGTAGTCAGGAGGGATAACTTAGAGGTCACCTTTACTATTAACGTTAAGGGTTTTCTAGCTGGTATTGTGGCATACATACATTGTACATCTAAATGCCCGATCTAAAAATGAATTCCTCAGCATTTCTGAATATGCTCCATAGATTTAACTCAAACGATGCAAGGATTTTTCCTCCCATGTAAAACGTGCTGTTTTAAGCCCTCTGTCTCCCATTTGCCTGTGCATAAATGACGACCTCTTCCTTAGAAACTTAAATGATGTGCAAGCTGCTAGATGTCAAAGGATTCCTGTGGCTTGAACACAAAGATAAGATAGTACTTATTAATAAAAAATATGAAATTATTCTGACATGTAATTGTTACAGAAAATGCCTATTTAAGAAATGCATATATAAGAAATAATGACCAAAAGGGAGGGCATTTCTCAGCAGTTAATGACTAGATAGAAAAGTTAATGGCTCCAGGTGAAGTCAAGGTCGCATAACTCAGCCTGTCATTAATAGCTTGGAAATGCCCAGCCAGGAGGTCATCACTGTTATTATGAGCCATAGGAATATAAAAATATAATGAAAAAAAATAATTACCTTTTTGTGTTTTGAAGAGTTAGAAGTAAAACTGTAGGTTGCCATGGATATGTTGTTCTGTTTACTAGAGTTATATCCTCTTAGCAGTTAAAGGCCAGGGTTGCAATTCAGCATGGTGCTAGCCAAAACAATTAAAGCACAGAGCCCAAAAAGCAAACCTCAGCATACTGCAAGATCAAGGATCAGGCTTATAATAAGTGGAAAAGCATTCCCTCAGGTTTCTTTTCAGCAATGAGTATTTCTGAAGCAATAATTCTAAGGTAAAACCTACCTTCTAATAAATTTGTTTCCTAATTTTCTCCATTTAAATTGCATCTGGTTTGTAACTATATCTTTACAGTTTTGCAAAAGAAATAGATAATATACCACTAAATCCTCATTTACTCTTGAAATCCTACCTTAGTTTCAAGTTTATTTTCATTATTGATTTTCATAATAAGTTGTTGGTTTTTTATTCACTCTTAATATTCTTAATTAAGTAAAATATATCATAGAGACTTATCCTTTTTTTCGAATCCTTTCAAAATCAGGAGTCAGATATCTTTTTGATGGAGTTTCAAAGATTAAGAATTATATAAAATGTTTTTCTTGCTTTTTTTAAAATATTCTTTATATCCATTGCTTCTTCCCTGGTCTTAACTGTTAGAAGAAGATAAATAGCCTTATCCAACTTTTTTCATTATCTTACATAATGTGCATGTCTCAATCATGTCCTCCTTCTGCCTTCCATATTGGCCTTCATAGTATCAAATAAAGAAGAGAACTATACACAAAGACATGCAAAACACTCCTTGAGTTTTCTAGACATAGTAGCTTTAAACATGGTAAGGGTGCAAGTAGGTACATTTAAAATGCTACCCCTTACTCTAGGCAAGTTTAATTATATGAGGTGATAGTAGCTAATTAATCTATTCAACACAGAGTTCTGAAATGTACTTTCAAAACATCTAGGGAAATAATTTTAAAAAAGCTTTTTAAAAGTAGGTCTGATTTTCATTGAATTCATGTGCATAATTCTGCTATCATGCAGCAACATGATGTAGTTTTTTTGCCAGAATAGTTTTGAGTCTACTTAACCCGAATGTCTTTCACACTTGCCGATGGTAGAATAAACAGAAATATGCATACCAAGAAAACTTCCTAGAATAAGCACAATAATAATAAAAATTAGGTTGATTAGTATTACTCTAAGTATCTCAGAAACTTATTACTCGGCAGTGGCAGACCATCTCCAGTATTCATATTAAAACATGCTTATTCAAAAACATTTTTCTCTGGATTTATGTAAAACCAATTAAATTACCAAGAAAGACCAAGAATTAGAGAATTAGAGATAGACAGCCCACAGCAATCATAACACTGTGTCTGTAACTGAGACCAGAGCTGGATACTTGAGAACTGAATATATTTACACAGTAATCAATGATATGATTCTCATAGATCCTAGTATGACTTGGTCAAAATATTTCCCTTTACTGAGGACAACAACCATGGTAAAAAACCCAACCAATTCTAAAGAAACATATTTGCATATATGTGGGCACACAGAGATATTATGTAAAAACTTTTAGAAAGAGAGCCAAATATATTTAGAAGTGCCTGTTAATATTTCTAAATCCTGTATGTTCAACACTCAGAGAGCTTTCAAATTACAATCAAAGGTGAATATAATCCCCAAATCCCGTTTACCATCAAAACTCTCGTGCAATAATACAGATAGTTCCATGCAGCTTTGAACCTCTACTTATATATCCATCAGAAAAATGCTTACTGCCTTCCTACCCAAAAAGGGTTTGCGAAACAGATAAGCCTTCCAGAACAGCCTCATGATTTGCATATCCAGGGGTTCTCAGAAGAAAAATGGAAAGAAAGACATCCTAAGAAAGAGCACCCCCAGTATTAGCCTTCCTTTTTTTAAAAAACCTTACAGGTAAGCCACTGAAAGTCTCCAAAATCTATGCATCCATTGCAGGCAGGAGTATAAACCTCATAAGTATTCCTAAGGTCAAAATCAGCACTAAGTATTCACTTGAAAAGCAAATGGCATCTCAGAACCTAATAGGCTCAAGATCCTACAGGCTTTTCTATAGAAACGATGTTTATTCCCAGGAAAATGTCAATAGCTTCATTTGTGTAAAAGTGTGCTTCTGAAGAAAGAAACGTTACTAAAATAAGTTTCAAGGTCTCAGTTCAGTTTCAAGGACTGTTGTGGTTAAAAATCAGCCGACAACTAAGTCCTCTGCAGCAGTTCCTTTACTTTCTCCCACCCGTGGCCCAAGTGAGATGGGAAAGTGAATTGGGAAAAGGTAAAACCTGAAGGCTTACATAAGAACATTAAAGAAACACAATAAAGTAAAATAACAGTAATGAAAATAATTATTGTAATGAGAAGGAGAGAAAGACAAATAAAACCCAAGAAACAAGTGATGTGCACTGCAATTGCTCACCCCCTGCTGACCAATGTCCAGTCTGTCCCAGAGCAGCAATCCATGTCTTCTGGCCCACTCCCCTAGTTTATATATTGGGCATCACTCTCTGTGGTATGGAATATCTATTTGGCTACTTTGTCAGTTGTCCTGGCTGTGCTCCCTCCCAGCATCTTGTGCATCTGCTCACAGGCAGAGCATGAGACAGAGAAGTCCTTGATTTAGAGTAAGCACCACTTAGCAACATCTAAAACATTAATGTGTTATCCACATTATTCTGATACTAAATCTCGAAACCACAGCACTGTAGCAGCTAATAAAGTATAATATTAACTCTATCCCAGCCAAATCCAGGGCACAAGATTTTGAGGAGCTCATTCCATTGGAGGGTGTACGGAGGAGGTTGATGTCAGTCATATGGAAATGAATGGAAAAGAAGTTATTTTTTCTTTGTTGAAAAAGCCCAACAAAACAAAGTATATACCAGCAAGACCTGTTTGATTCGATGAAGACAGATGGAAGTCCAAGTAAAGATTTGTGTTAGACTGTTGATGGATTTTAACTTTGTTCAGAAGACATTCATCTTAGTGCATGTCCAAACACAGTAACCATTTACTCAATCTGTATTTCTCACAAGTGGATTAGGATAAGACTACAGAAAGTCTTGAATATGGGATGAGCTAATAAACCTGTATATTAAACTGACATTCTAAAACATACTTGGTCAGAATTTAACAGAAATATAGCTACTATCTCAAATCAAGGAAAAAAAGAGAAAGGCAAAGAAATTTGAAACCATCTAGAACACTGACATTATTTTCAGTTTAAAGAGTTGTATAGTTGGGATTAATATTTACAATGTGTTTTTGCAGTACATTGCCAGGAAAGACTGTCCTATAAAAAGTTCATTTGGGACTATTCATCTGAATTAGCGAAAAAGTATTTTGGCCAGTTTGCTCAGTATCCTTTAGTAGCAGATAGACCTCAATCCTCCAGCCAGTATGTGAGGTTATTGAAGAATGGTAAAGCACATCATGATGTGACAGAGCACTAACCTGAACCCTGAAGTGGAATTATTTCACCCTCTTACAAATGAATGTTCCAGAAAATTTCAAAAACCGAGACTGTCTATTAGTAACAGAAAATAAATAAAAAGAAATGTAAAAAATAAATTAATTAAACAGAAAAAAAAGTCAAAACAATCATTCTCTGTAATTTAGAGAGAAAATTTGAATCTTTTTGGTGAGAGATTAAATGAAACCTCTTGAGCTAACCTGCTTATCTGGCCCTTGCAGGTAGGCCCTTTTTTCTAGTCTGGTTTGCTGGTTCAGCTTACATTAGCATCCAGCATTTCTTAATTCTGCAATCTCAATCTCTAGAAAAACTTCCACTTTCCAGAAGAGTATATTAAATTTTTTTTCTATTTTTTTTTATAACTTGATGCATTCTTAAAGCCACAGCTTCTGGACATCTGATTAATTACAGATGTTATTAATTACAGATGTAATTTCAGAGCTTTCTTAAAAATAAACATAACCACCCCCCCAAAAAAAAGCTAAAAACAAACAAACAAACAAACCCCAATAACCAAA
>VZRO01003717.1:1619252-1654252 GCA_013397915.1 Daphoenositta chrysoptera
TCCACATAAACATAAACAGCCTTGATGCATACTAAGGTCAGCACAGTACTGTTCCTCATAAATATCCCTCCTCATATGCCCACTTCTGTAATATCAAACTGTTGAAGTATGGTTTCTTACAGTGAAAATTATTTCACAATCTAAGCATATGAAGCACTTTTTCTTATCTCATAAAGATTAAGTTATATGCTTCACCTGCAAAGACAGTGAAAATGATTTGAAATATTTGATATTTATTTGATGAGTTATTATATTTGAAAAGGGACATTTTCACACAGATTTGAATTTTAGGGAATGGAGATAAAATGAAAAAGGTGAAATAAAGTGCTGTGGAAGGCTATTCCTCAGGTCTATGTTTCATGAAATAAATTCTCTTATTTTTTACATTGCTCTTAACAGGTCGTTGCTAAGATTTGCATCTTCTCTCTCAGCTGACCTCTTTCAAGACACCCTGGCATTTGCTGCATTTCTGGAAGAATAGCTTTGTGAAATCAGAAGTCTGTGTGATCAGACAAAGCTTTCCAGCCATGTAGTTCTGTTGCTCTGATCCACACCTACTGACATGCCAACTTACCTTGATATGATTCCTGTATGGGAACTTAATCAGTCAGAAAGATGCAGAAAGAAAGGACTGAGAAGCTGAATTATATTTAACAGTCAGGCAAAAGGAAGAATTACAGAGCAGACTAACATTTTTTGTTCTGTATTAAGGTAACTAAATGAGCTGGGCAATTGCTTTCAAGGCACCTAGAAACATTTCTTAAGCCAGTTTTCACAACATCTTAGTAAGTTTATTTATTATCAGAGAAAAACAAAAAATGCATTTTGTTTTTAATTAATGACAGCTCTTGCCCCTACTAAAAAAAAGGAAGAACGAAAACCACCTGTACAGCGTCTCTTGAATTTTACAAAGCAGAGAAGCAAGATTAAATCTGTAGAGCAGATCTAAAGAAAAAGGAATAAATAACCTGGGGTAAGACCTCTGGAGACCAATTTAAATGGAAACTGAAAAGCAAAGGGTTCAATTGGCCTCCTATACATAAACATATCTTTGGATTTATTATAATTACTTTTAAAGCCAGAGAGGATCCCAAACTGATTTATGAACAGTGTAATAGCTGGGATTGAAATATCAGGATGGGTTATAAAAAGAAGAATATCATCCACATACAGTATTCATTTATGTTCCTGTTTGTGTGCATCAGTAATGATACAGTAAGTTTACGACATTTCTAAAAGCCTCAGGAAGTGTTTTGAAAGCTAATGTGGAGAAAAGAGGAAAAGATGGACAACGAAGCATAAGTACAAAACTCAGGAAAAAAAAAAGATTCAAAAAGACTGTGGAAATTTTATGTGATTTTATTTTTTTCCTGAGGAATATTGAAGTTCATAACCAAATCTCCAAATAGATGTCTGTGCAGTTCAGTTTCTCCAACACGCAGAAAGTGTAGCATTTATTCACATCAAATACTATCATTGCATCTAGGGAGACTGCAAGGGCATTATTCTTAACCTTGTCTGACCAATGCATTAGATTACTCTCATAAAAATCTCAGAAATACCGGACCTTTATGTAACAGCCTGCTTAAAAGCTGTTTCTATCTTAAGGCAAGCTGAGTTTGAATAATCCTGTTTACAATGCATTTCCAATTGCCTATTTTTATTTCAAGTATAGTAAAAATGTGATTTATTCTCTTTTTTTTTTTTTTGTTACATTGTAAAACACAATGACCCTTGTAAAAATGCATTAGAGGTGCTTCTAAAAGAATTCAGTCATCTGCATGTACCCTGAGTCTCAATTAATATTCTAGGAAATCTAGCTCTTCATAATAAGGTTGAATTTTATTTTTAAAAGTTCTTGGAAAAAAAAATGAAAAAGCAGCGTAAGAACATCAAATTTATTTTTATTTTCTTCCACCCCCACCCCCCCCCAGTTCATTTAACTGCTTCTTTGTAATTTTCATATCTCCACTATAAGAGTATCCATGTCTGGCAAGATTGGTCTTAATCTTGGGCAGATGGAGGGAAAAAGAGAGAAAGGTAAAGAGGAACATGTGTGAGCATGTGTGTGAGAGAAACGCCACTGCAAAATTTCAAATCAGTACGGAATATTCAAATGGATTTTCGGCACCTGCAGCTACCATTGAAGTAAATAGGAGTTCTGGAAGTTGGTAGGGAAAAAAATCCTTTAAAAACTGGAAACCCACAAAAACATGAGTCCTAACATGTTTCATGTTAACTGACAATCTTCATAATTATTCACAGGAGTATTCTAATGTTTCATTAAAATAATTGCTTGTCTGTGAATCTATGGTCTATACTTTAGCCCTGTGGACTCTGGCCCTTTATTTTTAATCATATTTGAGGAAAAAATACAGAATATATTTTCTGAGAAAAATAAAGCAGGTTAAGGAGCAATAATCATCCATCCTTAAAGCTGAGATGGCCGATCTTCAGAAGCTAGTTTTCTTGTTGCTGGTATAAAAATATAACAAAAAAAAATCCCCATTCTCATTTTTCCTTATATATGTTTTTCATCTGCAGATAAAACAAATGCTATTCTGGAAGAAGAGGTTAAATGAATTAGAGGTTCTCTGATGTTAGTTGATCTAATTTAAATCCACTAAATACAGAAGTTCTGAAATTATCTAAAAAAATCATTATGAAACATGCTTCTCTGTTTCTCACAGAAAGAGTGACAAAGTCTCACTGGATTTGTCCTGCCATGCAATGGGCTTCTAGAGACAACTTTGAAATAGCAAGTTTCAGTTATTTATAGTAAATATTTAAAGTTCTCAATTTTTATATGATTATATGGTGACAATTTAAGGAACTGATGCCCTTTCTTATTTTTGATGCATAAAAAACTGTCCAATTTGAAATATGTATTTACAGGTCATTACCTATTTCTATCAAATCATGAAGGCCTTAACAAGTTTACAAAAATTCCCCTTCAGTGTTTTTCATGTACCTTGGAAGTCAGTGTCTTATTCTCAATTAAATAAGCAGAAAGTCTAAAAACATACTCGGGCTTTCACATATTGGAGAAGGCTATACCCTATAACCCGTATATACTTTCTCTTCAATGACATGGGTGGTCACTGTTGCTCTCTTTCTCCCTATGTGTAGAAATACACATCTAGCCAGGCAGTTGGCCCTTAGGACTTTCCTTGAAAAAGGGGATTCCAAGCAGCAAGTCCTTTATCTCACCCATTTGCAACTCCAAGTGATAATCATATGCTGTGACTCCCTTTGTTGGGAAGTACCTCATGATCTGTACAACCTATTGTACCCCTATATAGAGTGGGGTTTGCCCAGTTTCTGCCCTGTACTCATTTCTAGCCCCTAAAAATAAGAGGTATTATAATTTACTAGGTTTATTACTCTAGAACTTACTCCCATACTTTAGCTGAGGACAAAGGCAGATTTGTATTAAAAGTCAGCAAAAGGCAAAAAGTGGAGGTATAGCCACTTGAAAAGCTTACACAATTTCAGCCTACAATGGTGTGGTACAGGCATTGAATACATTTCTCTGTGTGGACTGACACTCTTATTTGAAGGAAAGAAAGAACATTTATAATATCCTGACCAGGGATACTGGAGTTTTATTACACCCACTGACCTCCAGAGTTTGTCTCTGGATGAAAGTACAATGTATGCATTTTAGTTAACATTCTCCCATCCTTTCCGACAACTAAATGTGAAAATGAACTCTCATAATATGTGTTTATTTTTTACCCTATGATGTTCATTAAAAGATAGCTTGTGACTATTGCAGTATGCAGCTGGTAGAAGGGAGTTGAGTGAAGGTGGAGTACAAGTTTTGCTGAGTAATAAGAGAATAAAGATGGAAATACTTGTCCCTCACACTGTATCATTTCAATATAATCATACATTTACTTTCACACTGGGAAAATCGCCTTTGTTACAATACTGAATTCAGAAGATAGGAAACGGCAACTAACATGGCAGTGTGCAATTTCTATGTCTTTTGTATAGCTGTGTATGTAGAATTCCAGATGGAAAATTATAATGAAGGAACATTTGTCTCCAGCCTTCCTGTAAGAGTAGAGACCTGGACATGCACTAAGCAGTGGCATTCCTCTGCATTATAAAACCACTTTTAAAACTGCATCTGAACTTGAGTGAGATGAACCTTTACTGATCTACCTGTATGTAGGTAGAACAACTTTGAACTACTTATTGGAAGAACAGCAGTATGTTTAGTAAAACTGTGTTGTCTGCTATTGATAATTATGCTCCATCCCTACTTTATCCTTTTTTATCATGACATGCATTTCTGGAGTGCTAATGACCACAGTTTCTGCTCATTGTTCCTTTGCCATCCTGTGATACGAGCAAGGATGATCTGTTTCTCAATTTTTTTGAGATGATGAATAGATCCAAAATCCTTCCAGACTTCCAGAAATAATGAATAACAAATATTTTTCTTGACTTTAGAAGTGTTGGAAGTATAAAGCCAAATTCTTTGTTTTATCCCTTGTAGCTGTTTTGTCTGTATAGGAAAGTAGGAACGATGAAGACTGGAAGATGCAAGATTTTCCCACAAAGTAATTAAGCATAGAATAAAAAATAATTAAAAAAAAAATTTGAGGAGGGCTTATTTAAAGATGTTCTGTAAATAATTCAGCTTAAATATGACTATAAAATTAGACAAATAGTGGGAAGCAATGTTGTGGAATATGCTATCTGATTGAAACCAAAATTAATAAATGCAGTCTATTCTAGATTTCTAACATTTTCCACATTCCATTATCTTTGACCTTGCAAAAGCACTGTCTTTTGTTTAACTTAAAGCATAATACTAATTCAGTTGATTTACTCATGATTTTCAGGTTGAGAAATGTATAAACATACAGAGAATTAGAAACTTAATTTATATTCCTGGAAACCAATTAAGTTGTAGATAAAGAACTTGTCCAAAAAAACCCTTTATGAGAAACTATTTTCAAATTTGAAATAGTCTTCTGTAAAAAATCCATTTAGAAGCAGTCTATATCAATGAGATTTTGTTTTATGTTAAGATATAAAGGTTTTTTTTTTACTAATTATGAAAATTATTCCAGGTTTCTAGTATAAAATTTTTTCTAATATCTGTATATATATGGATCCCAACATTTTTCTCCTTATTGTTTAAGAAAATTTATTTATCATCTAAAACAAAACAAGCGATTACCCCATTCTGATTATGTGGTTTCTGGATCATCCAAGTTTAGCTACATTATTCTTTACATACAGTCAAGAATGCATTATTTAGATTTTGGAGACAGGGTAAATATTTTCCTAACCTTCCAAATTAGCATGCAATGTGATGACATGCATGCTGATATTTCTATCACCTGATGTCCACAAAGTACATCACTGTTATTCTGCTTAGATGGTAACCCTTAAAGTATTCTTGGACTAATATTAAATAATATTTAAAAGAACACCTATTAATACTGTTCCCTATGGCATTCCTACATTAGTGCATAAGCTTCAAACTGTATCAGTCTCTTCCTTTTCCCTAGCTGACTCTCAGAAGACAGAAAATTAACACTAAATGTAGTTCCTTTAATAAATGAGGGAGTGTGTGCAATGGCTTGAACCTAAAAGGTATTTTTTAGCTAAGTGTAGTTTTTGAAGAATTTTAGTGCACTTATCTAATATCCTTTATGGTGGAGGAACTGCATTGCAGTTAATGATTTTTCTTTTGAACGTTATTTATGCATATGTACCATAAGTATCACAGTAAAACAGGAATGTTTTCCTGGGAAGGACAGATGAAATGGACAAGATATTAAACATGAAAAACCAGGAGTACTTCCAAATTATAGCTGAAAAAAATCAAAGGAAATAAAAGGAAGAGAAAAGCTATAACAGCATTAGAAAGAGTTCCCCATATGTGATAATTGCCCACTTAAAATTTGCTTCACATGTGTTACACTCAGGAAAGCAGTTTACGAAAAGGGAAAAAAAAAATGAACACCCCAAACTGTATTGAATTATCTGTTAAAAATCTCTTCAAGATTACACAGATGTGTAAAGATTTTCTCAAAGACAAAAACTAAGTGCCCCGCTAACAGAAGCTCCCTAAATTGTATCAAAACTCAGTTTATATTCCCACAGTTGTCTAACAAGCTGTGTATATGGTCTTGGATTATAGACTGGGAAAAATCAATAGCTTGCTGTCTCAAAGGCACCAATATAGATTATGAATCACAGCCAGGAAGTTGTCAGTGATCTTGGCTGCCAACAGTGCTTCAGTAAAGATATTTGCTAGCTCATATTCTTTTAATGTGCACCTTTCATATATGAAACAGTGCAGGTCACTTTTTGATGAAAAAAAAAAAGGAAAAAAAGAGAATTTTAGGCAAAGATATAGTATATCACAAAATAATAAGTATCCAGTCTTTTTTAAATAATGGCTTTTTACGCAAAAGTGAGGGGGTTTTTGTTTGTGGGGTTGTTTTGATTTTTTTTCCCCAGAAGATATACAAACCCACACCCACACCCATACACACACCCCCAACATTTTTCTCTGTTTAGGCTATAAATTATTTCTATCAGCTGAAATCAGTTCATAAGTTGAAAGTAACAAAAGGACAAGGAGGAATGAAGCTTTTTATCATATTTATCTATAGGACTATATAAGATCACCTCAAGGAATGCAGAGTTTTTAATGTGAGGAAGGCTCTTTCATTGCGGCCACACAAATTGTCCACGGAAAGAATACACTGCCAATGCTTTTCAAAGTACTATATTTAGTAAAATTATAGAGCCAGTAAATAGAGAGAATTTTGCCCCATATCATTTTTTCCAGATACATTTCAATTAAATAATAGGTACAGAAGGAATAATCATCCTTCTTGTAGTAAAAGTATATTTTGAGGTATTCCTAATATGCAGTTAGGCATCTAACCTACATGCACAAACTACTCTCCATTGGCTGTGTAGAGAATGGAGTCCACAAGTTCTAAGCCTTCAACAGAATAAAGTAACTATTTATGTGACCAAAATAATAATAATAAAAAAACCCAACAAAAAACCCAACCAACCAACCAAAAAAAGAAATCTCCCCAAAACTCATCTCTCTGGCACGTGACCATTTGTTGCTACACTAGAGTGCTATTTTGAGTGAAGGCTCTGGGGTTTGTCAAGTTATGACAGCTGCAAGAACTTGAATATACCAATAAATCAACCCTTGGAAGATAGACCAAGTTAAGAGAAATCAGCTGCAGCATTTTAAATTGCATGGGGAACAGTATCCAACCCAGAACAAGCAATCATATTCAGATGAAAATTTTCCCATAGGCTTCCTTATTGGGAAATGGTATAGATATGGAGTGAGCACATGGGGAGGCATGTACTTCCTGTGCTATCTGTATTTCTTCTGTTTTTTCTTTCTTCTGGATAGACCTCTACATTACACCTGAACCTCTTCTACAATGTTGAGGGGTAGAGATCACGAGGCTTGAGGAAAAAGGCAGTGAAGATCATTTAAAGACAGGGGTACTGCTGATCACAAATTGAGTATTTTTTACCAGTATCAATAGCATGGGGGCTTCCTTGTGGTTGATATTATGTGTTGTAAGGTAACATCTTGTAGGAGCCTTCTGGTACTTAAAAGGGGCCTACAAAAAGGCTGGAAAGGAACTTTTTACAATGGCATGTTATGACACGACAAAGGGAATGGCCTTAAACTGAAGGAGGGTAGGTTTAGATTAGACATTAGGAAGAAATTCTTTACTGTGAGGGTGGTGAGACACTGGAACAGGTTGCCCAGAGAATCTGTGGATGCCCCATTCCTAGAAGTGTTCAAGAACAGATTGGATGGGCTTTTAGCAACCTGACTAATGAAAAGTATCCCTGCCCCGACAGAGTAGTTAGAACTAGATGATTTTTAATGTCCTTTCCAAACCAAACCATTTAATGTTTTTTACGATTCTATGAAACATTGACAACATTGAGCAAATCTATCAGTAAAAGGTTAGGGACCATTCAGAGGGGCTGGCATAGAATTGATTAATCCACATGTAAGAAAAATATTGCAGGAATAGTTGTACTGTGGTTAACCAGTTCTCTCCTCTAACTACAGCTATGTTAAACTTCACAGATGTTCAACTCCATGAACAAATGGATCAAAACTAAAAACAATTTTTGACTTGCCTTTTTGAGTAAGACAGAAAACTGGTGACAGAAACTGGACATATCAGCATAATGTTTGCACTGCAGGAGATGGAAGCAAATAGAGTGAAAATAATTAATGTTATGCAAATGAGATAACTTTTCTGAAAGAGGAATTCAGACTAATTTTCTGCATGAGCAACGCTCCTCAGGATCCTGGCCATCTTGTGTTTTGCATCAACTGGCTTATCTGAGGGTTTATTTCAGCATCTCTTATGCTTTTACACTGTCCAAAATTGTGATGGTAAAAATCTTTCTAAATAAGATTTAGTTCTTGGTCTGTGTATGAGAAACTTCTACCTTCTATTTTTAGGACTTTTTAACCCTAAAAATGTGGTCTCAGAATTCCCAAAATTATTTGGTTTAAAGACAAGTTTAATTTACAGATTAGGCTGAAAATGGTGTGGAATAAATCAGAAGTGATGAAAACTGACTTCAAGCATTTCTTGAAGAAAATAGTAAGTTCTTTAGATAAAACTGACAAGTAAACTACTAATTTTCCACTTGTGATAAAGGACATATATAATGGAAATTAGGCCTTTTGCTTCAAATAAAATAAAAACAATCAGTGTTAAATTGTATTCTTTTTCTGATCTTCCTGAAGCAACAATTTGTAAATCTTTACACTACAAGCAGCATTCTTAGCAACAATTGCAAGTATTTAAGATAAAAAATGAGTCCTCTTTTTACTTTATTACAAGCTTCTAGGATGCACAAAACCTCTGTTAACAAATCCTTATGGAAGTATTACTGCACTTCTTAGCTAATGAAACAGTAGGTTATATGGCTCTCTAGCAGCTGTAGAATGATTTAGGTTGGAAAAGACCCACAAGACAATGCCTTTTAAATATCTCCAGGGCTGGAGAGTCACACCACTTATGACTGGACACCAGCTGGGTGTAACTCCATTCACCACTGCTCTCCAGCCCTGGCCATCCAGTCAGTTTTTCACCCAGAGAAGAATATACTCCTCCAAGCCATGAGCAGCCAGTTTCTCCAGGAGAATGCCATGAGAGACAGTGTCAAAGGCTTTACTGAAGTCCAGGCAGACAACACCCAACAGCCTTTCCTCATTCATTAAGCAGGTCACCTCGTCAGAGAGGGAGATCAGGTTAGTCAAGCAGGACCTGCCTTTTACAAACCCAGGCTGGCTGGACCTGATCACTCATTTCCAGTCCACTGCAGACCCCTCCATCCATGTCTGGACTCACAGTCTGGCCATTGCAAATGTCAGGGGCTCCCGTGGGCTATGGGGTTGTCCCCCTCTTGGGCTATGAAGTCCCTAATAGAGGGTGGTAGGGCAGGGTGTGGGGGCACCTTTCTGGGGACTGGGACAGCTGAGGCTGCCAGCCTGAATGTGGGAGTTGGAATCAGTCCCAGGGAGGGGAATCAGGGTCAGACACATCGCCAGGATGACCAGAAAAGACTAGAAAACCTCATGGGTGATAATCATATAGTTTCTCTGTGATTAACAGGCCTTTAACTTTCCAGGCATCTCGGTGCAATTACACTATTTAAGATTTTTGCTGAGCTTGGGAAGTCTTGCTAAAAGACTTCCACTTGAATAAGACTCCACATTTTGTTGGAACATGAAAGGTAGTAACTAATAGCTACAAAACATTTCATTTTGCTATGTATAAAAATAACAAGACTTTTAAGTACAGGAATACTGCTGGATCATCATTATGAGAGCTAATTAATGCAAAGAGGCATCAGTGATGGTTCAGCTGGACTGAGTTGCCTTCCCAAGGAGCTAGCAGTCTATGCTACTGCCATTGACTGGGATTCTCTCCCTTGATCACTGCGGAGCTGCTCACAACACATGTGGCAGTAGAAGACTATCCAGCCTTCAAGCACCCATTGAATTAACCTGAAATATGTGCTACAGCCAAGGAAAGACTTGGCTCCATTCTGGTCTATTTTCTGAATCCAGCACCTATGTGCATACTTTGGATAAACCTACTCCTCTTAGTCTTTATAATACACTTTTCTCTTTGTATTTTTAGGACTTTCTTTTATCTTCAGCTCCTTCACCATGAATGGACAGAGTAACAGGTAAAAGAGTCGTTGGATCTTGGTAGAGCATATAAATGTCTTCAATATAAATGTCTTCAAACAAGTTACTAGGAAATGTGTTGCACTATGAGGCTTAATACTTTACTATATTCAATATCAAAACATTAATAATATACATATTTAGAGATGCATTTTTCATTCGATCAGGTCTAGTATTTTTATGTTTCTATTTTAACACAGCGATGATAGCCATTGGCTTTAATTTGCATTTGTTCATCCTAGTCCAGTCTCTTTCACATGGTAAGAAATACACATTTCTCTAGTGCTCTTCTTTTTTCCTGGATGAAATGCAAAAACTTTTTTATAATAAATAATAATAAATAAATAATAAATAATAAACTTTTTTTTTCTTTTTTGCAGCTGATTTTTCTCTATATCCCTTATTTTATATGCATTCTGGTTTGGGTTTTTGTGTTGGGTTTTTGTGTTGGTTTTCAAAGGTTTTTTATGTTATCTCCAAGCTCTTTCACCAGCTTTCCATTAAATAAGATGTTGAGGTCTTTAGATCTATGCTGCTGTACAGGCTCCATTTCAAAATGCCTGATTTATTTTCTTTCTGTTTGGCTATTTTTATTTCTCCAGAGTAGTGACTTTAGAAAATTTAAGTGTGCTAAATAAAGAATCTGCCTTATGAAGCATGGGATCTAGACACCTTGTGCTAATCAACACAGGCAGGTGACCGTAACGACAAAACTGTGGCTGAAATGCGAAGAGTAAATTTATTTAATTTCCCCGCAGACTGGAGGATCCCGAAGCAGCACCCGCGCAGCAGCAGCACACAAAATGGGGGTGCAGGCAGTGTCAGTCTTGGTCCAGTCCCAGCGGGCGGCAGGGCTGCTGTTCGCACCCATTTTGCCACCCTGCTGTGATCTCCCCCGTGCTCTTTATGATCTCTGAGCTTTGATCTCTCTCCCAACAGGGAGCTCCAGCATGTCCCTGAGAGTGCCTCCAAGTTTCTGTAAACACCTATGTTATCTCTGCACAGAAATTCTGCTTCTCAAAACAGACAGAGGATAAACAGCAGTAGGCATAATATATGGTTTCCCACACTGATATTCTCCAGGCCTTGGTATTCCCAGCTGCCAGGTCATTTAAGCGGATCACCCCCTCCTTGCCAATCTTTGCTTTTAACCCTTTCCTCCCAACAGACCTTATGTGGCAAAGAGAATAATACACTGAATATTGTATTTTACTACTTGTACAAACTTTAAGTTAAATGCTTTTTGTTTGGTTGGTTTATGCGGTATCAAACATAAGCAGTGTATACGCATACAACTTTTTAAAAGTAGGGAAGAGAAGAATGAACAGTATAGAGGGAAAGAGCACAGAGCATGGGAAGATTTATGTTTATTTTCTTATGATAAAGGAAACTCATTCTGCATCATTCAATGGTGGTTGGCCTGTCATATTAAATTGTGACATCAACACCAGATATACTTTCTAGAGATAATTTTAGCTTAAATTGAAAATATTTGCCTGATTCTAGAATTTCTGTGTAAAAAACATTATGCTCTTATATACAATAATACTATATTATTGGCCCAGAGGTACAAAAATCTATGGACCAAAAGATATTTCTATTCATCCAGTTTCATTAAAGATTAAATATATCTTAGAAACTACTTTCCAGAAGTGATGCTTTTTCTGAAGGCAAATAGTGTCATTAGTATCTTGCATTGTCATTAGTATATACCCTGACTTGATATTTTCTGCATTTTAATTTTGTCTCTCTTTATTTCAACTATCTATCTAAAAATAATGAGACAATTTTATCCAAAGATAGCTGGGAGATAATTTAGGGCAATTCCTCACTAGTATAATACAGATGGATTTGGCATGACCACATCTCCATTAAACATTTCACTGCTGCTGGTAGCACTGATGGGAATGGAACAGAGGGTGTGATACTGTTTCATCCTCCAAAAAAAGGTTTCACAGAAATCTTTATATCTACCTTATTTAATATAAGATAGAGTTATTTCTTTGTAACTTGAAATTTCAAGAGACTAGGAGGTCACATGAAGCTTTGAAAGACTGCCTTCACTGCATCCACAGGTCAGGTGTAGCTGAGTATCTGACCCATTTACCTTTTTCCCCCAAGTACTTCATGCACTATTTTTGTTGGTTTTCTACTAAAAGAGCTGGTTTTATGACATCACAGTGACACTGATGAGGGGCAGAAAGGTACTTCATACAAGTGTCTTACGAAGTAGACTTCCAATTTTCATCACAACAATACTATTAAAAGGAACAAGCAAACAAACCTAGAATATATATGTTGAAAATATTTGATCAGTGTTTTACAAAGAGTTTATGATTGGACTGCATTGTTTCCAAATGTCATCATAGCATCTTTTCTTTACTGGACTACAGTGATCTTTGTGGACCCCTTCCAACTCAGAATATTCTGTGATTCTGTGACTATTTATAAGCCGACTACATTGATCTGGTTAGAAATCACTTCCTAAACAAAAACTTCAGTATCTAATGCAAAAGTACTCAAAGCCAAAGCCACTGAAAGAAATATTTTTCTCTTGCAAAGAATTTGTCATGCTTCTCCTAGTTCTAAGTAATTATGTATTTATCAAAATATCACAGCAGAGGACTCGAGAGTTCTAGGTATGAAGGAAGCTAAATATGAAGAATTTAAGCCTAAGTAGGGGGAAGCTTTGAAAAATAATGCCTTTGTGATCTTGTTATAAGTGCCTCAGAAGACTGTGACTATTGATACAAAATTATCTGTAATTATTTGCCTGAGACAATAAAACTTAATCCCATGGAATAAAATTTCCAAGAAAGGAGTATGTTGGCAATAATCAAAGATAGCTTTTCTTTTTAGCTAAAGGCTTTACTTTGTTAAAAATTGAAAGGAAAAATGATATTAAAAAATTCTCCAAGCTTGCTTAGGAACAAATGAACACCAAATAAAATAAAATAAAATTCCATAGCACTCAGCTTTTGTATAGATAAATTCAAAAAACAGAAATTGAGATGCATCAAAATTTGGATGGGAGTATTGATTTTTTCATCCAGAAAGAATGCATAGTAACTTTCCCTTCTAGCTTTCAGATGACTGGAATGAAAAAAATGTTCACAAAATTTGTTACTATTCAATACTATAGTTTTCTCCTTGCTGAATGTATTTTTTAGAGGTCAGAGCAATTTGAGGCTTTCTTCTTTGTCCTTCCTTCAGCTGCCTTTCCAGATCCTTTTCTGTGGTGTAGTCAGGAACAACTCTGTCAATTGTTCTGTAAAACATGTATCATTAAAGCAGGAAAGGTTCTGCCAGTATAGCTGCAGCAATCCTTGTAGGTAGCAACAAAATAATTCTGCATGGGAATGCCGAAAGCTTTTTTGAGTATGAATTGTAAAGGTTCTTCTTTCAGGTTCTTGGAAATATCTATGGAATAGCTGTATAAGAAAGAGTTCAAATTAGTGATGTTATGCATTTTTCAGGGAACTGTGATTCTCGTTGTTTAAATAACTGCTAAACATTTACTAAATTTGGCCATTTTACATGTCTTAAATAATTTAATTGGCTGTAACTTTCTTAATTTGGAGTCAAGATAATGAAAGTGAGTTACTCTCAAACGCAATATGACATGTCTTCCATCTGTTTCAGAAGTATGAGCAAGACAATACAACTTGCACCACGATAGACATTTACAAGCCATCTCTTGGTTTTTGACACTATATTTTTGTATAAAGATGCAAGAGAATAGATTAAAATATAGATAATTCATAATTTTTACTTTTAAGATAAATTTTATTACCTCGTTTTGAACCAAATTTCCTAATTGTCCCTACTTACAATAAATTTATTCATATGACAGACACTTCTTATATAACATAAACTGAAATTGTTTTGGATAAAATGTAACTGTAAGATAGGTTCCATAAAGGACCTGGCAGACTACAACACCAGTCCCTGGAACCAACAGGGGCTTCTTTGAAATCAAATTCCCTGATATCTTGTGCAGTATGAAAACTAGGTCCTTCACATCACTGTTCATCTGTTCATACTAGACGTTTTCTGCAAGAGTTAAGAACAAAAGAGCACCCCAAAAAAGCCACAGGAAGGCTTTCACTTTTTTGTGATATGTTTGGGGTTTAATCATTACAGCAAAAAAAGAATTCTCTAGCAGAAAATTTTCACTTGGATGCAAGGCAAAAAAGTGGGATTTCTTAACTCGTTTGAACTCATGTTCTGCATTGTAATGAACTTTACATTTAACTTTCACATTTAGCTACATTCCAGAGGGAGAAAAACACTCTGTTCCTCCTGACACTATTACTCAAGCTCAAACTAGACAGGCTATGTTGTGGAATCTGGATGACTCCTTAGGGTGATAATGAAAGCAACACCTAAGACAGAGACATCAGACATTCTTCAGTACTATGAAAATTCTTTGTACTATGAACAAATGTTTTTTTTTTTTTTGGACAAAACTTGACAGAAAAGCCTGAAGTGTCATATTAATGAAGTAATAAACATAGAAATATTTTAATAAATAAATAAACAAATAAAAAAGGGAAAGACAGTTTGTTCTCTTTAATTTAACAAGGCACAGGATTTTCAGAAATTTGAATAAATAGTTCCAATATATACAAAATGACCTCAAAGTGATGAACTTCAAGTCACAAAAGGCAAGTTTTCAACAAATCCTGTACATCAACTATAAACTTCTGTGGCTGATGTTACAGTAACACATATTTCAATATCTTGGATCATTTCAAGTTAGGTCATATATATGTATATATACAACAATCTCTCCACTGTACCATGCAGGTTTACCTTGAATGATAAAGGGCAATATTAGCATAGGATTTCTCTTCACTGCCTCACTTGACTGAGATAGTGTGTTTGAATTACTTGGGCTGAACTTCCCTTGAGTGAAACTACAGAAAGAGGAAAAAACCCCACACTTTTAGTCGCACAGAGTGACCTCAGGAGAAACTCAAGTATGTCAACAGCTAGCGACACAATGGCAGGTTATTTACACTGATGAATCCTGGGAGGACAAGACAAAATCAGGATAAACAGAAAGAAGAGAAGCTCATACTGGGCGTAAGGAAAAATTGTTCTTTGTGAGTACAGTGAAGAACTGCAACTGACTTGGGCAGTCTCTATCTCAGGAGGTTTAGATCTGACTGGATAAAGACATGAGCAACCTGATCTGATCTCACAACTGACCCTGCTTTGACAAAAGGAGTGGACAAGGTACTTCTGGAGGTCCCTTCCTTTTGTGATAAGGAACGACCAGAGTCCCCAGGCAGGTGCAAAGGAGAGCCCTTTATTGCATAAACCTGGCCTGTTTAAGCAGCTAGCTGGTTATCAGTTTACATGGCTTTAAAGCATAACAAACATAATTCAACTAACCACCACACACCACGATGTGAGCACATGATGGTCACGAAGGATGTTTCTCTACCCCTAATTCAGCTCTGTCTCTTTCCCACAGTCCTTCTCTACTTAGCTGAAGTAACAGGCCTGAGCCATGATTTTACAAAGGCAGCAAGGCCTTAATTTTATAAGGTTTTACCTATGTGCAACACCTTCCAGCCTGAAATATCCTGTGAACCTACGACTCCATACTATATTGTTGTATCTCAAATGGCTAAATCCCTACTGAATTACAAGCTCTACATTTCAGCAGTGCTTGCTGTTCAATCTGTCTATCCCAATACAACAGTCCAAACAGATCCAATTAAATAAACACATATGCTAAATAACATACTTTTTATAACTGGGAGTTTATCAACTTATGCAAGATATATTTGTGGGTGCACTTAATCATCCATCACAAGCAGTCATTCCTACTCATCAGTCAGTGCTCTTAGCTGCATGCTTATTTTTATGAATACTCTTATGTGGAAAGAGAAGGACTGTTCATACAAGTTTAAATATTGCTACAAGATTCCACAGACTCATAGCCTAAATAAAGAGCCCACAAAGAATGCACCAATGAAAATTATATCTGGAGATTTTTTTGTTGATTTTTAAAAAGTAAGTATTTCTCTGTTAGCTTATTAATAATTTCAGTCTTTCTTTTAGTATCTTAACTCATCGGAATATTTTTGTGAATCACTGTAAATATTATATAGGCTACTTATCTATTTTTTATATTTAACAACGTCTTCTTCAAGGTGCAAGAAATTAAGATCTCAGGTATTTGTGCACAGTTCAGTTTTTTTCTATACACAAAGAGGAATCTTAAATATGAAAATTGACCCCCTCTGATCTCTTTTGTGCGTCTGCTTACTAGGTCAAAACTTGCACTTTTACTATAGTGAGAGAAATACAAAGGAGACCTAGCTCTTATCACAACAGAAATGACTGTTTCTGTTCATAGTGCAGCTGTATGTGCTGTGCATACATATGTACAAGTACATGTGTATATATATGTATACATAACCATGCAGTTTGCAATATTGATCCATTTCTGTAATGGTCTAATGCTGTTTTCTGCTAAAATGATGAGCATGATAATTTAGTATGCCACACATGGTCTCTCTCCTACCTTTGCTAAGTTTTAGAGGACACTGACTTTGTGCAATTTTCTTTGACACCAATTCAAAGGACTCTACAGTAAAAGGCATCAGCAAAATCAGGTACAGAAACATTAGCGAGTAATGTATTAAGTCTAGTTTCTTGCTAAAAGTAAGCACACACTCTTTTTCAAATGAAGATGTTTCAAAGGGAATGGAAGGGTATAACAGAACTAAAAACTTTATAATATCATGGATATAACTGACCAGTTTAAAATTTATTATGGAATAGACTATTTGCTATTATTTTAATTATATTGCAAATAAAAATAAAAGAGACTGGAACAAAACTTTTTAATTTTTTTTTTTCAGACCAGAGGCATGACTTCTTAGGTTGAATTTTGCTCGCCTGATTTTAGGGAAGTTCGATGTATTCAGAGGATCTGAAGATTTGAAGTTCTTGATCTAAAATAGTAAGATTTCAATTCAAAAAAATAATGCTGTTTAAAATGGACACTGAAACATTGCATATAATGAAGGGATAAAGTACAGACATAAAATTAAATGTATATTCTTTTCCAAAATTATCATGTATGCAGCTAACAGAGATCTTATTCTTAATTACAATGCCTTCCACTCTGTTCCCTATAATGGCAATTCAGATTGACATGGATGTCTTCACTATTAATACACCAAATTGGATCATTCAGCCATGGCATACAGCTTTTCCCAAACAGAGGCCTTTGCTTTTCCAGTCTGACACGATTTTAGCAAAATTTACTTTATTTCATATTTTCCTCTAAAAAATTTTCTTCCTGCATTTTGCCATGGTGATTGTATAAAAGCAGTAGTGGCAGTTATTACTGTGTTACACAATTTACCCATAGATCAGACTTTCTCAGTACCTTTTTAAAGAGTATATTAAAAATTAATATGAGATCTTGCAGAAGTAATCAAACAATTTGTATGTCAGTTTTCATTACCTGACCTATAACAATGACTGTTTTAAAGGTTTTTACACTCAGCATTAGCAGCATGGATTGTATTAATTATAAACTTTTTTCATAAGTTTCTTGTTGTAATTTATTTGGAATGTGCCATGTTTCTGGAATGATTCTGGTGGTTAAACATTCAAGCTTACAGTGGGAGCTTGACTGGACTGAGAGCATGCACACAGCGTGGTGGATTTGACATGAAACCTATGGACATCTGCACTTTTCAGAACAGCTGCTAGAGGCAAGCCAGAATTCCCTAGCGAGTCTAAAATGCCATGAGGCATCTATGCTCTGGTACCTGAATCACTCTCCTCACTTCCAAAATCATGAGAAAACAAACAAACAAACTTTGCTATGTAGCTTTTTTTTTGATTAATGAATGCTTCAGTAAGCATGAGTAAGCATTTAAAAATAGGGAAAATACATAACCAGGTTAATTATGATCAATTTCATTCTTTATTTTGAGATCTTTATATGCCCAAGTAAGAAGTCTCCCATTAATACAATAAAATACTTTATTTCAAGTTCACATATATTTTTCTTTTTATGGTAGCTTAAAGGCTTTATATTTCTTCAATAAATTAGCATCATATGCAAGTCATGAGTCAAAAAAGCAATGTGTCATATTCAAGAGATGCTTTTTTATAGTCAAAGAAATGCGCTATATGTTTACACTGTTAGGGGATTTATTCTTTGGTGTACTTCAAGGTGTAAGACAGTTAACTATGAAACTAATTGAAGTGCACATCATGTCCAATGTAACTTTCTATTAATAACTAGGAAAGGAAGTAGATTGGAAAATAGGATAAAATGCATCTTGGGTTCATCGTAAGACAGATCATGCCAGACTAACCCAATAGCTTTCTTGATAAGATAACTGATTCTCCAGACAAGGGAAATTCAGTAGATCTAATCTGTCATGACTCCAGAACAGCTTTTGGTACAGTGCTACTTTCAAAATTACTTGTTAAGATGGTAAGGATGGGAGTTAGTCCAGGAGTTGTAAAGTGGAAATAGGTAGGTAGGAAACAAGGAAATAAAAGATGAACTGTTCTAAAAGGAAGGGTGTTGTGCTGAAAGGAGCTTTTCTGAAAATGGTACTGGGTTTAATCTTTCCATTGCTGATCTTGATGAAAAAAGCTCTGCAAACATTTGTATATGTTATCAATCATCATCATCATCATCAAAAGAAAAAAAAAAGAGAGACGGGACTTCTAAGGTGAAGATGGAGGGGCTGTACTGCATTCTTCTATGAATTTTTGAAGTGTTCCCACGTCACAACTGGGGACTCAAGGCTCAAGCAAGGTTCAAAAGACCAAGAAGAGGAGGACAAAGGCCAAGATCCATGAGTTATAATCTAGTTAGAAACAAGAATGAGAAGTTGTTTACTTTAAAACTGTGCAAGGACAGACATGCCTATCAGTAAATTCCATGTATTAATTCCCTGCAAGAAGTTCCCTGTATAAATTTTACCTGATTTAGTTAATATAATTTTCAGCAGTGGAAATATAAGAACCTGTTTAAGTAGGGAGCACAAACCTTGTGGCTCTGCAGTGCATTTTCCCCAGTTTTGCAACAGCAGCAAGTTGCTCATTAGTTGTTTCATATGCCTAGCCAGCCTCTTACTACCCTCTCACAGATCTGTTGTCCATGCATTTTTTTTGTCTCTTTATTTGTATGTGCTGTATGTCTGGCACCACAATCACCTGTGGCAGGAGGTTCACTTGCTGTGAAAAATAACCATTATTTTCTAGTTGTTTAGACGTATCTCCCAAGGTTCATTGAATGCGTCCTATTTGTAGTGTATTGGGATTTTGTGAACAGCATTTATGCATTCAGCCTTTGTAATTTCATAAAATAAAGCTAGATTCATTCAGAGGTTTTGTGAAATTTTAAGATCAATCTCCTGGAAGAAAAAAAATAAATTCTGGTTTTTTGTTGTCATTATTTTAATAAATGGCAATGCAAAATAGTAATTATTAAAAAGTCTGAGTCAGGTAATATTAAATATTCCTGGGTTTCAGTTTATTATTCTTGTGGTTTAATCCCAGCTGGCAACTGAGCACCACACAGCCTGTTACTCAGTTCGCCAGCACTCAGATTGGGAAGAAAATGAGAAGAGTGAAAGTGAAAAGACTCCAGGGTTGAGATGAAGTCAGCTTAACAGGGAAAGCAAAAGTTGTGCATGCAAGCAAAGCAAAACAAGGAATTCATTCACCACTTCCCATGGGCAGGCCAGTGTTTAGCCATCTCCAGGAAAGCAGGACGTGGCACAGAGCGGTGACTTGGGAAGACAAGCACCATCACTGTGAACATCCCCTCCTGCATCCCTCACGGCGCTGTGCCTGGGCAGCCTGCTGGCTGCTGGGGGCGTGAGAGGCTGAAAAGGCCTTGGCCCCGTGCGAGCACTGCCCAGCAGTGAGGAAAACACCCTGGAATTAGCAGCACTGTTTCCTGCACAAATCCAGAACACAGCCACATATTAGCTACTGGGGAGAAGATTAACTCTGTCCCAGCCAAAACTGGCATGGTCATATTTCAGGAATACTGGGCTTGCTTCACATTCTTATACCACTTCTGTAATGCCATACATTGAGCTATGTTGTACAGTTTCATTTTTTTTTATTGTGACAAATGAAAAAGACACATCTGTATTGCTGGTAAAACTATTTGCAACTGTGAAAAGATACAGATTGATTCTTTTTTGCCTTTATTGAATCTTTATGGAATAGTCAGTTGATTATTAGATAATAATTGCCAGCTTCCATCTCTATGACTAAATTCCCTATGTAATCATAGATAAATACTAGCTTAATAGACCCAAACAAGTCATGGCTGTACCCATGCATAATGCTACAACTGCCATTCCACAGTGTCCCTCTTCTTGTTATCATAACAATTGCTATTGATTTATTGAACTTTTTCATAGCCAATTGCTAGCCTTTTAACCCATGCTAACAAAAATTGTGCACACATGCGCTACAGCAGAAAGAAAAGTCACTGAAACAAAAATCTAGTTATGAAATATGCAATTTAATATTTTTTCCTCTCTGTGAATACATTTTTCTAAGGCTTGTACTAATCCAGTATGGTACTTATCACTGTTTAAAATGCATCCTCAGCAGTTCTCAAATGTTTGTTATAACCCAATTTCTATTATTTCTTTTCAAACGATTCAAAAATTATTTACTGTTATCATCAGGCAGGACAACTCCATAAAGAAATGTGATATTTGTTTTCAGTATTCAAACATACTTAGAGCCTTTCACTCTTAAGTATTCTACTTTGTTTTGTTTTTTTTAATTTGAGGGATGAACAAATCTTCCATTTCTTGATAAATGTTTTAGAGATTGAAACTGTTCTCTGGGATATTTCTATATTTAGCTAAGGAAGTGTTTGCTATCTTTATACAATGTCTAAGGTATGCAATGCATTTCACAAAAATTTGGAAACAAAATTTCCCTGTCCTCAGAATTTTGCATCCTTTTGTGCACAGTCTAATACAATCAGGCACTGAGCAGTAAAGGAAGGAAATATTTGCAAAATTATACATTTGGAAGAAGATGCATGCCTTTTAAACAGGAATAAAACAACAGAAATAAAATGTCAAAAATATTGGCATTTAGAAAGTTTCACCATTTACTGCAGCACCGGATTGGAATACTTGATTTCTCTAGTATTTACTACTATAAATGTGGGACACCGCAAAATAACATGGGATAGTCAGGTTCTCTTACGTGCTGAATACTGAAAGAATGGTAAAGATGACCACTAAACATGCAACATGCTGGCAGACTAATACCTCAGTACCAAAGAGTCTGTATTGGTTGTGGTGTCAGTGGAAGACATGAACAGAACGCCATGAAAAAGTAGCTAATTTAGAAGGAGTAAAAGATGTCCTCCCAGTCTAACAGTAAAGTAACTTAACTGAAAGCAAGCTAGGGAGGCTTACAACAATATCAACACCCTATCTAGTATTTAAATAAATATAATTTCAGACTCCAGCACTTTAACCATTCTAATATGAAAACATCACAAAGTGCAACACTGAAGTAATGTCTTACCAATCTGGGGGAAAACTCAGCAACTATTCCATTTCCTTTTTATCAAAAATCTCAGAAGTCCATTTAGAGCATTACTGCATTTTTCAAATATTTTAACATTTCTGCCCTAGATATCTAAAGGCTTAGCCCTTTATTTCCCTCTAATAATGAACAGAAAAAAGAAAAAAAGAAATGAAATTGATCAGTCACCCTACTACTCCTACAATCAACAAATCTACAACTCAGAGAATTTTTGTTCCTATTAAAGGAAGAAAAAAACCTAAAAAATCTATGAATTCTTTGAAATAACCAGCTATTAAAAAAATACTAATTAAAATCACACGTACATTGTCCTAATTGATATTTTTCCTGGAAAATGCATATTAAGCATATCCTTATGATATTATATAGAAAAATAGATATGTATCCTACTCAACATGGCTAAGTTAAAGGAGCTATAACAACTTGATTTTTTTTCTAAATGGGCAAATACCATTGTCTTGGGCCTGCTTGGTAATGTGTTGGCAGAAAGAAATTGTCATGAACTGGCCACAACCCTGATTCCCCATCCTACCTGCACCACTAGGAGCAGTGGGGAAGGAGGTGGAAGAGTTGGAATAAAGGAGTTGGAATAAAGGAGGCTGGGAAGATGAGAGTAGGCTGCAGAAGGCATTTTTATTTTTGCCTTTGTTTCCTACCATCCAATTATAGTTTTAATTAACAATAAATTAATTTTCTCCAAGTCAAGGGTGTTTTGACCATGACAATAATTGATAACTGGTCTTCCTGTCTTTATTTTGGCCCATGAGCTTTGCCCCCCTGTCCTGTTGAGGAGGTGAAGTGCATGTGCAGCTGTGTGGGCATTTGGCAGCCACTCAAGATTAACCCACCACAACCACTCGGATTAATTCCATTGAATGAGATATTCCAAATACAACAGTGAAACTCAACCACATGAGGGTGTGAGCTCTGTGAGGAGCTCTGTAGTTGTTACTCTTCCTGCTTAAGTTACTTCGCTTTATGAATTTAATTCTACAGCGTTGCTGAAAATGGGAATCAAATTAGGGGGACTCATTGCCTTGACCATTTTCATTGCCTTTTTTCAAACTAAAAAATTGCATTTTCTGTTTTGCAATAAAATGGTAGAGTTGTTACTTGATAGATTTATTTTAAAGACTTAATGCAAGTTCTTGCAATTTCATGTTAGTGCTTTCAGATTTCTACAATTACATCACACAATCTGATTTGATTTTAGTTCATACAACTGCTAGAGGCTTTTTGTCTGCTTTTGATCCTTGAAAATTTTTTAGTATTTACTTAATTCACTAGTGAACCTGTAATATTTTTCAAATTCAGCATTGACATGGACATTAAAACCTGCAGCAAGATGATAATTTAGTTTGTTGGACAGATTTAGCTTCTTTGTTTTTTCCAATACAGATTCCATAACATTACTTTTTTTTTTTTTTCCTTTTTATTCAAATAGCTAAATAACTGGGTTTTTTTGTTGTTTTTGTTTGATTTCCTATGCCAGATCCTCTGCTTACTTAGGTTAATTTTTATATTAAACTTCTGTATCCTGATGTTTAAACTTCCCTCTTATTCCTTGTTAACTGCCTACTTTCTTTTAATAACAATCTTTCTACAACTGGTCTTCATTTAGCTCCAGACTTGTCTCCCTTCTTTTTACTTCCTTGCTTATGACTCAGACCAAGTAGATGATGCATATTCTGAGTCTGTCAGGAACTTTCCTTCTGAAAGTCCCTATTTTTCTCCATGCAGCAGCTTTGACGCAGGACATGAAATCTGCCTCTTGCTTGAGTGTTTCCATTGGCTGCAATCTCCCACTCGAAAAAAACAACGGGGTGCAAATATAGCAGAATATAAGAGTAACCTTTAGCCGCAACGAATACGGAAAACTGTTACTATCAATAGTAACAGAAGCTCAGGACTTCTCCATATCCTAAAGAACTGAAAATAAACCACCGACTTATTTGCACTGCAAATGGAAGAAAATTTGCTTAGAACACTCACAATGTTAATGTTAAATCATGGATGCCTCAGGAACTGACAGACAGGTAACAATTTGTAAGATAATTCCTGAATTGATTTGCAAAATGATGAACAGTATGTTGAATCCATCTGAATTTTTGTTACTTTGTCACTTTGAAAATTTTGTGCAGAACTTGAATCCTTGTACCCAAGTAGTTTGCCAGGTGTTTTATCATACTTAGTTTGGAATATGAGGAGATTAGAGCTCTTTTTCATGCATTATAGAAGTGCCTTTTTATAACTGCAGCATTATATATTCCACAGTATGGTGCTATGTCTACAAATAAATACGCAGCCTCCAGACTGAGGAAGTAAAAGAATTTAAGAAAATTAAGTAGTATTGGGATTTTTATGCAGAATAGCAACTCAAATATTAAAGGCAAAAAGCCTTTCAAATTTAGGTACAAGAGTTGGGGAGGGATTGCTGAGATCATCAATTTCAGGCCTCTAGTATTCCAGGAAGCCACATCATATAATCTTTTTCATAACCTTATTAAAGTCCATTTAAAATGCAGTTCATTTCTTTTGTCAGCATTACTGTTCCAGGTCCTCACTGTACTGATAGTGGGGAACTTCACTGATTGCAGCTAGAGTGTAGCTGAACACTGGACAGAGAAACACAGACAAAAAAGTTCTTTCTATTTCTCTCCAAATCCCTAAATAATTGCCAGAGTTCTGTGGAAATGGGTATGATGGCTGTTAAGCAGGTAGTGCCCAAAAGTCTCATATGGCACCGCATATCCCATCTTTGTTAGGAGAAAATTAAAAAATTATACAAGAACTTAGCATTTTCAGAACTGCATAAATACACTCTCAATTATTCTAAATCTGAGTATAAGACTGTCGTTGCTTTTAGTTTTAAACCTTCAGACTTGAGCAACATTAGAGATTAAGCTAAAACTACCACAAAATTTCTTTCCAGATCTGAACAATTATAATGCACAAAGCTTCTCATGCATGACTTAATCTGATTACTGAAGAGGAAGGGTCTGTCAGAAAAGAAAATCTGAGTTTTTCTTGATCCTGATGGAATAAGTGAAGGACCTTATCTCCAAGTTTTCTCCAGGCTTCTTCTTCTATGGATGGGTTCAAGGGTGTAGTATTAGAAATTATATCCTATCAACTGGTCAAACAGATAAGACAACATTTTTATTTTTATCAGCAAAACCCTTATTGCTCATGAAAGAGTATATCTTTCAGCACAGTTCTTCTACCACGCTATTGTTCAGATTACTAAGCTCTGTGTATATTCCTTGTCTGTTTGCCCCCCCAGGACATCCTTGAAAATGAGACATGTTGTTTTAAGGCCGCAAGGGTTTTATCCGTGTGTAAAAAATTAAATAAAATAAATTCAGAACAAATACAGCATTAATATTTTATACATATATTGCTTTAATATTGCATCAGTAGCAAATTAGAATCCAAGCCTAGATTTTCATGTTTTGAATATTAACTGCTGAAGTTTCGTCAGTAGCCTTAGGAGGGTTTGTTGGATCTTAACGAATCATGACAGAAATTATGGTTGGTGTTCACACGAAGTGTGAAGTGTCTGTTTGAAAACTGCAATAAAGTGATGTCAGAGAAGGAAACTGTCTGCCTGATCCTTAACCAACAAAAGTAAAAGCAGGCCTGGTACTGCACACTTACTAAATCTCCCTCTACTTTCACAGAGTGCAAAAAATAGAAGTACTGAGATGCATTAGACACACCCTTGAATGATCATTACCCTGAAGGTAACAGAGATAGGACTATCTCACATACAATCTCCACTGCTTGATATAATATTGCCTCATGCATATTGGCTGGATCTTGCAATATGTTTATCATACAAGTAATCTACAGTCCTTCAAGCATTCTCATTAAATGCACTAGGATAAGTTTAGTGAATAATAATTTGCATTCAGGAACATTTGCAGGAGGAGATAACCAAATCTATGAATTGAGATTCGTATCTCTTGTCCAGTCTATCGCTCCAGCAAAACTTTTCAGTGACCATTCTTGGTCTTACGACATGGAAAAAAAAAAGAATTAATTGGTTCATACATACTGATTGATGGCTGAAAATCAGCATTTGCAAGAGTTTTGTTATACAATCTGCAATAAAATAGCTACATAAACAAATATATTTTTATGGAGTTAAAAATCTGGAAAAACATATAACTTCTATTTTTAAAGAACATCTGAAGTCTTATACTTATTCATAAACAGAGCCATACTAGCAAAGGCTTTGGTTCTAACTGAAAGCTGATGGAAAAGTCTTTCCAGTAGAGGAACTCTTTATCTTGTTAAGAATAAGATCAAAGACATGTATTTAAAATGGTTAAACCTGGGCCTATCTTTTAATTTATTTTTTTTTTAATGTAAAAAAAAAAGGCATTTGAAAAATAATCACTGAAAGTTACAAGCAGTGCAGTTGTAGAAATGATCGGTGTGTCTGTGCTAATAGTCTGGGACAACGCAGGAAGATGAGCAAGGCAGAGTAGTTGCAAAGGCGGCAAAGTCACTCAAAAGAAAAAAGACCACACCATTTAATACATGTCTTCTGCACATTTTTTGGTAGTTTTCCCAGTCCTCACAATGCAATGTTCTGTTGTGGATTTAACATCTTGTTTTCATGGGGCAGGCTGCTGAATTATCCCTAGCAGTTGTACTCTGTCCGTCTCTGGAGATCAGGGACTGAACCATGACTCAGAGAGTCACAATATAGTCCCTGATTACCCCTTGCTCCAGGAAGAAAATAAACTGCATTAGCCTTTTACCTGGTACAGATGATTTCTCCTCTCTGCACCAGGCAGGCTGTGCTGGTCAGTATGTCGGGGCAAGGGTCATAGCCAGACATTACTCACTCCCCATGCATCTGCAAAGGAGTGGGAATAGCTGCCTTGTAGAGGCCATTCACCCTTTTGTAATGCAATCTCCACTCAGGGTAAATTGCACTGTGTAAGAGGGCACTTTAAGCTTCTCTCTAGGAGAGAGGTGTATACGACAAACTCCTTCCTTGTCCTGTATCTATAGTATGTGTTTAGGCAAATGACTTTGAAGCATCAAAGCTGCTTATATTGATCTTTAATCCCTGATCTACTGCAGTAGAATTTGACATAACTTCCCACATTTCCCAGACAGCTGTCTTTGCAAAGGAAGGCCAATGGAAGTATACTATTTAGCACCTCACAAGGTTTAGTCCATGTATGAACAATCGTGACATTTCTAGGGATGGCCAGCAGTGATCTGAGTGCCCATTTTCCCTATATATATTTTAAACGAACTGTTTCTTGTGATCAGAATATTCTTGTTTGTTTATTAGAAAAAGGAAATTAGGGCCACTAAGAAAAAAAAAAAGATTCTAGATCATCAAGGTAAGGAAAATGGTCTCTCACCTATAAAAGAAGGCTAGCAAGTGAAGGATGTGAGACAGACACTCTGTATTTGCCCCTTGCACTTTTGCATGCACAAATCAAGAGTAGTTTGAAAGGGAGAGAGAACATAGTATCTATTGCTTTCAGTTCTTCAACATGAAAGGGAAACAGAGACCTGGTTCTTGACCAGTTCAATTTGTGCCCTTTTGGTAGATTGCTTCGTGGTCCAGGAAATTGTAAAACTGGAGAGTGAAAATTCAAGGAAAGTGAAAAAAAAAATCATGCACTGTGTCAGCATCCGTTATTTCTTTGAAGTTCAGTTTGTTGTCTGCTGTCATGGGACTGCCTTCAAAGAGCGCATGGAATATTTAAAAAACAAAGTGAAAAAGCAAGCAGCACTTTCCTGTTACAGTCTGCAGATATTTTGACACTCCAAACAATAACCATGAGTTTCCCAGGTGCTTGATGTTACATAATTTGTCATGATGTCTGCTGTGAGTGCCCCTGGACTTCATGTCTTACTATCCTCCCTCTCTTTTTGTGTCACTTCAGTGGGAGTATGTGTCATCAAGGAGGTATATGGGGGTGATAATTCAGTATTTTCACAATGAGGGATTTTGTCTAGAAAAACTGGTATTCATTCACACTAATAAATGAATGAAGGCAAGTTTTTCTGAGTAGACTATTACTGAATAATCAAAATCATCTTGGAAAGCGGACTTCAAGCAAAATGATAAAATTGGCCTTTGTCACAAGACCAATACTGTGCAATGTAAAGGATTTTTAAAATGCTTTCAGATTATTGAGTTACTAGGAGTACACTGAGGTTTTCTGTACATATACAAAAAGGAATAATATATTGATACAAAAAGGAAAAATACAGTGTACTAAATATACGTAAGAGATAGGGAAAGAAGAACTTCAAAAAAATAAAAAGAAAAGATGAGCTATACAAGTCTCTATTAGATACATCAGATTTGATCATTACTCATGCAAGTGTCTTATTGCCCTCAGAGGAAGATTTTTGACTCAGTAACTAACAACAGAAAGATAAAGTATTCAGAAGCAACTCTCCTTGAAATGCTATATATATTCTGTTTTCTACTCCTGCTTTGAGAATTAGAGAATATGGAGGATCTCACTCTAAAATAAACAGTGATAGATCCCTGCCTGAAGGAAATTATAATCTGAATTAGTAATAGTAAGAAAGTAAATGTCATAGAAAGCCTACTTTTTCTGACTCTAGAAAAATCTAAAACCGTGTCTTTGCTCAGCCTGCATCTCCCTTGTTGCTGACATTGGGTGCAATGTATGCTGAGGAAGCTTGACTGAAACTTCTGACACATTCAGGATATCCCAGAAAGGACTTAGTCATTGTGAAGCTAAATCTTCTGTACACGGAATGCTTCATATTACCCAAACAAGGATACTTGCCACAAAAGTAGCAGTCCTGAATTTTACCACATCCTTACCCTAATAGAGTTTGAGACTTCCTATTCCTTGTTAATAAACAAGAGTCTAATGCAAAATATTATTCATGTGCACACATGAGCTGAGGGAGCAGGAGACAGAATGCAGGACTTCTACGTCAGCGCATCGTAAGGTGATAAAATCGCAAAAAGCTTGTCTTCCACAGATGGGATGTGAGACCAGCTGTTTGTGCTGTTTTGCTTACAATTGCCTGGCTACAGACACTTTCTGAAGTGGGTTCCTATTGACAATAAATGGAGTGATGGCTACTCCTGTGTTCAAGCTTCTGTATTTTAGGTCTTAGTCTAGGTAAACTAAGGAGCCAAAGTAGAAAGTTTGTATTTAGCTGTCTGTATGTTTGCCAAGTTCTACGGTTTTCCTTAATAACTCTTTACTAACTCACCTCACAGTTGAGAAGTCTTTGAATTTTGAATAAGAGGAAAAATTGACTGACATTCATTTCCCACTAAATAGAGCTCTGTTTGTATGAGATTTGGAATAAAAAGCAATGATTCCATTGAAGGACTTTGGAATAGTGTTTGTCCTGGAGTCAATCTTGCAAGTTTGACTGTATTTATGTGAAACCCCTTGACTTTAAGAGGAGAAATTACTGGTTCATGAACACATTATAAATCCCAGAAGGGTTACATATTTACTTAATGCCCATTTTTTCTGCTGTTTGTTCCACCACTAAAATCATAACCTTGCTTATAACCTCAGTAATTTCTATAATAACTACTCATGATGTAATAAATAGAGGATTAGGACTTTGGGCTGGGAGTAATCAGTAGGAAACTACAAAAGAGTCTGTGGTTTTGCTGATGTTTCTTTTAACAGTGGCAGGAAAAGAAAAAATAAAAGATAAGGAGATTTATCTGTAAATAAAACGTTTTCCTAAAATTTTCCCTAAGGTTCTAATCTTCTTTAGTGTGACCCAGACAACATCAGTAGAGCTTCAGCATATTGAAGGAAGAAACCTATTTCACACCTCCCCTAATCTTGGAGAGCTTCCTAAAAGTCCCTATACAGAATTAACATAACCCTTTGGGCCTGAATTCTGCATCTTGCAAAATTAATGAAGTCAATGGGACATGTGTGAATGGATCTGTTTCCAAAGTCCTGGCTTTAAACTAACATTGAGACACCATTTTTTACCTGATGGCTTTTTAAGGGACAGACTTGGAACATAAGCACAGGAATGCAAGTCATAGGAACTTAACACTGTGGGATGTCTTGGCCAGTGAGACCAATCCTCCTCAACTACATCATTAGTGTTAAGCACCTATGTACAACACTATGATATATTTCCCAATTTTTCCTGGGGAAAAAAATAATCAGACTCATTTTAAAAGTACAGAAATTATATGATTAGGGTCCTAGCTCTAACCAATGGCATACTGGTGTTTCACTTTGGTGTGAAGAGATTCTAGCCAGGTACCATGCACCTGCTGCTGGAAATTTCCACTGTGCTGCCATAAAAAACCTATTTCTTTATTTGTGGGGCACATCAAATAAAAGAGAGACTGCTATCCCAATTTATTGTTTTCCTCTCTTTACAGAAGAGAGGAAAACCTACCAGATCAAAACAGAAAAATATAAACATTTCCTTTCCATTAATTCGTTTTCCCTTTTATATGAAGTTACTTTGTAGAAGAGGGTCTGTGTTTTCACTAATATTGGGAACTGGCAGCTCAAAATAAATAAAATATAATGGCTATAACTGAAATATACTACCTTCCAAATTATCAAGCAACATTCCTAGTAATTTGCTGCAAAGTACACATAATGAAATCAGACAGCAAGAACAGAATATTTAAAATGTGTGACTAATCGAATTCATTAAGTGATGCATATTTGATATTTTCAGTTGGCTAGCAATACACTAAACAAACTCTGCAACTGTCTATCCTGAGTTATGTACATGTACACAGTTATATTAAAGCCAATAAACAATCCAATAGGAATATTCCCAGTCAGTATGACATACCTTTTTTGAACCTGCTAGTTTCAAAATGATAGAACTAATGACAGAACAAGTGCAGAAGCTCAATAAATCACTTATCTTGCCCTATAGTTGCCATAGTTCCTCTTTTCTTACTTTAATGGAGGCACACTGTCTGAGAAAACATGTAGCAGAAGGATATTTTCAATGTACTGTCAGTCCTAAATTACATCTCTGTGAAAGTAGCACTAGTCATGTCATGCCATTTTACTAAGACAAGGACTCATGAGTGCAGTGCCCACAGCAGAGTCACATTTCACCTGTCCTTCTGTGGCCTGCACTATATTGACAGGATCTGTGACAAGAAGCTGAACAGATTTGTTGTTCTCGGGTTGACGGGCTTATATTTGTAGCAGTCCCATCTTCTGCTGGCAGCAGTCTCTGCATAGATGTGGCTCTGGGAGAACACTATTATTCTCTGGTACCCCTAAGATCATGTTACCCAGGTAATCTTCTTGTCTTTCTTCTCCTGAACTGTTGGGACTGTTCCAGGAAGAGTAAGAGGTGCTGAATTACTATTTTTATTATTGTGCAGAACTGAAACCCAACTCCAAACCTCCTTCATTATCTCCTCAAACCTTCAAGCCTAATTGACAGCAAGTCTTTATATCTTGATTTGTTCCCATTAGAAGTCCTTGTGCCCTTGAATAAACAGGTAAGGTAATAACTTTAATTACTGCTATAATTAGGTGTATCTGAAGCACCTGTGCTTTGGCATGAGAAAAAAGGCCTAAGCTGAACTTTCCTTTCTGCAACATTGATACGTATTTTTTCTTAATGCCATTCATTTGGCAAGCAAAGGCACCCAAAGCAGACATGGCAGCTTAAGTTTAAGAAGCAGAAAAAACATTTTTTTTTTGTTTGTTTGAATAGCTGCTAAATGAACTTATTTATTACTATATAGTAATACTTCAAGCAAAAGGCAATAAAATGCATGGAACAGCTTTAAAACACCAGAGCATCTTTGTGATACAGTCATTAAAAAAGTCAAACAAAAACCACTGAATTATCATTAGAATAACTCAGCAGGGCATGCCTTTTGCATTTGTTTTCTTTGCATTAGCAAGACCCTATCCTGTGCTAAATATATGGCAAAAACACAAAAGAGCAAAAAGTATATATATGTATATGTGTAATAATATGTGTTTAATATAAACTGTATGGGTATGGTTACAATTTCTCTTGCAACCAGTAAGTTTGGTTCTTTTATTTTCCATTTTAACCAGTGATAAATAGCAAAATAAAACCATTTTTTATAGCTGTGTATGAATAAATTTAGATTTCTGAAAGGAGCAAAGTGATTGTAGAAAACTTGAGTAAATAGATCACCTTTGACTGAAACTTTAGATACCTTTAAAATGATTTTCAAATGATAATTGAAGTAGAAAAGCTGAGAATGCAGGGTTGGCATTCATGCCATCTTCACGACGGGAAACAAAAATAGTAAGTGATAATTCATAGACAGAAAGCTTCACTTCAATAATGTTAGGAAATTCTTCTATTAAAAAAAAGCAACGAAATTCAAGGCTAATTGTCTGAATTAATATATCTCAGTATTCGGCACCCAGGGAGAATCAGGCTGATTTTTGGAACTGCAAAGTGGACTCAGTATCCAGGAGATTATATATGTTCTGTATGCACCTATCTATACTCTGGAACTCTATTTTGGTAGTCTAGCTTTCAAAATTTGGATTTTGTTTTTATTCAGTTCTAACTGGTGTAGTTAATTGGAGTGACTTGGTCACAATGTCTGACAATCACATCTCCACACTGAGAGGTTTGGGAGTGCTGAAAATGGAGACTTTTTTCCATGAGACATGGCTTTAAATAACAGTATACTCATGTTCACTGTTTCATCACAACATAAGGTTTGAAAACAAAATTAAGTACTTTAAAAGTTGAAGTTGAAGTGAAAATTTGTGAAATTGTGCAGTTTTGTTTCAATTCTGAAACTGAAAACAATTTCTCAAGAGGTTTAGAAATATCTTAGATGCACATGATAGTCTGTAAAAGATGTGATGACTTTTAGAAAATGGCTGCCTTTCTTCTAAAATGGAACATCGCTTCTGTGTGTTAAGGTGGGAATTCCAAACCAGTATTTTCACTTTTGAAAATTCTGAACTACACACTTTCCTAAAATAAATTTTCATTGCAAGTGGTTAGTCTAGTTACCAAAGAACTGCCAGGCAGTCCAAAAGAAGGGAAGTGGTCTATGTGATGGTGATTTGGGAGAGGTAAGACAGACGCTAAATAATCTCTCTATTAAAATATGTTCCACACTATAAAAGACTGAAAACCTACCATAAAGCAAGGCACAATAGGGGGATAATACAGGATAAATGACTTGCAACTAACCACATGGTTGTTTTTCTTTAAATAAATAGAAGACTTCTGATTCTAGTGCTGTCCAATATACACTTTCCTTGAGCATTGAATTTCCATAGAATCACTCACTATGACCTGAAAAATGCCTGATCTGTGGGTGAGGAATATTTTCTAAAGAAATTCCTTAGGAATTTTTATTAGATGTGTGTATATATGTAACTATAAGAGATAGAGACGAGTCAGTTAAATATGTGAACTTCAAAAAAAAAAAAAAAAATTAGTGTTTGGAAAGGAATTAAAATCTTTTGAGGACTTAGAAATTCTTTAGTTTCATTCCCTCTCACCCAGGCATCTTCACGACTGTGGGAGAGATGTGCTTAGTTCAGTTTTTACCATTTTAAACTTGTATTTCTACTTTCAACTGGTCATATGAGTTCCATCCATATCAGCACTTCCACAAGATGTTCATGGTCCCAACTGTAGCTTGAGATTAAGTACCTTCCAAAGATTCTCATCTTTCTCCATTGGCTGCAGAAGTAGCTTGGATGCCTAAATTCTGTTCAATGACTCATTTGTAGCTGAAGTTGAGGGAAATAAGTTTCAATGTGTCTTAGGAAATCTGTGAAAACAGCTGAAGTGTAGGTTGGGATTTCTAAAGAAAAAAGTTTGAAAGCTGCAAAAAAGACCTCAGAGGAGCTTTTTCCCTTACTCCACTGAGTGAGAAAAGCAACACTGTAAAGCATAATCCAACTAAAAGTTTTTGTCTATTTGTAGAACTCCTACTCCAAATATTTCAGTCTTGTTGGGAGATAACAAGGATGTAGAGTACATATGATATTAGTCTGAAGCAGACTACCGAATGTTTGCCAGATTTGTGCTGATATTCTTGGCAAACTCACATTCTGAAGGAAGAAGAGGGAAAAAAATCAAAAAGGTAATGTTGTTGTTATTTCTTCATTCTTTCCTTCCAAAGGAAAATATTGATCAAAATTCGTATTTCTTTAATAGGTGCCTGTTACTTCCTTTTCATTTTATTTTATACGCGTTTCTGCCTTTAAGTTAATTTCTAAACCAGTCCAGAACTACAATATAAATGATGGTCATCTATTAAATGATACCACAACACTTTTTCATTATATAAATGCTGTAAAAGGGACTGAAAGTAACAGCAGCTGCATTTCTGCAAATAGTCCAGTATGATACTAATCACAAAACAATGTATTAAATAGCTTCTATTTTTCTTATGTGGGAGATAAATTATTATGCACCTTTGCAGCAGAGTCAGCTGTCATGACAGTTGCTGTCCATGTAAACTTGCTGCTCAGAAAGCATATGAGTAAATTATTTCAATTGTGTTATTTCAATTTGAAAAGAATCACTCGGCTAGAGACATGCAGGTGAAACATGGTCTGGTCTATCATTAATCCAAGACCGTGATACCCAATTATTTGGGATCCAATCTAGGCATTCCTGTTACTTTTCCAGGCTAGGAACAGGCTGCCACAACATTTCAGTTCTCAAAGCTTGTGCCCTTCTGCATGGCAGACTAGGGATCTGAGTGAAACAAGCAGATACTTGGTCTTGAACCACCCTTATTTTTCTCACAGACACCCACAAGAATAAAACAAAAGAAAATATAATCTCAACAAAATTGAAATGTTACCAAATATTATTCCAAAATGATGAACAGATTGACACGCAGGATTTTGAATACAGTACCTTCATTGATTTATTCTGGTTTTTTAGAAGTGTTAAAATATGCTAGTTTATATGCTAGTTTAAATAATGCATTCTCAAAAATGTATTTCAAAGGCTGATATCCGCTGTATCTTTTTAATAGCATAAGATGCAAAAGATAAGTATCCCCCTCAGCTTGAAAGATACTATTTTTCATCATTTGGGTCACCAATTTAATGTGATTTAACATTAAGCTTTCTGAATTTTGTGATCCATTGTAACAGTCTCCTTTTACAAAGAAAGGTAACTCTATCTGGCATTCACAACC
>VZRO01003717.1:1656752-1708284 GCA_013397915.1 Daphoenositta chrysoptera
ACATAATTATACCAGGAGTGGGTCTCTTAGTACAGCTAATACATTTACACCATGGCATCTAGGGAAGCTTATTACAGCAGCATCCGGTAGCACCGCTACAGTTAAGGGTCAGTTGCCATTTCCATTATAAACCCCATTTTTCAGGGGTTTATACCTTAGCTGTTTTAATCTGTATGAGGCTAAAACTTGGCATAGGCATTGTAAGTCTGCATAAAAATTACATTATTAAAAACATAGGTCAGTTAAAGCTGTTAAAAAATAGTTCTGTTGTTCATATAGATATGAAGATACTGTTACATAGAATATTGAAAGATTTTATTTCTCTCTGTTGACTCTCTAAAACTGACAGTTTATAAGCTGAAATATGTTGTTAGAAATGTAAACATTTGCTTTACAAAATGGATCTTCTTTAAGCATTTCAAAGAGAAGAATATCTCCATTCCATAAGGCATTGATAAAACATAATGATAAAAGTGTAATGATTCTTTTGACACAGTATCATATCCAAAGGACAAGTGGCTCTGATGCAATGCCAATGAAAATGCTGCATACAATGTATGAATAATTGTTTTTAGAATTTTAAATCAATTTAATGCTGTGAAAGGTGTCAGATTAACAACCCTGGAAACTTAAGCCCTCTATTTATCCACAGAGCCAGTACTCCTGGGTGTGCAGAGGCAGGGCAAACTGTGACTTAACTGGAAGTGAATGACTAAAAGTAGGGGTAAGAGGATATTTCAGCCTCTCTTCTAATTCATCTCACTGCCGACATAATAAACAACAAATAAATGTACCCATTTGTGCTACTTCAGCTTACACTTCTTTTTTTTCTGTAAAATGGTGACCAGTCCACACTTCACTTCAATGAGACCACTGATCCCTTCCATAAATTCTCACCTTCCTGGTACAAGAAAGATATGGACTTAGTGGAGCGAGTCCAGCACAGGGCCACGAAGATGATAAAGGACAGTAGCATTTTTCATGTGAGGGAGAGCTGGGACTATTCAGCCTGAAAGAGAGAATACTCAGGGAGATCCCATCGATATGTATAAGAACTTGATGGGAGGGAATGAAGAAAAGGGAACCAAATTCTCAGCAGAGCCCACCAACAAGAGAAGAAGCAATGAGAATAATTTTAAAAATTGAATTCTGGCTGACCACAAAGCACTTTTTTCACTGGGGGGGTGGTCAAATAATGGAACAGGGTTTCCAGAGACATTGTGGAGTCAGAGACATCTGCTGAGTTATTTAAAACACAACTAGACATGTTCCTGGGCAACCTGCTCTACAGGATCCTGACTGAGCAGAGGTGTTGAATCAGATGACCTCTGGAGAGGTTTCTTCCAACACCAAGCATTCTGTGGTCTTGTGATTCTGTGTTTCCTAAAAACATCCAGTTAAACAGAGAGAGTGAGGTAAATTAGACACTCTGTAAAATAAACATGATACTTTTAGAAAGTTTACTGCAACATATGAAATGATCAGCCAGGTGGGATTGTAGTTGTCAGAGCTAAAGAAAATTCTCCAGAAGCAGTGGAAAAATGTCTTGTTATAATATGTTTTATAATCTTTGCCTAACCTTTGTCTTATTGAACCTCTTTATTGCTATCAAGAGAACTGGTGAAATTCCAGATTTAATATTTGATCAAGGGAATAAGCCACTGAAGAATTCACTGTCCTGTTCTGAATGGGCCATTAGGATACTAAATGGGGGTAAAAAGTTTGTTCCAGCTGTCATAAAATGGTACAAACCACTGACTCAGTATCTGAAGCCATGGACAGAAAAGCTCATAGGAGTTTAGGAGGCCTAAAGGATGAGGAAAAGTTTCCCCGTATCTGAAGGAACACAACAACCACTGTTACTGCTGTCTGCAGGATGGTAAAGCAATCCTGGGCTAGGGGATATAGCCCAGGACCATTACCACGGCCACTAGAGATCTGCAAGTGAAAATATGCTTAGGTAATAAGCTGGGGGAACCAAAAGTAGATGCACCAAGAGTAGTAATAGAGATATGAGCAGCTGAGTTTAACAAAGCTGACTCTAGAGTGTCTAAAAAGAGATGACATAAAAGTTCAATTCACTGGTCACCCTTAAATGAGAGTGGTTTGGTATGAGGGGGTTTTGGACTACTCTGCATTTGTTTCCTCTCTTACCTTTCTGGGTCTGTTTCCCTCACTTTCTCCTAGAGAACTAAGAACATCAGCAGCAGTCGAGGGAGTGAAGCTTGACTGGATTTGGTCTGGGGACCAAAGCTGTAAGGTTACAGAAAGAAGAGCTGTGCCTTTCTTTCACTTGAAATGGAGGGCAAGTTGCAGATGCAGAGAGAATGAGGGTATTTGGATGTCTCCTAATGAAGTGCTTTACAGTTCCAGAACACAGACCGAATTCCCAACACCTTTGCCAGCAGTAAAGCTTGCAAGATTAATTTCTGCCCCTAAATTGTGAAAATTGTTCCTTCCAAGTTTTTTCACTTCCACTGAATATATGTTCTGGATTTTCTTCCCCCCCCCCTCTAATCGTACTGCTGTATACTTTCAGTTCCAGTTTTGATTCTCCTTCCAGTACTTCAAAATTTTACAGGCTAGGACTTATGTTTTAGGCTTAACTTTAGACCACTTGATGCTACTTATGTGCAACTGCCAATCTGAGTTTGGAGGTTCTTTCTGAGTATGGAAACAATGCTTCAAATGGATGGATATCTACCAGAAGGCAATAGTGCTGTCTCTGGAGCTTCAAATGTCAATATAAACTCTTCTACTTCCATCTGTATTTTGGATTCAAAACTCAGAGATTTTTCTATCCCTTTTCCCTGCTCCACTAGCATGCATTCATGTTCTGTTGTGTTTGTGTTCACGCACATCTATCCATATCAAATGCTTGTCATATTTTTTAACTATTGAACTGTTAAAGCACAAGCCGGACATACTTAAAACCTGCAATGGTAAGGGTTTAGGCATTTCAAATTTTAAATCTATTATCAACTGGACAAAGAAAACCTATACACCAAACTCATATTCTTCCTAAGTCTACAACATGTATGATGTATTCTTTTTCTTTCTCAATTCCTATGGTGCTTCAAAAAACTACGTTCAATCTGATAGAGAGACTGTTAGCATTAATGCCGATTTATCCAAAACCTTTACATAGTCCACAGAAGTTTATATTCTACCAGTATTCTAGACAGTATTTGTGTGTCTATTTGCATACATGAAATAAAATTAAAAAGTATGCAGAGTTATCAAGCACAATAAATCTCAAATACCCAGTATTTGTATTTCTTTAAAGTAACCACCATCAAAACATCATTTTCACTTCAAAGAGATGTTGAAAGTGTTGTGTCAAGAGGTTCTGTAATGAGATGACTTTTCCAAATCCAAACACATTCAGGAAGTGGAAGACAAGAACTGTAAAAAAATCAATGAAACAACTAAATATTATTTTTTAACTTACAAAATCATACTATATAAACCTTGATTAAAGTTTGATGAAAACAGTACAATTGTCACCAATTCAGATGTAAGTTTCAAGGATGCAGCCCTTGGACGTAGAAAATACCTATTAGGTAATCAATCCATTCCCCTGTCATGGCTCTTGCATTTTTTAGTGATTTATCTGGTCTAGTTTAAGTGTCTTAATTGATGAGACATTCAAAGCTTCATTAGAGAGACTGAAGGAAAAATGTTAAGATTGAGTTTTGAATAAGTGATTTAGTGCAACAATGGAAGCTAGTCCAGCAAAACTTAAGGATATATTTTCATCTGTCTGTGTAGGATTTCATCAAGTCTCAGCTGAATGAGATTTGAAACAAAGAAGTTGTCATGCTGTGAAGGGGGCATAACAGTGAAGATACATACGAACTAGCAGGCACACTGTAATAACATAATTCATAGTCACAGACTACTGTATTATTTGGCAAAAAAAGTCCAGCTTTGCATAGCCTGTCATAAAAAAGAATTGCCAACTATTTATTTTAGTGTTCCTAATTGTTGTCAGAATATGACCTAGGTCTGTGACACAGAATTTTTCAAAGTCAGCCTGGGAAAAGGGGCGTACATTTATCAATGTTTTTTATTTTATTCACCAATGCAGCAGCACTTGTGAAGGTCTGTTTTTATTTAATTCTCAGGATTTTGTTGTTAATGGAAAAGCTGTCTCATAAATTAGGGAAGTGCTCAATTACAGACCTGACAAAGATTGATTTAGTTCTGTGCTTGGTCACTACTGGCAAGTGAGGGCCAGTAAACACCCAGTCAAAACTAATGGTACATCACCTTAAAGGTGATCAGGGAATAAGTAGATTTAAGAAGAAAAAAATGGCTATATAAAAGCATGTTTTGTGAATGCTTGGCCAGAAGATATCTGAAGTCAGTCTGAACCTTTTCATTGACTTTACTGTGTTTTGTCTCAGACACCCTTACAAAACTTCTGTTGTGTGGGGGCACAGAATGCTGTGTCCTTCTCTGGGAGGTGCGGGTAGCTTGTGTCTTGCTAAAGAGGTACTTCTGGACTGGGATCTCACATGCTCGTGAAAAAGAAGGGAAATAACTTTTTAAAATCCTTTACTGAATGTGCATTGTCATTGGTAAGTCCAGTACTCTTACACTCTTTTTATAGGAGCAGTTTCACCTTCAAATTCAGGATGAGTATGACTGGTAGAAATCTAATACTCAGGTGTCAATGCTGATAATACTAATGTGAAGAGAAAGCAAAATAATCTTAAGCAGTCATGCCTCATTGAAGGAGAACTAAATTACCATACAACAACTAGAGCTAAGGTGTTAAGAACAAGTAAGGATGAAAATCACATCAGATAAGAAGTTAAGATGTGAAAAAAAGGTCAACAAATGTTAGCAAAACACAGTGGCAAAAAACCCAAGATGTCTCCTCCTTTTCTGAGGCAGAGTAGGTAATACTTTTGGTCTTCTAATTCAAGTGTGAAGGTCTGGCGGGTGATTTTATGAGCCATGAGTTCACGATAAACTATAAGATATGTACGTATAGGTACTGATATAGGTTACATGAGTCAGTATGTAGGAAATTATGTAATTAACACTGCCCATACCAACAATACAATACTGTCTTCGTTTTTATAATCATACAGTATTTTTTCTCTTAGAAATGCTGCCTGATTCAGTTAAGAGATTACATTAATATATTTAAACTTATATAGGAACTGGGTTTGTCCAAGATCTTTTTTTAAATATGCTGCAGAAAATGGAAGATACATATAGAAGATGTGGGTAATGAAACTACTGAATTTATCCTCCTATCTAGCTTGGTAAATGTAGCCCTGAGAAACTGGGTTGTTGGGAAACAACAAGCTCTACAGCCTGCTGTGCCACAAAGTCTTTGGGTGACAGCTGGCAGGTTACTCAAATGAGTGTTTTTAAAGGTAATAATGTATTGTCTTTTCATTGGTCACTTAATTTAAGAACATGTATTTCATTCCATGGACGAACTGCACCCCTGATTTCAGGAGAATTAAATGTGCAGATGGAGAGCTAGCCAAAAAGCCAAAATACTGTGAAAGAATCAGATAGCTGATGCTTGATACTGGACCTTTGAAAAGGATAATTCTGACTTAATTTCTTTGTGTTTCAGTCCTTCTGATCTCTACAATACTTCTTCCTCACTTCAGAAAAGTCTTCTCTAATGCATATGATGCACTTAAATACAAAAATGATGAAAGATAATTAGAAGTCCGGCTTAATTAAGAGATTTTTGTCTTTCTGTCCAGATAAAAATATATAAATGGAAAAAAGAGTTGGTGGCTTGTGCCAAACAGAGATCCTGAAGTAACTTCTCATTGGTTGAATCCTATTTAAGACAGAAAAGCAAGCGATAAAAAAAAAAAAAAAAAAANGATGTTTTAGCCATTTAAATTATCTAGGTTCACCCATTTGAAGTGTGCATAAAATTCACCTGTAACTCTAACCTTGAAAGTAACCATTGCTATTCTCAGCCATCATCCTCTAAGTCAAACAATTAACTGTGCTGATGTATCGTTAGAGGTGCATGGATCATTTTGCAGAAGTAGAAATGAGTGTGTCAACCTCTTTCCCCACTGAAGTCAATATAGTTAGTCTTGATTTGCAATGATATAATGGAGAACACAAATTGGCTTTCTTACTGTAGCAACCAGCCTTACTTTCAGTCTGAGTCTTCCAGCTGACACTGTTAATATTTTGTGTCTCACAGTGAATTAAAGAAAATTAAGCACAAAGTGTGCAAAACAACTCACGGAAATAGTGAAAGCCTGATGTGCTGCAGTAAATGCAGAAAACAAGACTTTAGAGTATTTTCTTACTATGGGAATTTGTATGATAGGCTGCTAATCTTCATGTCAAGAAAGGTGAAAATTTTAACATTCACACGAAAACAAAAGGCATGTACAATTTTGAAAATACACTGATATTAAGAGAAAAATAGGCCAACCTTGTTATGTATTGTAAGGGAAGAGATTTGTAATTGCAGTGAAAGTAGCTACTTGGCTTAATTTCAGTCACGGGGCTACAAAGGAACTGTAGCTTTGCTTCACTGACACTTGCTGCCACAAAGGTGTCTCCAGCACAAAGCTCATTTTATTTCAGCTTGTAGAGGGGAGGCAGAAATATTTGGATCTCAAAACATAAAAATTAGGTTATCATATATTAACTCAATTTATCAATGGATTTGTATGTGATTAAAGTCTGAAAAGGTTGGGATGGCTTTTGTATGGGTTGAGTCTAGTCTCTACAGGCATTATTTAACCCTACTCATTGACATGATTAAAAAAACAATCTTCATTTGCTTAGTCTGTGTTGCAAAGAGAGAGGAAAGATGTTAAGTTCTTGAAACTTTTGAATTTCACAAAAATAATTGTAAGGACCTGTTGATATGAACATCATTTTTTCAACAGAACTTGATCTCAAATTACAACTATTAATAGCTTTGCAAAGTCACTCAAAATTTAAGAACAAGAAAGTATCCTGGAGTTTTTAAGTCAAATCAAGCAGGTTTGTGTTTACCTGAATTTTTCCTTCTTGGCCCTAATATTTCCAATTAATCAAGGTTATTCAAAATTAAAAAGTATGGTTACTGAAAGAATTAAAATTTTACAGAGTTGATGGAAACTGGTCAGTGAAGACTAAAACATACTCCTTTGCAGATCATAGATACAAGGCTTATTTATAACTGAAGACCTGGCCATGCTGTCCCTATGGGTGAGATGCACATAGGCTTTCAGGGATAGGTTTTGTGCAGAATAGAGAGGAGGCAAATTAATGGCATTTCAGATCAGAACTTTCAAAAGTGCTGATTTGCTGAATGGAGGAATTCTTTTGTCATACCTCACTTAAAATATTCCTTTTTAATTGCAATGTTTTATTTTCGTGCTTCCTCTTTATTACTACAAAGAAATAACACAATTATGATTTCCTACCACAATCAACAACAAAAATCATCATTACCACCTTTCGTCCTCTTGTGTAAAAGAGGGAGCATAGGACTTTGGATAAGCAAATAAAGGCCAGATGGTCAGATAGAAACATCTGCTTGTGCTTAAACCAAACTGGTCATTCCTTACACCGAGCCAAGAATTGACTTTACATGCAGTGACATCAACATTGTTTACTTAGATGCATTTCCTGCTAGTTTTCCATAAGAGGAAAACAAAAAGGCATAAAAAACCCCCATCAGTTTCCTCTTGTCACCAAAACCTACATTTTGTCTCAGTATCAAATACAGCTTTCAGAGTTTGAAAACAACAAATAAACAACAATAATTGGCAAATTGAAAAAGCATGTGGTTGTGTTATTACACATGTTCTGTGAAATCACTCTTAAAAAAAATTAAAGTTTTATATGCTAAATTAGTGTGTGGTTGTGTGGTTTTTAAGACTTCTGTAGCTTATAGATAGCATATGTATTTTATAATATGGTAGTTATTAAATAAACAGTAGGTATTCTCATGAATGGTAAAGGAATAGGCTTATAAAATGTGTGCAGTGTAAATTACCAATGCATAAATATAACAGTTTTGTATAGAGTATTTAAAGAAATTGTATGACTACTTTATAGGTTTAATTAAAAGTACAGAGTCAAGTAAGAAACAAATACCAATGACAAAGAGGAATTAAGATAAAGAAGAAAGGATATGTTCTCAGCTGACACTTAAAACACTTAGTGTGTAAGAGGCATATACATTTAAGATTATTCCAGATGCTTGCAGCTGTAGAGGGAGTTCTGGGCCCAGAGGTAAAATCACCAACCACATGAAGTTCGACAAGGGAAAGTGCCAGATTCTGCGCCTGGGCTGGGGCAGCCCTGGATGTACTGGGGAATGAGATGCTGGAAGGCAGAGCTGCAGAAGGTGAATCTGAGCCAGCAGAGCCCTGGCAGCCAGGAGGGCCACCCCTGTCCTGGGGGGCATCAGGCACAGCATGGCCAGCCGGGCAAGGGAGGGGATTGTCCCCTCTGCTCTGCACTGGGGTGGCCTCACTTGAAGTCTTGTGAGCAGTTTTGGGCACCACAATATAAGAAAGACAGTAAGCTATTAGAGAACATCCAAAAGAGGGCTATGAAGGGGGTGAAGGGCCTCGAGCAACGGAGGGCTCCCTGCCAGGATAGGTGTTGGGTTGGTAGCATCAGTCCAGACAGAACAGAACTTTGCAGAGAGAAGGAGAGCTGTACTGTGGAGGATTTTCAGATCCTGGAGCTGTGGCCATAGCATAGATTCATGTCAAGGTTAAGTGACAGAGAAAAATGGAAGCACAAGCCTAGAAGAGACATGAAGGAGTGTCATGGTTTAGCAATGGCAGTCCCGCTCACCTCTCCCCACCCCTCCTGTGAGAGAGACAAAAGGCAGAGGTTATAGGCTGAGATAAAAACAATTTACTAGAAACAGCAATCGGGTAAGAAAATGAACAGTAACAACAACAATATTAACAACAACAATGTACCAAAGAGAGGGTGTTTTACCTGCAAATTGCTCACCTACCAACCCCAACTGAGCGACATGATGCAGCCCTGAGACAATGAACAAAGTCGTATCCAGATGCTCTGTTCACACTCTGTTACCCCAATGGCAAGCCATTCCCTCCTTCCCATAAGTAAGAATCCCTTCCTTCCCTCTGCCCCTCGACAATGATGCAATGTGCTATGGAATAACAACCTCGACACACCCACCTGGCTCCAGGCTCCACCCCCTAACAGCTAATGCAAAAAATTCACTCCGTCCTCAGCCAAAACCAGCACAAGGAGACAGATTTAAGTTTCATGGTGCTCATTTTAGTAAAATCAGAAAACAAAAAAGCCTCTGTTGCTGTCTTGACAAAATTTGATCAAAGTAGGTAAGACAAAAACATTCATAGGTTATTTCCATGTGTAAACAAAACAGTATTTATACTGCTGGTACTCAGGACAGAATAGTGACAACTGATTCACTAAGTTATAAATGCACACTGAACATGCCTCTGGTAGTAACAATTTAGTTCATCCTTTAGTGTGCATTGTTTTCTTCTCTAAAGTTTAAGATTGAATATCTATATGAAACTTGGATATACTTATTTTACTCTGACATTTATGACATTGCATCCCATAATAATATGCAGAGGGCAGTCAATACATGATGCTATCATACAGAATATTAGAGACACTAAATTTTGTTCTCATGGAATGATAATTAAAATCAGACTGTTCTCCAGAAAATGCAGTATTTGAAGAATTCACTTGATGGTTAAAAATGTGTAAAGATACATAGTTAATTCTTTCATACAACTGTGAAAGTCAGTGGCAGAATGCAAATGTTTAATATCGGGCATGGAACTTCCACAGTGTAAAGAAAGCTTTAGTAATCCTCAGCTATCTCTTCTGCCCCTCTGTGCAATTTTTGCCTTGATTCTTCCCTGGTTTGATAAAAAAAAAAATTACACAAACACCATATTACAGTTATGAACTTTAATAAACACTAGGAATATAGATCGACTCTGTCATTATCTCAAAATCTTTGAACCCCAAAAAAGGGCACCAAAAAGGACTGCCACTCTTTAATCCCAGCAGGCAACTAAGCCCCACCCAGCCACTTTCTCACTCCCTCCAGTAAAATGGTGGAAAGAATCAGAAGAGTAAAAGTGAAAAAAGCTTGTAGGTTGAGATAAAGATACTTTAAGAGGTAAAGCAAAAGCTGCATGTGCAAGACCCAAAATCTAAAGTATCTTAAATGAGTACTACAATGGATAGCAAATTAATTATAGGAATTGAAAGGGACAGAACAATATTTTACTCAGCAAAAAGGCTTTAAGGATCATGAGCCTTTCTTGCATCCTTTTGTGTCATTCATGTGGAACTTATTTCTGTTTTGATTGATGCCAGTCTACCTACTCAGTGCAATTATTTACAGGCATGTTTCAAATAAATTATAAACTTGGTCTAAATTTTCTAAATGTGGTAATTAACATATTTTACATAGACAATAACTGTAAGCAGAGTAGACCTTGAGGATGTGCCAAATTACCCTCCATTAGTTCAGTTATTGAACTGCAGATACCAGCTGTCTCATTTGCAGGGAGTTTTGTTATTTTGCCTTCTGTATTGACTGCTATCTATTGGATATTTAATTCTGAATTTAAGGAATCATTATTCCCTCCAGGCATCAGTCTATATTTTGTACACAACCCTTTAAAGTAGATACTCGGCTGCTGCTTACAAGTCAAAGTGGATAGCTGGTCTTTTGCTCGTATTTCAAAGCTCTACTGATGCATGAATAAGTATCATACAGCACAATTAATTATTATTAAAAACTCTCAGGTTTAATGTTGAGTTGGACAGAATGGTGTGATTCAGCAAAAAGAGGTGGATAAGTGTAAATAAAACTTTGGTCATTCTACATTAGTACTGAGCAGCTCTGAATTGCAAATAGTCAATTGCCAAACATGAGTTACCAACCAATATCAACCAAGAATAGCATGCAACCCTCATCAAGCTGACTCTAAGGGTTGCACCTTGTCCAGTATGTTGAACTACATTTACTAATATTTTATTAGCTTTAATTACAATTGAAAAAAAATAATTCAATAAAACAACTATTTCATATCATTTTTCCAGTGTAGTTGAGAACAAACCATGAAGTTTGATGTATAAAAACTGAGCTATGATTTATACATTTTGTTCACTGAAATTAATTTTTATTTTACCAGTGTTAATCACTTCACATATTGCACAGTTTATATAACCAGAGGAGGCATAGACATGCAAGAGCTATACGCTTTTTTTCCCAAACAATATGTTAATAAAGCCTTCACAAACTTTAAAGCCAATAAAACATGCTTATAAAATTATTCTCCAAGATAGTGCAATCAAAGTTACAAGATAATACAGTGTTCATTCTTTAGATTTAAGTTTCCTCTGACAACAGATTATGCTGGAATAAATTCCAGTTACATCAAAGGAATACTGAACAAGTGTGAGAGAAGAATGAGATCTTTTTAACCTCATTTTGTTTTCTAATTGATCAATATGTCAAATTTCATGCCTACAACGAAAGTTTATTATTTCTGTGATGTTTGTTCATTCTTTTGCAACAGTATTTTGCGTCATCATTTTGTGCAACCACCAGAATAGTGCAATTTGCTTTCATTAGCTTTCAAAAACCATTGTAATTTAAATTGTAAAGGAAAAAAATGTCTTATCCATTCACATAAAAAAAACTAAGTCTGTTCATGACAGCAAAAGTTCAGGATGACTTGATATATTGGCCTGAATAATTAACCGTATTTTGTATGGGAACTCAGTAAGGATTCAGATAGTTTTAATCTTCTCATTTTTCCCTTAATAGACTTCTTCCTAGAAAATCTGCATCATGTAATTCCAGGAAAATGCCTTGCTTTCTGATCTATATCACCAAAACTTCGGGAGATGAACTTTCATACTCTCTGAATCTCCACAAGATATTTTTGTATGTTACTCAAGCAATTTTCTTCAACCTTGAGGTCTGAAAGGCATTTTTTTCTCCTAAGTTTCAGTTTTGTTCTAATTTCACACTTTTCATTATGCTAACATATTCTTTTTTCTTTTACTTTTATCCCTCTGGACTTTTATCCTTCACTGCTGGGTTACTGATTCATTTTATTCCCAATTGTCTGCTCACTTCTCAGCATCCTGCCTTGACCCGCAGGTTTTACTTTATAATGTATTATGTTTACTTTATGTCACTCTAATGACTTCCTGCATTGTATGTTTGCATTCCTGGTAGAAACTCTGGAGCATTACCTGAAACTATGGCATTGTTCAAGATTTTCTAACTTACTTTGAGCTAATTCTTCTTCTAAAAAACAAAAAAAAAAAAAAAGCTTTCAACCTTTCCCTCCTTGCAATCTTGCAATCAATGAGCTCATTATGGGAAATACAGATAAGTGTGGGAAGCTGAGACTTTGTACAAGTTTGGGCTGGGATGGAGTTAGTTTCCTTTGTGGCAGCCAATACGGTGCTGTTCTGGTTTAGTTTGGTGACCAAAATAGTGTTGAAAACACAGGGGTGTTCTAGCTAATCTTGAGCAGTACTCCTCTGTTTTCCATGCTGCCCTGACAGCAAGCAGGCTGTGGGTGCCCAAGGATTTGGGGGGCACAGCAGAGCCCAGCTGACCAAAGGGAGGCTCCATACCGTACGGGATCCCATCTGCGTGACCCTACACATACAGGTAACCAAGGCAACCATGAAACCACAGCAGAAATGCAAAGAGTAGATTTATTTCATCCCCTCACTAACAACACCGGGTGTCACAGACACGAGGGGACACAGGCTCCGTTTGGCTCAGCTCATCCCAGCCAGCAGCAGGACGGGGGCTCCCTGCCTGCCCCACTATAGCAAAAGGCTTCGGGCATGTCTGTGAGAGTGTGCTACCTCTGCGCAGGAATTCTACTTCTCAAAACAGGCAGAGGATCAGCAACACTACACATAATACATGGAGCTTTCCCACACCAATCTTTTTAGCATTCCCACCTACAAGATCTATTTCAACCAAACTATTTCCTCCTCATTGCCAGTCTTCTGTTTTTAACTCTTTCCTCCCAACACCGTCCTGTTTTACAATAATACCCGAAGGAAAAAGGAGGCAGGGGGATGTTATGAGTTATGACCTCTGTCTTCCTAAGTAACCATTAGATGTGATGAATCCCTGTTTTCCAGAAATGGCTAAACATTTGCCCACCAATGGGAGGCAGTGAATGAATTCCTGGTTTTGCTTTGCTTGCATGTACAGGTTTGTGTCATCTATTAATCTGTCTTTATCTCAATCCACAACTTTTCTGCTTGTAGCCTTCCAGTTCTCTCCCTCATCCCACTGGGGGAGAGTGACTGTAGGGATAGCTGTCTACTGGGGTTAAGTCACAACAAGAAGTTGAAGGAGACGCAGTCCACCACCTTTACCTCCTTGATTAATATGCTCATAAAATTATTTTTATCATGGATATGGATTTTCTATGTGAATTGTAGAGCACAACAAATATTTAAGAGAAGAGCTTGGTAACTTCTTTTAAAATTTATTTTAAGCTATAGACAAAATGGACGCTTAAGAAAGAAGCTGAGAACCTGTAGGAACTTGAAATTAGGAATCACTGCTTGCTTTTTGGTGACCAGGAGAACACAGGAACAGTTCAAGACACTGCAGAGACTGATGTCCTGCATGATCAGTACAGAAGTTTACAAAAAACCTAGGGAAAAAGTCGCATCCATTTATACACAGTAGTTCTGCTGATTCTGTATAAGTTCTTTAGTGAAGGGTTGCATAAAACAAAATTTAAGGTAGGGGAGGAAAAGAAAAAGATAAATGTAGTCTCAAAGGAAAAACGAATACATTTCAATCCTTTATGAGAGATCAGTGGTGTTAAATTATTAATATGATGAAAGGTTAAGGAACATCTGTTTCTGCCTATGGTCTGTGGTCCAGCAGACCGATTCAATGGTGGTCTTTCAGTTTACTTCACTTGCCTTTCGACTTGCTTTGTCCACTGCAGCTACATCATTCACAATAGTCTCCAATGGAAAAATAAAGTAGCTTCTCACAATGCACTTTAGATTAAGGCTCAAGTCTATTTCCACTACAGTGAACAAGTGTTAGATGCACAGTTTCTATTAACAACAGAGAGAAATCTGTGCCTAATTCCCACATGCATCCTTAAGTGCTTGCCTGTTTGCTGTGGTTTTTAAACTCAGACATTTCTTGAAAACGGTACACACAAAAAAAAGAAAATAAACCAAACACAAACCCCCCTTCCTAAATGTTATTTTTTCCCCTATCACCGAGCATAAAAATTATATCAATCAACATTGCCCAGGCTTTATACAAACTGACATTGGTTTCTGGAATAAGAACTATGTTTTCTCCCATTTAATGTTCTAAAAAGTGCAAAAATAAGGATTATATTGAAGACAAAATTATTTGTCAATTGTAAAACTTTTTCTTCACAATTTTCTAAGCAATATTGAAATGATAGAATCATTTATGATTACTGAACTACTTACCACAATTTTTAAATTAACTGCAGAAGCCACCACTCTCAAGGCTCATCTCTTGAAAAATATTCTAGATGGACATGAATCCTCCCATGGTAGTTTTGAAAACTATAAAATGAAACAATCCAATATCCTGATCTAGTGAACATTCCATTAGTTCAAGAACCAACCTACACAGAATTTAACAAAATGCTCATGTCCATTTAACAAACCACTTAGACACTGGTCTAGTTTCAAATCAATGGCTATATCCATCCTATCTGAAAGGATGATCTTCAGGCAATTGAATACTGTCAAAAGTGCAGAAACCTATTTTTGTACTTGTGTCTTTCCTAATTTTATCCTGTGCCTGGGCATTCCTGCATGCTCAGAGAGTCAGGACATCGTGGCTGCACAGGTTATTGACCACTCACTCTCCTTGCTACTGAGGGGAGCTTGGTAGGGGGATGAGCATTGTTTGGAGGACATCTGAATATGCCTTTGCTGGTGAACTGAACATGGTTAGGCCATGGATGCAAGCAGTGGTAAATGAGTGTCCTTACTGTTTAACTCTGGGATGCTCCCTGGAATGATTTTAGTTTGCTCCAAGTAGCGTTCTTACAGGTATTACCCAACCATAGTTTATCTGGTTGTGATGTTCCCAATTGTTCCCAGCAGGCAGTACTGATAAATCCAATAGGCTTATGGAAGGGAAGAGAGTCTGAACATTTGAACAAGACTCTGTCTTGTTCTATTTTATTGACACATATAGGAGGCATTGTCAGAACCAGTGCGCAACAGAAAAAAATTCAGCAGTAGGACCTTAAAAATCATGAAAGCCCCTTGCTTAGAGAGTGTCATGCTAATAAACATGGTCATCCAGGAACTAATAACAGAGCGGTCATATTAAACATAATAAATGCTTATAAAAACCAAACCAAATGTCTACCTAATAGTCTCTTTGAAAGGGGAGAATTCCTGTCTGAACATGGGTTTTTCTTGTAATTTTGTTTTAAATAATAGGTATCACAGAATTTTCAGAAGTGTAAGAACCTTCTACAGCTATTTCTTTGCAACTGCTATCCTCTGCTTTCAACTGCTATCCTTTGTTTGGGGTGGGGTAACTTGTTCAATTAATTCTTTCAACAGATGTTTTCTAAGCTCGGGCTCCCTTCCCTCCTCCCTCTTTCACACGTCATCTTCTGCTTCCAAGCACTTCTGGGACTACGTGAACTTGACTTAAGCTGTTTGCCTGTCCTGCTGGTGCCATTTGCCATTTCCTTTTCAAAGGGCTATTGCTATAACAGCTCTATTCTACGCAGGGAGTGTGAAACCTTTGAAACTGATGCAGCTTCATTGCAGAGACTATCAGAAGGTAGTAACATTAAAAGAAAATCACTTCATACCTGTTTAACTGCTATAGGATTTAACAAATTTTAAACAAATGAGAAGTAGATAGATGTTTCTAAATGCTTACTACTTGACTGCAGAACCATGTTGATTTCAAAGGCATTTTCTCCCTGCACAGAATAGAGGGGCAGCAAAAATTGTTCTTTGAAGAGAAAATGCCACCATCAGGAAAGGAAGACAGCTCAGGCAGCTCAAAGAGTCCCAAAAGTGTTAGGGAGCCACAGAGGACATCTAAAGGGGAAAGTCCAGGTTGTGAGCAGCCTGAGGAATTAGTTTAAAAGAACCCCTTTTCCCCACAGAAATCCTTCAGATGAAGCGGCAGCTGTTGGATTCTTTCACAGCTAACATAGAGGGATCAAGCTCAAACAGTTCTGTAAGTCCTGCAAAACAGCAGAGGATAACTAAAAGGTCTAAGTAAAGAGCAGGTCGTACATTAAGGCATTTTCCTCTCCTGGCATGTAAAGTGAAGGGGGGGAGGGAGAGCAGAAAAATGAATAGTAAGTCATAAGTAAGACTCGAGTTTGAACAACCACATTCTTTCTAACTACATGTAGCTTGTTGCTTTAATTAGATAATAGTGTTTTTCTTTTGCTATTAAAAAGCTGCTACCTTTCACTTCAGAGGTGACTACATTTCAGTGGGGGTGAAGGATAAGCTGTTTGTACTTTGTTGTGTAATGCCCCCAAGCACCATATAAAGAAAATGGCTATTGTACATGCTCTGTAGCTTGTAAAATCCTTTGAAATAAAATGTGGACTATAAACATTATATAAAAAGGATGACTGATGAAGAACTATATATTCTTGATAAGTATGTGTTTATTGGCAACTAATTAAAAGGAGTCATCAGATCAGGGAAAAGCTTTTATCCCAAGAATTTTATAACCATATTTAGGTCATTAGTTTGTGAGGTATTTGGATGATTAAAGATTGAGAGATACTAATAAAACTAAAGACTTTACTCAGTTTCTGCATTAATAATATGCAAAAGGTGTATAAACAAAGCTAATGGCAAGGAAGTAGTTTCTTTGTCACTATAACCTTTTTCTTGTACAAAAAATTACTTAATCGAAGGAAGTGTCTCAGCATGAAAACAAGGGTTATTTAGCTATAACTGGTCTTTGGAATGTATTGTCAACAGCTGTATTCACACTGTACCTATAGAGACAATAAAGACGGGGGGGAAGTAGCTGGTGTTGTGATGAGGCCTGTTAGAAGGACTTGCATGTACATCCAGCTGCACATCTTCTTTATTAAAATAGTGTGAATATATATATATACATGAGAACACTTTGATTGCCCTACATGCAATTTCTGTCAGTTACAGTCCCCTGTTCATAGCCCTAACTACAGCATCAGCCAATCCTCTTTTGAACACACAGTCTTACAGTCCAAATTCTTCTTTCTTGTCAACTCCTCGAAACCTTCAGAAATTAGAAGGCAGGAAGAATGGCTTGTGAGTGGAGGTTTAGGCAAACATGTTAGAAGGAAACCATTTCGACCCCTAAAGCAGTTGCCTGTTTAGTCCTTCCAACTCTACAAGACCCCAAGCAATTCTCCTTACCAAACACCATCTCATTAGAGAAGTCACTGACTGATGAATCAAGCCTAAGGGACAACCCTCCTTTCCCCATCTGACTAAGCATCCCATTTGTTAGCTCTATACCCCTGGCATTTCCAACCATGAGACTGCAGCAACAGTAAATATGAGCTGAGTTCCATACAACAGCTTGAAAGGATCAAGCATGAAAGATGTTTGTTGGTTAGATCCCTGGTTTCTTAGGTAAAATGCCTTCAAATCAAAGCAGTAATTTTTCCTAGGTAACCTTATGGAGCTGGCTATTCAATGAGAAGTTCTCTAAGTTTAGAGCACTAGGCATACAACCTAACTGCAGACACGTGGTGATGAACAGTCAATGGCCTCTTTTAATCCATACACAGAAATTATGCATGCTGAAAATTAGAGGTGGAGAAAATGGTTTCAAATTTGAGGACATGAGATTGAGCTATTTCAAGGCACATTGGTATCTGGATTCAAGATAAACTCTTGAAACTACTTTAGGTGAATGACATGCTTCCCAAAGTTGGAATACAAACAGAACCAGCTATATAAACTAAATTCTCCCTTATATTCTTTTAGCTGTCAATACCACCATCTTAATGAATCTGAATGACAGAGAAATCAATGCACATTTTTTTTCAAAAGGCCTAATCACCAGGTTTTTAGTCCATTTATGATTAAAATTTCTGATGTAGATAATGACCAAAATATTTCATCGACTGCATGAAAGAAAATCAGCAAGGCTTACTCTAAGGAAAAACACCAGGTAAACTTAGACAGAACCCATAGAATCGTAAAATCATAGACTCATAGAACGGCCTGGGTTGGAATGGACCTTAAAATTCATTTTAATCCAGCGCTTCTGCCATGGGCAGGGATACCTTCCAGTAGACCAGGTTTCTCAGTGCTCCATCCAGCCTGGCCGAGAATGCCTCCAGGCGCAGCGCATTCACAGCTTCTCTGGGCAACCTGTTCCAGTGCCTCACAGTAAAAAAATTCTTCCTAGTGTTTAATTTAAACCTGCTCTTTCAGGCCAGGTTGGACAGATGGGCAGCTTGGAGAGATGGGCAGAGAAGAACCAGCTGAAATTCATCAAAGGCAAATGCAGGGTCCTGCACCTGGGGAGGAATAACCCCAGGCACCAGCACAGGTGGGGGACTGACCTGCTGGAAAGCAGCTCTGCAGAGAAGGACCAAGAGTCCTGGTGTTCAGTCCAAGCTGTCCCTGAGCCAGCAGCATGTCCTTGTGGCCAGGAAGGCCAATGGGATCCTGGGGTGCATTAGGAAGAGCATTGCTAGGAGATCAAGAGAGATGATCCTGCCCCTCTACTCAGTCCTTATGAGGTCACACTGGGAGCTGTGTCTGGGTTCCAAGAGAGACATGGAGCTCCTTGTGTGAGTCCAGCAGGCAGTGACAAAGGTGATTAAGGGACTGGAGCATGTCCCTAAATGAGGACAGGCTGAGGGAGCTGGGCCTGTTCAGCCTGGAGAAGAGACAACTGAGAGGCGACCTCATCAATGTCTGTCAGTATCTGCAAGGAGGGTCTCAAGAGGATGGAGGCAGGCTCTGCTCAGTGGTGCCAAGCCATAGGGCAAGAGGCAATGGGCAGAAACCGATGCACAGGAAATTGCACCTGAATATGAGGAAGAACTTTTTTACTGTGTGGATAACTGAGCACTGTAACAGGTTGACCAGAAAAATTATGGAGTCTCCCTCACTGAAGCTATTCAAGAACCATCTGGACACAATGCTGTGCAATGTGCTCTAGGATGAGCCTGCTTGGGCAGGGACCAGATAGCCCACTGTGGTTCTTTCCAACCTTCCCCATTCTATGATTCTGTGATCATTAATTATCCAGATTATTGGTTAAGCCCTCAAAGCTTCAACATCTTGAGACGTTGTGGGGTTTTGGTTGCCTTTTTTAAAAAATATTTTGAAAGAGCCATTGCAGAATGTTGTCCCTTGAGATTAAGAGAAATGCACATCCCAGTGGATTTTCAGCATGGTTTTATAGACAGCCCAGGCAAGGAAACACCAGAAGAACTTGGAGGTTGTAAGTAAAATTTTGGTTAGAGTAGCTTTATGATGATTGCATCTATTCACCACTTGTTGAAGTGCTATTGCATGTGGAAGCATGACAACTTTGTTAATAGATATAGAGCAGAAAAAGGCGCTGGTAGGGAATTAAAGGCAATACCACTTTTTACCTTTTCAGTGAACCTTTCATGAAGATCTTTGTCAGTGCTGACGAAAAGAGTGACAATGACCCTGAACCAGAAGGGTTTTTTGGTACAGAACTTTTTTCCTTTAATTAGTATGAAAAGGAAGGAAAGCTGAAGGAAATTAGTTCTCACCGGGCACTGATCATACTTTTGCCTTCTTTTGTTGGTTCAATGAAAGATTTACATTGATTGCAAAGTTGCAGTTTAATGGCTGCAGCACTTCATCACTGAATAGAGTTTTTTATCCTCAGATAGAACACTGTCAGTTGTGGATTGGACCTCCTTTGGGAAACTAAAGCATTGAAACTATGATTACCTCTGTAACACAACAGTGAATAAAATCTTAGCATCCATTCTACAGTATCAAATGGGGTTCAGAACACAATTCTTGTATTCTGAAACATTTTTTCAGCTATTAATACCTCAAAATAATTGCAAAACTCTCAAGATAAATTAGAAAATGAGAAGAATTGGTCAAGTATATCTTGACAAATAAACAAGATATGTGAAATTGGAAAGTGATATAATTTCTTTCTGAAAGAGCTATTGTGCCTGTAGTTTCTAAGGACTAGCAGAGGACTTTTTGCGTATTCCTTGCCATCCGTTTCCATAGCTAGAACTGTCACAGGTTATGATGGATCTGAGTATCCATACATAAATTAGTATTTCTTTCAAGACCTGGAATTTCCTTCAAACATGCCTGAGTAATGATCCAGAGGAAGACAACTTGGGAAAAAGCCGTGGCTGTCAAGGTCTTCTTAAGTGAATGACTATAAGAAATGGATGATACAAACTCAGAAGCCAATAGGGCAGGAAGAAGGTCCTGAACACACATGTTCTAGTCTGCCCATTCTGTGAATGAGACTTCAACAGCCTAATGTCAAAATCCCTTACCTTGGCTACCCCTTCCAAGGTGCAAAGGCTCAAAGTGGTTATTTTGAGGGAATTTCCAGGAATACCATGGTGTGAAGATAATTAACACTAGTCAGGGAGCTTGCTCTTTTCTGCGGTGGGGATGTACAGAGTTTCCAGGATGGAAAGTGGAAGCAGGCTCTCTGCTGTGTCTCTCCTTTTGCTGTGAGAGACCAAGGGCTCTTGGAATAAAAGAAGTGGAAAGGGTATGGAAGTGTACTTTTGGTACCATATAACACCACTACTAAACCTTTGAAATTTCATATAATTTGCTCACATGGGTAAATACTGGCAATTTGTTTTATTTTTTTTTTTTTAATATAACTGTCAGGAAAGGTGACAAACATTTATTCTTTCTCATTCAAGTGGTTGATAAAAACAGACATGTAGGTCTACTTGTAAGCCTGGCCACCTCCACATGATGCACAGAACCTTTGCCATTTTAGGGGTTTTGTTTTGCTTGTTTGTTTGGTTTTGATTGCTTTGTTTTGTTTATTTGATTTTTCACTCTGGGAAAAACACATAAGGCAGGAGAACCCATAGCTTTCTGGCAACCACAGGATGTCAGTCTGCAAGGAAAAAGAAACTAAAGCACAACAATGTATGAGAAACTGTTCACTGGAGAAAAGGCAGAATTTCCCGGAAAATTTGTATAAAGGAATTTCATTTGAAAAAATGCCTTATGCAAAGTAAAATGAACTCTGTAAACTGGAATGTGAACAATTACTCTCAGAAAGAAAACTGAAATATGCAGGAAAGACTTTAAAAGAGCTCAAAATGCTGCTCATAGAACAAGGCCTGAAAGAAGCTGTTGAGGCAAAGTTACCCTCAGGCAATCAGCCCCAACCTGACATAGATACAGGCAAATTAGTTGCACAAGCACTGTTAACTGAGCTCATTCTGCAGCAGAAACAGATGTATTCCGAGATGGAAAAACACAAGCTGGAAATAGCAGAGGTAGGACACAGACTGGGTGGCAGGGAGAGCTGCTGATGGTGCTCAGAAAGCTCCAGCAGCAGTCTTGGGGCAGTTTATGCAGGTGGGGCAGCCACAGGCGGACAAAAGTCTGAGACTGTGCACAAACAAGGCAAGAGTTCAAGTCCTTTATTTCTCAATCCCCTCTCCATGGAGACCTGTCTCAGTAAAACAGGTGCTGTGAAGAAGGAGGTTCTTGTAGCAAAGAATCTGGGTTAATATGCCAGATTGTGACAGAGTGCATGTGGTCATGTACATGGGTAACTAAAATGATGAGTAGGTTATTAAGGTTTTGTGTAAGGCCTAAGATGAAACTTTTCTTATCGTTAGCTTTAATGTTAAATATCAGGTTTGCAAAATATATTTTGAAAGCCTTTGCATTATTTTCTATAGCAATATTTTTTAAAATTAAATTGGAGCTCCTGATGTAATAACAGAAAAAGATCAAAAAGTGCAAAACATTTTAATAATTTTATTTGAGAAAACAAAAGTCTTTAATTCTTTGATTTAATCCTCACATTTACCACACAAATAAGGATGAGAAGGCCAAAGCAAAAGTATGAAGATGCATTGCAAACAATAAGGTAATATGCAATACAATTTTTTGAAACAAATAAAAGAAAAACACCTATGTTGAAAAATACTTTGCATTTTTTGCTTTTCATCTCACGCTGTAAAATAGACCCATCTGTGATTAGCTTGCAATCTTGTGAGGCTGTATTTTGGCATGCAAAAAATAATTTTCAAATAAAACCACTGTCTGAAGTGACATACAGTAAAATTCTCCTTAAACTTGCTTAACTTATGAACTTTACATACGTGCGGTTTGTCAGCTCCTTTATGTATAGCTAGGGGGCTTTCAGTGCTATGAACATACAGTAAGTTCTTGCATTTTACTGCATTTAATGTAGCACTGCTCTTGTACCAAAGCTATTAAGCCTCTTGATCTTACAATCTCCTGCTGCTGCAACAACTTAGCAGTACGTTTCAATACTAAGGAGGCATATCACTCATCTCCTTCGGGGTCTCCAGAACTCCTGCTATGGTGATGAGTAGAGAGACTTAATGCTGTCATAAGTATCTAGTATGGACAAATGCCACAATTTAATTAGCTGTGCAGTCCAGAATGTATTACAGTCAAACATCTAGGTCTTTAAGGGGTCTACGTTACCTTTGTGGCTCAATAGAAATCCTCTCAGTACAAAATGTCAGGTGCCATGTAACTATTTGTCTTCTTCTGTAACTGGTAACATGCTTTCCCATAAAGTTCAGTTTAAGAGATTTGCTTTGATCCATTTTGGTTTCTCTGATGTTATTTGCATGTATCTATAGGGATGCCACTGCCATTGTTCCAAACTTACTTTGTAGATACATCATAACTAACAAAAGTCAGGGTCCACTTACAGGCTCATGTGCTTTCTTCTATGCTTTCTTCATGGTTGATATATGCTCCCAGACAATTCATGCTGCTAGGAAACACTAAGAGAGGAAAGTATTCCTTGGAGCATTTATATATTCAATCTTCAGTATGCCTGAGTGAGATTCACTAGACCACCTACAGACAACATGTAGATGTGCACAGCTCATTTATCTAGTTTGCTTGTGTAATTTCTAGAGAGGACATGAACTTTGCATTGTGATTCACCAAATCATTCCCTAAAAGTCCGTTTTTCTCTCCATTGGTGCCACAGGGAGGCTGGGGAGATTAGCTCAGATACAGACACCGAAGCCCTGGCTGTCTACAGCCGTGGTGTTCCAGCAGCTGCAGGATGGATGGCTCCAGCCCACGGGAGGTATAACCACACTCTTACAAGGCAAGGACAACCTGAGAGTGGGCTTCCACATAATACATCAGCCCTCACTATCTGAGACACCAGGGCTGAGGAAAGGAGCCCCAAGGTCTCTTGCAACTGAAACTACACCCACACTGGGCTTGCAAGCCCAGGGCACTGCTGCTGGGCAGGAGGACAGTAAGCATCATTCAGGCTGAGTGCCAGATACCCAACCTGTGCATGCCAGATCCAACAGAAGGAGTACAAAAGTTAAAAAAAACCTTCTGAATTTTTTCTTCAGAATTTTCCTGAAGCCCCTGTTAGGGGACTCACGTCTGAACAGAGCAGGTGTGAGATGGGTTCGGACATGAAACACCAGGAAAAAAAAAAGTCAAAATATCCTGTTCAAAGACACAGCAAAATACTATCAATTGAAACTAATCAATTGAAATTGAATAGGGAATTTAAAACAATAGAAGGTAGTTTCTCCCTCACTTTTAACCTTCTGTTCAGCCAAAATCATGACCTAATATATGTAGACAGAGAGAATCATATTTAGTGGTGCTTAGGAAACAGTTTTGTGTAAGAATATTTTTGCAGGCCATGCAATGCACCAAGCATAATGATGTCCTCTAATGAGGATGATGTCAGGTATTCTTATGCATATCTCTTTCTAGTGGGTATCCAGTATGGATAAAAACTTTTTATACTATGATACAGATCTTTGAGATTCTCCACTTTAATGACAGAGTATTTTGGGTTTGGAGCAAAAATCTTGCAGTACCTTTCCTACTTAGGATTTGTGAATTCCATATGGTCACATTATGCATAAGTGTGCAGTGGCAGGAAGTGGAACAGTTCACCACCAAGTCCTTTGCAGGCAAAGAATGGTTCCTTTCTTGAAGCAATTAATGCAATTTTCCCTGCTAAGGAGGGCATAATCCATAGTAAAATGTGGAATACCAGTTTTATGATATTATTAATTCCTTTAATTTTGCCTTAATTGGAATTTTTCAGTACACAGAAGGAAGTCATCCACCAGCCATCTGTTCTTATATATAGCAGTCATTGCTAAATTATCCTGTATTTAACTTCCGTTAATAAGGTTAACATGGGAGCTTTAGCATAACACCATTGCTTCTTTCTGTTCTATGCCCATTTAAGAATGCAGTTCATTTCTACCCAAGATGACTTCATAGGCAGAATCAATTTCTCTTAAAGGGTAAAATCCTGACACTGTTCCTTACTAAAACTTTTTCTCAGTGCTTAGTTAGAATACCTTGGCAAGGAAGCAAAAACTCTGATAGTTGACAATTTGGAGAGTACATTAAGTAGCAAGTTAATAAAGCTGACATTCTATATCAGTGAATTTTGAATACTGTCAATCTCTACTTTTATACCCCTAGGGTATTTCAACAATTAGTGAATATATGAGTAAGGTTCTCACATGGACTACAGAAGTTTTAAACTACTGTGGTAGCATAAAATCATAACCAGAGCTTGGGACCTGGTAAAGGAGGATTTTTCCTGTCATAGGTTTTTTGCAGAGGAACTCATATCAGGTTGAAGGAACAAACATTTCCCAAAGTCTCAGCATTGTCTTGAAGAAATCTGGGGTATATAATTCTTCTGAAGTAGCAAACTAAGTTACCATTTACAAATAAACCCCCAACAACAAGCACAAAAACACCCTCAAAACCCAATAAAATACACACCCTCCCCCCAACTTCAAAACTACACCCATACCATTTGTTGTGGTGAAGTATGCTGCTAAAATTACACAATGGCTCAACTTCACACACCACCCAGCACTCAGATTGGGAACTGAAATAACAGAGAGGTGGCTGAAATCCACCTTAACTCTTCCTTCACACGGAGTTGAAAAGTGCTGTATGTCCAAAATTACATTTGCAGTATCTATAAAATGCATTTCACACTTTGTAACTACCTTAGTTACTAAAGCTGTTTCCAGGATGGAAGAATGACAACTGTTAGGGATTGAGTCTCTTCATAAAAAAGCTGTTGAGATGGCTAGAAGTCACACTTCAACTTGATTGAGGAAAGCTAACTTTAACCTCTTTAAGGTTCTTCTTGGAAGAATCTCATGGGAACAGATCATGCAAGGAAGAGGGGTCCAAGAGAGTTGGTTGATATTCAAGGATCACTTCCTCCAAGGTCGAGACCAATGCATCCTGATGAGCAAGAAATCAGGCAAAAGGGGCAAGAGACCCACATGGATGAATCAGGAACTCCTGTTATTACTCAAGCATAGCCAGGAAATACACAGGAGATGGAAGCAGGGTCAGGCCACTTGGAAAGAATATAGAGAGGTTGTCAGAGTAAGTGAAAATGAGAGAAGGAAGGTCAAGACCCATCACGAATTAGATTTGGCCAAATACGACAAGGACAAAATGAAGGGCTTGTTCAAACACAATAATAACCAAAGGAAAGCTAAGGATAGTGTGGGCCTGTTACTAAATGGAGTGGGGGCCCTGGTAGCAGGACACAGAGAAGGCAGTACTGAACATCTTCTTTGCATTGGGCTTCACTGACAAGACCAGCCCTGAAGGAACTCTGATCGAGGAGAATACGGTAAAGGAATCTTGGAAGGAAGACTTTCCTTTGGTCAAAGAGCTTTGGGTGAGAGAACACCTAGCCAGACTTGACATCCACAAGGCTATGGGCCCTGAGGGGTTACTTCCACTAGTGCTGAGCAAACAGGTGAACACCAAAGCAAGGCTTCTCACCATGATCTTTGAAAGGTTGTGGCAATCAAGAGAGGTGCCAAAGAACTGTAAAAAAGCAAATGTCGCCCCAGTCTTCAAAAAGGGCAAGAAGCACAACCCAGGGAAGTACAGGGCAGTCAGCCTCACCTGTGTCCCTGGAAAGGTAGGTGATGGAATGTCTGATTCTGAGGACATCATGATCCACATGACGACAGGAACTTGATCAGGAGTAACCATCAAGGATTCAGTAAAGGTAAATCCTGCTTGCCCAAACTGATTGCCTTCTGTGATGAACCAAGTACCTGGCTGGATGAGGGGAGAGCAGTGGATATCATCTACCTTGACTTCAGCAAGGCTCTTGACACTGTCTCACACAACATCCTCACAGGCAAACTCAGAAACTGCGGCCTTGATGAGTGAACAGCAAGGTGGGTTGAGACCCGGCTGAACAGCAGATCCCTGAGGGTCATAATCAGTGTCACAGGGTCTAGTTAGAGGCCTGTCACATGTAGTGTCCTCCAAGGTTTAATAATGGGTCCAATATATTTTAACTTATTCATCAGTTACTTGCATGAAGGGGCAGATGTCTCCTCAGGAGGTTTATTGATCACACAAAGCTGGGAGGAGTAGCTGATACCTGAGTGCTGGGCAACCCTTCAGAAGGACCTGGACAGCTTGGAGAGATGGGCAGAGAGGAACCAGCTGAAATTCATCAAAGGCAAATGCAGGGTCCTGCACCTGGGGAGGAATAACCCCAGGCACCAGCACAGGCGGGGGACTGACCTGCTGGAAAGCAGCTCTGCAGAGAAGGACTAAGAGTCCTGGTGTTCAGTCCAAGCTGTTCCTGAGCCAGCAGCATGTCCTTGTGGCCAGGAAGGCCAATGGGATCCTGGGGTGCATTAGGAAGAGCATTGCTAGGAGATCAAGAGAGATGATCCTGCCCCTCTACTCAGTCCTTATGAGGTCACACTGGGAGCTGTGTCTGGGTTCCAGGAGAGACATGGAGCTCCTTGTGTGAGTCCAGCAGGCAGTGACAAAGGTGATTAAGGGACTGGAGCATGTCCCTAAATGAGGACAGGCTGAGGGAGCTGGGCCTGTTCAGCCTGGAGAAGAGACAACTGAGAGGGGACCTCATCAATGTCTGTCAGTATCTGCAAGGAGGGTCTCAAGAGGATGGAGGCAGGCTCTGCTCAGTGGTGCCAAGCCATAGGGCAAGAGGCAATGGGCAGAAACTGATGCACAGGAAATTGCACCTGAATATGAGGAAGAACTTTTTTACTGTGTGGATAACCGAGCACTGTAACAGGTTGCCCAGAGAAATTGTGGAGTCTCCCTCACTGAAGCTATTCAAGAACCATCTGGACACAATGCTGTGCAATGTGCTCTAGGATGAGCCTGCTTGGGCAGGGACCAGATAGCCCACTGTGGTTCTTTCCAACCTTCCCCATTCTATGATTCTGTGATCATTAATTATCCAGATTATTGGTTAAGCCCTCAAAGCTTCTACATCTTGAGACGTTGTGGGGTTTTGGTTGCCTTTTTAAAAAAATATTTTGAAAGAGCCATTGCAGAATGTTGTCCCTTGAGATTAAGAGAAATGCACATCCCAGTGGATTTTCAGCATGGTTTTATAGACAGCCCAGGCAAGGAAACACCAGAAGAACTTGGAGGTTGTAAGTAAAATTTTGGTTAGAGTAGCTTTATGATGATTGCATCTATTCACCACTTGTTGAAGTGCTATTGCATGTGGAAGCGGGACAACTTGTTTTTTAATAGACATAGAGCAGGAAAAGAGGTTGTGGAGTCTCTCTCACTGGAGATTCTCAAGAAACATCTGGAGGCGATCCTGTGCAAACTGCTCTGGGACGATCCTGCTTGAGCAGGAAGGTTTTTCCCAGATGATGCACTGTGGTCCCTTACAACCTGACCCATTCTGTGAATCTCTGATTTATTAACATAGTTATAGTATCAAAAGTATTTTTTCAAATGTTTCAGAAGATATGCCAGTTTGCAAACACTAGTGTTCATGTGGGAAAGGTTTTGGCATTTCTTAATTGACGACTCGAATTTGGCCTGATTTTATTTGGGTGGGGAAGAGGTGAGATAGAGGTCTAAAAGAAACACATGCTGTTTCTATTGCTATAATATACCCTAAATTTCCTTCTGCTCTAAATTTTATTGGCATTGAAGCCAAACCACTCTACATGGAAAAGTCATTAAAAAAAATCAAACCCTTCTGATTTCACTTCCAATTTAAAAAGCTTTTAAACTAGAAAATTGTTCCTCAGAACCTCCATTATTGCTAAGACAGTTTCATTAAATAAATATGTATCACAGTAAGAAATAAATGCGAAGCAATAACTGCCTTGAAAGGCTAGATTCAGTATAGACCAAAACACATTATAGATGTTCTGGGTCTTCTATTTTTACTTGTAACCAGCAGAAAAATTCTCTAAATATATGTGCATGTACATCAAAGGGATCTTGCATGAAGTTAATAACTAAAGAAAAAGATAAAATGGGAAAACCCCCAAAAACACACCACTATCCCCCAATAATAAACAAACAAAAAATCCCCCTACAAACAAAACAAAACACAAAGCCACCCAAAACAGAAAAAACACCAGTCTTCTCATAGCAAATTTGCTTGTAATAAGAGATGGCTTGTTCAAGTATCCTTATAAAAGGGGCTGGTAGAAGTGGGGCTTAAGTATTGTATTTATAAACTCCTTTTCAATTTCCATGTCATGTTTGTTCAGGTTACTTAGCTGAAGATACTGCTTCTGTTACTATCATCTCTGCAAAGTCAATCCAACAGATTAAATTAAACCTTCTTTCTTTCTGCCTCACACATCATAAAACAACAACAACAACAAAAACTATTTCAGAAGGTACATGCTGTTTCTGCTATCAGCTGGTAGTGATGGATGAAACAGAAAGAATGGAGTTTGATTTAATCAGATAGCTTAACCTTGCACGGAGAAGAAAGTCACCTATATAAAGTATTCCTGTGTATATTTTATTTTCAGACGTATGTGTCCATGCATAAATATATATTCTAGACATAAAGGGCTATCATGTCTCACTTTTTATATTACAGACAATGAATATATAGAAAAGGTAGGGTTTACTGTATTTCAGGTATCAGTCTATCAATGGTTCATTCAGATGACATTTTGTTAATCTTACATTATACAAAGTAGCTTCTCTGCCCAAAGAAATCTGCAGAGAAAAATCTGGTCAACACATTACAGAGGGAGAGCTAAACATTCTGCCTTTCAAACAAGACACAGGTCACAAACATTTAACAAAAGGGATTTCTCATCTCTTCACCATATTTTCTGCATATTTTAGTAAGATAATGGTTTCATTTTAACAAGAATTGTCTTTTCACAGTTCCCACTTCACCCTCTAATTCCATTAAATATAATGGACCATTTAGTGCAAATACACATAGGCAAATTAATCTCATAATTACGTATTAAAATCAAACATATATAAAATTACTTTCAGTAACAAATTCTCAGTCAAACGCTACCAAAGCAATCACAGTGTTTGTTGTTTATTTATCTTTTGTGAAAAGTTACTTGACTGTCTGCCTCAGTAGAAATATTGTGTAGAGCTAAGCCCTGAGATTCACAGAAAAATGCATACTGTGTGCTTCCTTCATTTGTTTGAAAATGGGCAGGGGATTGCATCATGAGCAGGCTGTTTCAATTATATTTTGATATTTTTTGCCATTTGAAAGATAGCGTGTTACAAATCATGTCAGAATATTTTTCCTACTGGACTTTTATATCTATCCAACAGTCAAAATATTATTTGTGAAGCATGAACATTTTAATAACTATTCTTCTGGTTTTGTGAGCTAGTTGACACTGTATAATAGCAGAAAAATGAAACCATTTTGAAGATTTATCAGAACAAAACACTGGAAATGATGAATCACAAGTAATGAAGCAGGAGCTAAAGTAGAAAGAATGTGTAAGTTTTTGCTTGATTGAAGAAATGCTAATACATATTGGTATGTAAGTTGTGACACCCTGATACGGACGTACAGATACAGCAGTATTTTATAATCGAAATAATGCTGTTGGAGACAATCCCTGGAAACAAAATTTGAAGACCTCATTATCTGTGTGGTGTTAACCAGATCAACACAGGCACAGAGTGAGTGCCTGGGGTCGCAGCAGTGTCAGTTTAGGAATAAGATTTGCACACTAGGTCTGGGCACAAGCACTGCAACACATGGCTTGGAAGTGTGGTATTGGAGAAAAGGAGGAGAAGGCAGCATATAATTTACTGAGAAAGTTCAGGATTTGGTGGGAATTCATAAATAGGAGGTTTCAGTTACTATAAGCTGATTGCCTAACTCTAAAGCACTGTGCAGCAATGAAATGGGCAGGTTTTGGCTCCCCTGCTACCAAATATCCTTTGAAACTGAAGATTGGGGTCAAAGCTGCAGAGGACAGACTAGAGGGGTAAGTGGCTAACCCTGGGTAAGAGAATTTATTAAGGTCAGATATCCAAAGGGAATTAAATCCATCCATCCTCTTATGCACTCAGAAGAGAAGTAGTCTGACTCTCCACCCTTTTATATAATATTTACCATGTGCTTAGAAGGTGTGAAGGATCTAAGGGGAAAGAACTTCATTTATTTGCATTTTAAATCCACTTTTATGTGGCATAGCGAAGGTTGCTATCTTCTCAGCATGAACACATACTCTGGACCAAAATATTATAAGAATGTCCTAGTGGATTTTATGTCCATCTTCTATTTTGAGACCTTATTTTGAACTGGACATACAGGAAACAGGACTGGCAGCTTAAAACATGCAAACAAAATACACAAGCCAGAAGGTATTTGTCTCATTTCTGAGATACAGAGACACAAAAAATATCAGAGAACAGGTGGAACACCTCTCCTATGAAGAAAGGCAGAGAGTTTTGGGATTGTTCAGCCTGGAGAAGACTTTGGGGAGACAGCATTGGGGCACTCCAATGCACAAAATGGGGATTTATAAGAAAGAGGAGGGCACAGCTTTTAGCACGGCCTGTTGCAATTGGATAAGGGGTAATGTTTTAATCTAAAAAAGGGTAGATTTAGACTAGATCCAAGCTGCAAGAATTTTATAATGAGGTTGGTGGTACACTGAAACAGTTTTCCCAGAGAGTTGGTGGAATCTCCATCCTTGAAAATCTTCAAGGTCAGGTTGGACAGGGCCCTGAGAAACCTGATCAAATTGAAAATGTTCTAATTGAGATATATTTCAGGGGCATTGGACTAGCTGACTTTTAAAATTCACTTCCAACCCAAACCATTCAATGATTCTATGAAGCTATGAAATATGGACACTCCATCTACTGTATTTTTCCTTTCCAAATAATACACTTTTTACTACTAGAACCTCATCATTAGGACTACTACATGTACCAGGTGTCTTATGGTCTATTTGTTACTCTCAGGGACATTTTTTTCATCTTCTAAATTATATCCCCCACCTTTTCCCAAAAATTGTTCCATAACTTCTCACCTATACTAAAGCAAAGACAAATTCAATTTTAGAAGGATGGCTGAAGTGAACCCAGCAATGCAATGTAGCAATGTCAGTCATTACTGTAGATCTGACCTCCAAGAGGCACAAGAGTTCAGAAGTGGCTTGTATCTGCTGAATCTAAAACTTCATTGCTGGTTGCAGGTACTAACTGAAACACAGAACTGAATGAAATTGTAAGGATAGCTTTCCCAAAAATTCAAAATTCATTAAAATATCATAACAGAAATTAAATCAAACCCTGATTGCTAGGGGATGGAGTTAAAAGGGAAAAAGTACTATGTTAATTAAACGCCATGAAAAATGTTCTGAACTCAAAATGTTGTAACTGAAGACAACGTCCCTCACCTTTATTATGAGACTTGAGGCATATGGACACCATATGCTGCAATACAATATAGGCAAGACAAAACTAACCTGGGGTCCAAGCACAGTTTTACCCTATTAAGGAAACAGATAATAGGATCATCTAGGTTGAAAAAGACCTTTAAGATCGTGGAGTTCAACTGTTGTCCTAATGCCACAAGTCCAACATTAAACCATGTCACTTAATTCCACATCTACATTTCTGGTAAATACTTACAGGGATGGTGACTCAACCACTCCCTCTGGCAGCCTGTTCCAATGCTTGACAATCTTGTTCTGTGAAGAATTTTTCCCTAATATCCAATCTAAACCTCCACCGACACAGCTTGAAGCCAAATCCTCTTCTCCTATTGTTTGTTACTTAGGAGAAGAGATTGATGCCCACCTTTCTATGCTCTCCTTTCAGGCAGTTGTAGAGAGTGAGAAGGGCCCTTTGAATCTCCTTTTCTCCAGGCAAAACACCCCCAGCTCCCTCAGCTGCTCCTCACAGGACTTGTGCTCCAGACCCTTCTCCAGCTCCGCTGCCCTTCTCTGGACTCACTCCAGCACCTCAAAGTCTTTCCTGTAGTGAGGGGCCCAAAACTGGACTGAGGATTTGCAGTGCAGCCTCACCAGTGTCGAGTACAGAGGGAGAACCACTTCCCTAGTCCTCTTGGCCATGCTGTTTCTGATACAGTATCATATAGTTTCAACAAATTAACATCCCAGGATAAGATTGCACAAAAGCTTAAAAAAACTCAGAGAGTTTGATTTTTGGCTCAATAATTAAACCTGCAATTTTCCATTAAAATTGCCAGATATGAAGTTGCAATAGCATATTATTATTATATGTGAACAGATATATTCTTTTGTATCTACTTCAGTGGGCTAGGTCTAAAGGATTATTTTGTTTTAATGGATATTATGTTTATACTGTAATCAGAACATAGTGCACACAAACTTAATAATGCTAATCAATGCCTAATCAATGTCTAATACCTACTGTGCCATATACTGAGATATCTGGAAGTTATTTTATAACCAGGAACTAGGCACAAAGTAACACTACTGATGTGAAGTGAGAAAACATTTCCTATTATACCACTGGAAATACTAGAATGACTAAGCAGCACATTTTTCAAAGTGACTCTTGGATTAATGTTTATGGTTTTCACATGTCTGTCTTTAAAATATGCCTGGGAAAATATCAGAAAAGTAGCAAATTTTGACAGGAGAGAGGTTTCAGGTCCTGAAAAACTTGTGGAGGAAGTTGTCATGATTTCTACTGGTCAGATGAGACGAGATTTTCTGCATCAAAACTATAAATCTGTGTTCTCATACTTGTTGACTTCAGTATATGCAAACAAGTTTGTTTGGGTTAATATATTTATACATTTAAATGTTACATGCTTCCAGTTGATTCTCTCTTACACATTTGATTGGCTAATTTATTTTATTAGCATGTTTGCTTGACTTTACTGTTGCCTGCATAAGCCAGATGAAACTGGACCCTCAGTGTGCTGTACAATATTCAAATTTATAAGAGAGACAACCCAGCTCTACACACACATTGATAGCCTGAATACAACCAAGATAAGGTTGGAAAAAAATGAGCACAGGGACACAAAGAAGTAAGCCATTCCCAAGCCCTTTAGAAAGATAATGATAGACCTGCAAAGAAAATTTGCCTTATATGTCCCCAATAAAACAGTCTGGTCATTTAACTATTCAGCTTTTCATTTCACAGAATCATAGAATCGTTAAGGTTGGAAAAAGCCCTAAAGATCATCAAATCTAACTATCAACCAAGCACCACCACCTTAAGCCATGCCCACATCCACATATTTTTTGAACATTTCCAGTGTTTAATTTCTTTTTCTAGACAGCTTATCTAAGGAAAGGTTATTGAAAAGAGACTTTTACCTTCAAGTACATACGGGATGGAAGAATAAAAGTATGGAAAGCCACATTAGAATATAAGAAGTCTGCAAGCAAAGCACTAAAAAGTCATGACATGGGACAGAGTAATTTGTGTGATAATTGTATTTAATTCTTATGTAAACACATGCTGATTTTGCCTTCACTGTTGAAAAAAAAAAGAGTATTTAACACTAGTTTTTATGTCAATTGTGACTCCTGTACTTCGTTCTGGCCAAGCCCTGCAATGAGAAAAGATTTTAGTGTCTTTCTTAGATTTTCATTTGATGCTCCGTTAGATTTTAGTTTGCTTCATAAAGGTTAATACACTACCTATTAAGAAAACCTGCATAACCAAGAAGGATTATGATCCCCCATTTTACTAATGAGTAACTGGAGAAATCAAATCCTTTGGATCTTGTAGCAAGTCATTCACAAAGTTGCTGGAAAAGAAAGGCATGATGCCTATGAAAGTCATCTTTACCCTGCAGCTGATCCTACATCCATTCACTGCACACTGTAGACCTATTTCAGTACAAGAAGCAGTAGACGTCATTCTGTTTCACAAGACATCATTCAGACATTACAAAGTATAATACACAACGCTTTATATCATGGCAATTCACTGTGCAGCTTACACTTAGACACCAAGTGTGTTCAGTGAATCAGGCAGTGATCCCACAAAAAATATACACAGTTGCTGCACAATTAAGAATGCTACTGCAATGCACATACCACAGGTGGCCATATAAAATAACTGAAAGAACTTCAGTTTTGATATTTTCTGGCTTTTTGATGATTCATTTGAGTTATGTCTAAATATTACAATGAAGCAATATGTTAGACATCCCTGAGCAGGTAAGTTTAAAATTACTTGGAGCAGTGTAGCCTCTGAAGCATAGCACTGCACCTGGGCAATTAGCTCAGGCGTAACCTCAGTTTGAAACAGCTTTATTGCTTCCAGTTCCAGAGTTAGCTCATTTAGTGCCTGTTTAGGAATTGCTCTGACAGGTACATGCTTACATTTTGTTTTCCATGGAAGGGAGGAAAGAAGAAAATACTCCTTTGTGCCAAGCCTGACGTAGGTAGCCAGGTACTCTCACCTCCTTCTACAGAATTTGTAGGGAATCAGGACATCCCCAAAGCCCTGCCTCCTCAGAACTTCATATTCCACCATTTCCTGTTAAAGCTAAAATTCCACTGAACCTTCCTGTATGTGCATATGCACATCTAGCAGAATTCTGAAACACCATGGACTCAATGGAAATTTCCTGTCAGTTTATACATGCTGTCAGAGCCAGCTATAATAAAGAAACCACAAGTTTCTTGCTTTAATCTTCAACAGAACACCAGGGTTTTGGCAGGAGACTCTTTCATCAGAAAGTTTATAACCAACAGTTGGGGATGTTTTCAGCTAACAGGCATATGTCAAAGGTAAATACAGTTTAATTATGGCGTGTGTGTTTATTTTTTAATAACGAATTTGATTTTCTCTAAACATTTTTAGTAATCAGGGAAAAATATATTCCCCTAATTTGCATGATCAACTTACAATTAATTCAGTTAGCTCTCAGCCGTCTTCCCTGGAAAATAGTTTCCCAAACTACTCACATCCATGACTTACTTTTTCAGAATAAAACACTGGAGTAAGCAGCTGACACAGAACATGCTTATTAAGTAATATACCTTAAAAAATATTTTGCAAGGATAGATTTTCTTTTCAAGTACCAGAGCTCTAACTTCCTCAGCATTTTTGATGCTGCTTCTTCATCTTTGGTTTCTACTGCTTCTACTGCTACAAAACTTTTCTAGCTTCACAACATTTAATTCTATTAAAAAGTGAGATGTTGTCATATGGGAAAAGAAAATTACTTCAAAAATTCATATAAAAATCTTGAAGCTCATATTGGAGGTTCCATCCTGACAATTTATTTTCTTCCTTATGTTTCCAAAAGAAGCATATTGCACCACTGCACAGGTAGAATGACAAAAACAATGCTACATTCTGTGCCTTCTCAATTATGTGTTTGTCCTTTTATAAAGAACAAGCCAAAGAAAATTGATCCATACAAAAATAAAGGAAAATTTCAATCAGCAAAATAACTTGCCAAAGACAACAGTGTAGTCAGTTCAGTTACAACTTTTCAGAGAAGTGAAGATTTCAGTAATGTTATTTATATTTTAACATTAATGAAAAATTCAACCTTTTTGTTGGGTGGGCCAAGTGAGCTTTTTTAACAGATCTGAGTCATCTGCTTAGTGCCTTGAGCTTGCTGCCTCAATGAAAATGTATATTTTACTAGGAATTTTAAATTATCATAACTTGCATCAGTTTTAGACAGGAAGGGACAATCTGGCTCATCAAATCAAGTCCCTGCTATCTCAAATAGATATGATCTTTCATCTCATTAATCTACTAGTGTTTAGATGCTTCAGAATTTGTGAATATTAGAACTCATCTTACTATTTCAATACCATTATTGTTCAGGTACAGTTAACAATGTTGACACAAGTTATAACAGCTCCTCTGTCAGCCTGGTGTTTTAAACTTCTGATGTTTTTATGTCGTGGTATACTACAGTCAGCCTTCACTCTTCTAGGCTAAACAATATCCAAGTTCTTTCAGCACCTCCTCTTCTCCTTCCCCTGATCTTCCTAGTAGTCTTCCTCTATACCTGATCCATGCATAATTCTTTCCTGAACAGAAATTGATCCTCAGCAATTAGTTTTACAGATCTTTTTGGTTTAGGTCCCTGTTGTAGAATATAAAATCTTGTTTATTTGTTCATTTGTTTTTTATTAAGAGAGTATCTTCTCTGATTTGTTATTAATTCCTCTGATGATACGTGCAGTTACAGGTGCTACCTTTTCCATTGACATCATAGTTGCCCAAATTTACATTGTTTCTCGACAAATGCAGTGTAAGACCCACAGCTGCCTTGGAAGGTACTTCCGACCCAGGTAGTACAAAGACAGAAACTGAGGAGGGGAAAATACATAATATTGCAAGGTGATATTTAAGGGAACTGAAAGATGTAGGATAAGCTAGCCATTGAAAAATACGTACAATTTCTAAAAAAGCTCTGGAATTGTGAAAATGCTGTCAGTTTACATCCCATTTACATATTTCCACAATCTTTTCTCCAGAGCAGGAGTACAACACCTGCAGGAACAGTAGCAGGTAGCTTCTGGCAGGAAACAGAGGCAGGCACAGAGACTTGGAAACAGGCTGAAAAAAACCCAAGAAGGAGGAAGACACTTCAGTGTAGCAAAGATGCTCTCTCATGTTTGTTTTTATAGGTTCAGGCATCTAACCTTTTTTAGCTGGATCACAGCTGGCCTCTCTAAAACAACTTTAAATCGATGTATCGGTTAAGAGGTTCAATGTCTTAGCGGGGGTGGAGGTGCCTGAAGGTTTGGAAGGCAAGATCCACACAGCAATCCCAAAGCAGTGCAATCAAAATTCTTGCAGCACCGTACACTCTCCCTGACACACCTTTCCCCCAATAACCTCTGCCTTTAAACTTTTATCCTTACGTTTTCAAAGTCCAGCAAAGGATATTAGCTTCTCAGTAGACTGCCATTAAAATGTTGTATGCCTCTTTGAAAACCTAAATGGTGGAGTTCTAGTGTCAATAACCAGTTTTTATTTCTGTTAAGATGTAATTGCACTAGTCTTTGGGACCACAGCTGCACTATTTCCTACATCTTCATTAATTACTTATTAAAATTTACAATTTATATTGTCACATTGTATGAAATACAGTCTGTAAACCCCTGCTGTTTCTAAATCCAGCTTGTGTCAATTTGTACTGTCAAATGCTTGAGTCTCAAAATGAATATATGCTTTATTTATAGGAAGAATTAATACTTTTCTAACTTGCAAATGTTGAGAATCACACCTTTTGCACAGTTAGTATTCTGTTTATTTTTATACAGTTCTTGGCTGTTGTTTCCTAAAATAGGATCTGCCCAAATCAAGGGAAAAAAAAAAAAAAAAGAAAGCATTCTATTGTTCTTTTTATTTAATAAAAATTTAAAGCTAAAAGCTGCTTAGCCACAAGGGAAGCAACGCAGACCAGTGATAAAGCCAGTAGTCTCTATTTTTAAAGCTTTTTTTTTTGTTTCTGTAATGCTGATGGCCAAACTCAAGCTTTAAGTAACACTTCCCCTTGTGACCAGGCTGCTTTCAACTTTTCCATTTTATTAAAAGAGCTAAATTGAGGGTATTCCATGAAACTAATTTGGAGTTCGGCTGTTGTTGTTGTTTTTAAATAAAAAATGAAAGTCAGAACTGGTCTAGTCATCAGGGAAACAGTACATGAAGTTAAGTTGGGAATAACCATGCAGGGACTACAGTGTGTTTGTATAATGTTTGTGATGTGGGAAGTGTTTGATTATGGAAACCTGTCAGAAAGTGAGAATATGCATGACAGTAAATACTGGCTTTTATCTCTTTGCTTATTTAATTGCTATTGCAAAACACTTATTTTAAAAAGTCATTAAAAGTACAGTCTTAAAGTGTTGCTGAAATGTGTTTGCTATCATCTGATTTGCCTTCTTCCTCCTCTTTGAAATACTGTAAAATATATTTTCATCCCAGCAATTTGGAACTAGCCATAAAAAACATGTTCTCAAAGCTTCATAGTCACATAGATAATGCTGTACTAGAAGTATTAGTTTAGGAGATAAAACGAAGTTGTAACAGTTTTTTCATCATCCTCTAATTTCAAAATATCTCCTTACAACAGCAGACTTCGCAATGGTTTTAGGCTTCGTCTCACACACTGATTCTGAGCCAGAGAACACAGAAATGGATTTCAACCTCACCAAGGATGTGTTGGAAATAACTGTGCAGAGCAGTTCTGCAGATCCTGTTGAAGTTCAGGGTAACATACATTTAAGAAGTAAGCAATAACTATGAATTCTTTTACTTTCAATCATTTACCTATAACGTCTGCTTACCTTCCTTGAAACATCTGTCATCAAATGTACAGTGAAGCCACTGAAAATCTTGGTATGAGCAATTGTTTCTAATAGATGCATTTTCTCCGTGTAACAATTCATTGGTATCTAAAACAGCATACTAAGAAGAAGCTGCAAGCACATTCTGTTAGACACAGGGGTGACACGAGTTAATTTCATTGCTGTCAGGAGATATCTTGATGGGTATATATTGTGCGTTATCATGAGTTACCACAGCTGCAAGGGATTATGTCTTCTACTAATAATGGCATAATAGAATACCATAACTTGTCACAAGATTTCAAGTCAGCTATGAAATTAACCTATTTCATCACTGAAAAAAACCTGTCTACTGATTTTTTCCCCCTTTTTTTAATGGGGCCTTGGTGCTCTTGTAAATAGGAATTAGGAAAGTTTCAAGGAACTGTGGAATGGCTTCATTTATTGAATAAACCTTGCATGTAGTTTCTAAAATTCACTCATCATATTCCGCGTACACAGATAACATGAACCGCAACACAATTTTATAGAAAATGAAAAATTAATATTTTAAGCCAATGGCAATTAAAGAAGCAAAGTCTCCTCTCTGGCCTATGTCACATTCCCCAAATGACAAAAGGTAGTCAGTGTTTCCTGCAGCATCCTTAGGAGGCCATCAAACTTCACTACACTGAAGAATGGCTTTATTAAGAAGTTCTAAAAACAGCATGCCAGACCCTAATTTATAGTTCTTAATTCCCTTTTAGGGAGATACTTAAGAAAATAAAAATGCATCAAGAAAGTAGTTCATTCTTAAAAAACAAGATGGTTTTCAATCCTGGGTGAATTTTGTACCCATTTAGAGAACTTAAACAGCTCAGCAAATAACGCGAGGTGTGCACAGTACACACTAGGGAGGCTCTAGAAGGTACCTGAGGGAAGGAGAGAGCACAACCACCTCCTCCAGTGGCAGTGAGCTATTAGGCTGGGTCATCCCAGCTTGTCTAATCAGTGGCCGTTTAAATAGAAGTGATTTTTGAAGTTGGATGGGTCCAAATTGCTACAGGCCACCAGGTGAGAAACTGAAAGAGCTCTGTATGTAGCCACAGCTAAAAGGTGCAACACTGAAATTCCAGCATTGAAGAGGCACACCAGGTATCACCACAGTGAAGTCCCCCACTCAAAACGATATTTGAAAACCACTTAAGAAAAAAATAACTGCTGCTGGCCATTTAAAAGTACCCAGACATTTAAACAGTTGGTCTTACTGTGAAAAGCAAGTTAAAAATATTGACATTAGCAGAGAAATAGCTTATTCATCTCCTCCGAAGGTTTTTCAAGTGATTTGGCAGCAACTCTGTTTTATCTGATTTCAACTATAGTTCCACTTTCACCATGGCCGTGACTGTACAGTTCAGATCAGGTCCAAAAGCAGTGTTTACAACATATTGCTGAATTTCTCTAACAATGTAGAGTGTATATCAAATAGAAGGAACAGAGTATCTTGCATAAGACCGAGGCAAAAGAGCAATCACAGCTTCTACCCTCTGGTTGTTTCCTGAGAGAAAAGAATAGCTCGCTCAAGTGCCTCTCAATAATTCTTGCCAGGGTTTCCAGCAAGGTCAACAAAGCTTCATGGTCAATGGCTAGTGAGAGTGAAAGGATTAGCAAAAGAATTTAATTTTTGTCCATTGATGACAGCAGATCACTGAGCAATAAGATTTCCTTTCTTACTTTCAGGGTCATGTAGATGAACTGTTCCTGCTGAATTTGCAGGAATTAAACTTACAAAATATGCTTTGCAAAATTTAGGGGAGAAGTTAGATTTGATTTTAATTGTTTAGCAAACCCCAAGAGCTATAGTTCATAAATTAAAAGGTTTTCTGAGCACAAACATTAATTGAGTTATATGTGCTTTCTGAAATGTACTGTCAGTTGGTTCTTGAAAAGATTAATGTTCTTGTGATTCCTTTGTATGCATGTCTGAATTCTCCGCTTGTCCCTGTGGGTTCTGTTTAGTGGCATTTAGGTCCTCTGATGGAGCAGATGACTTTTTGCAGCTGACAGTGTTGTTACAGGGATCAGAAAAAACCTTATTCCTCTGACCCCCCTCCCAACTCTGAAGGAGGAACTAAAAATGCAGATATGGGTAGAAACTGCTATTCAATGTTTTCATTCTGTTGATAAAACAGGCTTATTTCCTCTGATGAGGGAGGTCTGAGCCTTGCCAGAATCTTCCTAAAGCCTGTTGAAGGCACTGATTTCCCCCCTGGATTTTGTTTTCTTTCTTTGTTTAACAGATTGAACAATATTTCTGGGGAGGGAGACAGGCAGAGGTAGGGAAATGCTGCTTATGGAGGTGGTGGTGGTGAATACACATGTGATCTTTGTTTACCTTTTCCCATCTTCACATTTATAACCCAGTGCTTGCTCTAAAGTCATCACAGGAAGTCTCACCCACCCCTTTCCTTTGGCAGTGAAAGGAATTTCCACCTTAGTAACACTGTTCTTTCCTCTTGCTCTTCACAGGCAGTCATAGACACAGCTTTTCATATTTTCATGATGTTTCTATATTAACAATCTGGGAATTAAAAGTGCTTTATAGGTTTCTCTGGCCAGGTCTGTGGAGGGAGCATCAACAGTACCTTTGTTTAGAAAACTCTCAGGAGACAGGCTGAAAGCTGCTCTTTTTAAGATTTGAGGGAAGTCTGAGCTATCATGAAAACTTGCTTGTTTTTCTTTAGGAAAAGAAATAGTGTTCCTTCACTTAAAATTCCTCTATGTCCTTTATTCTTCCTATTCAAAAGCTGCCCACAGAGCATTAGTTTTAACAAGACAATTAAAATGTATGGTTTAAATTTGTAATTAATATGCATTAAAAATCTTTGTGTTTGCTTAAAGGCTGCAAGTTATATTACCATACCTATTATTTGGTCATTTGATTTTTTTTAAATGGGAATCTTGCAAGAAATTTTTGTCTCCATTGTATCAGTGGAGGGTATAATTAAGAACAGAATTTAACATTGTAAGGAAAGGTAACTCAATTGAACTGAACATTTTCAGCTGGGTTCCCAAAAGTGAAGGATTTCAGCTAGGTCAGTAAAAGAATTTGGGCAGAGAATTGTGGTCTGCAGAGCCTTCAAGTGCTCAGTGGGACTGTGTTGGAAGCTAAAATTCCCTAGGCTCTGCCTTCTGTATTCAAACTGCAAGATAACCTTCTTCCCTAAATACATAAATTACAAAAAGAGGTAGTGAGATCAGCCTCAAATAATCCTTGGATAAGAGAAGAAATGGGCCCTCCTGTGAGAAGCAAGAAGACTAATTGTTCAGTAAGTAAGCTAAAAGCTGCCTAATAGCAAAATTTAATAGAAAAAGTACAAAGACCTCTTTTACCCATCAATATGTTTTTAATCATAAAACAAAATATACAGGCGGGTTAGCTGCCAGTGTGGAGCATTATCTAGAAATATAGGTCATGTGCCCCCACATTTCTACTCAATGGACTTATAGCATTTACAGAAGGCCCTTAGATTCATGCTGTTTGCCAAGTCTTTGAGCAGCTTACTTTCATCAGAAAACAATCAATTTTATGAAAGCAAAATGCAAGTCATCCCAAATGACAAGATGCCTAATGAGAGACCATTGCCCTTTCCACTGGTAATAACAATATTCCCCAAATCTCAGAATTCAATTGAAATACACATATGTCCAAATAAGTAATTTCTCAGAGTTTAAGATGGTTAACACCTATGGTTAAGTGCATAGGTCCCAGTCAGTAACTGAGACCACACCCATGAATAGCATTTAAAAAGGCAGACTTTAATTATTAATGCATGGTAGATATAATTTATTGTTACCATTGGCATTCTTAGAAGTCATTTCATTAAATTTCAGGTATCAACAACAAAATGAGTAATGACCTAATTAAATATAGTACAACGCAAACTCTCAGTGGGTCTAAGTCTTGTATGGCATACAAGGCTGAAGAACAGAGCAGGCAAAGGAGTCCCTGATAACAATCACAAGATCATAAGGACCTGTCAACTCAGAACCATCAAGAAACTCAATATTGTTTCTTAAAATGGATTAAGCAAATCATATAATAATTTCCTTTCTCCCCTAAGGTTTAATATCTTTTAAATTATGTAATTATGCATGTGAATGTCCAAAGAAGACTTGAATATAGTTGCACTATTTTATTTAAAAGATGTATCTTCAGTTGAATTCAGATCCTGAATATCCCTCTCTCTCCCCATAAGAAGTGTTAAATAAGCAATGTCTTTAAACTGCATTTTGAGGACAGGAGGCAGATCCCGTCCTCTTCTCTTCTTTGTATCTGGTGCTGATGAGCTGCTCAAGTACTTTCCTCCCTTTCCCATGCTAGGACCATTGCAGAGGGGTGTCAGAAGCTTTGCACAAGCACAAGCAGAATCACCTGATTTCTCCTTAGGATATCAGACAAAGCCCATCAAAGCTGCCTTTTTTTTTTTTTTTTCTGTTGTGCTGTACCTGAAATATTGCAACACTCTGAAGAGATGAGCTAAAGATTGTGCCTGTTCTTTTGTTTGAACTCCCTCACCCCTTCCCAAGATTCAGCTTGTGCTGAAGTAGTAAGAATATACCCTTTCCCCCATCCATTTGTGAAACAAAAAACAAAACAAAACAATACCATTATCTAGATCACAATGCATGTATTTCACATATTTCACCTCAGTCAAAGTGCCTAAGAAAACAAAACAAAAGAGCAATCTGCTTTCACATGTAGAAGCAATAGTGATATTGCAAGATGAAAGAGGAGGGATTTTTTGTATGCTATGTGAACAGGGACAAAATTTGCAAGTTAAAAACCAAAAACCTGATAATTTTCAGGTTTTTCTCAGACACTATAATGTGATTGGCATTCCAAGCAATGCATTCTCATTGATCCCCTGCCTGGTGGAGGAAGGCAGGTATACACAATTATGGTAAAACAACTTTGCAATTTTGTAGATAAATCTCCTTTTCTTTCTTTCTTTCTTTATTTTTTTAATTTCCATGAGTTTATTTTTTTAGCAGCATGCTCTTCTGAGAAACCCTGATTCTAGATCAACTATTGCAACCTGAGTGCATTTACAGTGAAAGCTGTGTGAGAATTCTCCCTGGGCTTCTGGGAATGCCAGATTGATTTGTGTTACTAGTGTTTAGTAGAGCAGTAGGTTACTACAAAAAGTGATTTTGAGATACGATCTCCAGTCGAAATCCATAGCTGTAGGGAGTGATACTTTGAACTAGATATTTTTCCTGCATTTTGGGACCCTTGGATTGCCATCAATAGTCAAAAAGCACATAGTCCTAAAGTAATCCTAAGATGTTTACACTAAGTAGATGGGGAAACTCAATGGAGGCGAGATATTAAATTAAACGTTAGAGCATTTAATTTTTTTTAGATATTATTTACTGAAACCTGGGGTAAGAGAATGCAGTGAACTGAAAACACCAAGCAAGGGACAAAAATCCATTTGACAAATCAGGTCACTAAGGAACTCTCTGAGGCTTTAGCTGTTATAAAGACTTAATTTTTTAAGACAAGCTTTTTTTCCATCATGCTGCAACATAACCTTTTCTTTCTTTCTCCTCTGTCCCACTCAAGCTGCTATACTTTAGGATCAGTTCACTCTGTTGAAAACCCATTGTAAAAATGTCAGGGTTCATATAGCTCATTGCTATAGATGACCTTGTAGTACTCTTTGCTCTTACATCACTTCTTTTAATTTCACCTTCCATTAATCATCCTTATTTCTCTCTAGTTACAATGCATCTATTATACTGTTGTTGGATTTATTTTTTTTTTCTTTCCTCTGAAGCTTCCTGGTCTTGGGCTTTCTAATCTTTTCCTTTTCTTTTTTCCATTTTTTCCTTCTTATATAATTTACTCTTTTTATCTCAGACACAATTATGTTTTCTTATAGACAATGCTTGTAACAAGTGATTACTTTAGAATTTGTGCAAAACTTATTTATGTGCAGTAAGTCAACCTACAATACAGACTAGTTCTTGGCAATGTTATTGCTATATAAATTGTACTTCATCCTGCCTCACTTATTTTCATACAGATTCCCCAATGTGAAGCAGAATCCGTTGTCATACTCCCCACACTTCCCACTTAGCCTTCTATTTCCAAGCCGTTTTTATTTTTCCCATCTTATTACATGTACTTTTTCGAAGTCAATTTGTATTCTGGAGGAAACTCTTTTGGACCTTCCTTTTCTAGTTAACCTAAAACACCCTTCCAAATCATAATCTTTTAAACATCTTGCTTCTTTCTGTTATTCTTTCACTGACATATGTTTTACTAGGTATTTAAAAATTTATATCCACAATTTTGTTACACTTTAAAGCTGTATTTTTTCTTTCTCCTATTCTAACTATCCCTTCTATCCTTAAATGCCATAGTCTGACATTTTCCTTACCTTTTTATTAGTTATTGTATCTCTGCTTTTAGCTAAACAGAGTTTAATTTTTGCTTATAACTCTCTGGCAAAAGTTCACTGTGTTTGTTCTCAAAATCTGAAATAAAATGATATATTTTTATTCATTTCCTAAGTATATTGTTAATATTTCTTCTGTATTATTAAATTAAATTCACATGTATCTACCAGTGGACAAATACCAGTCAAAAATTAAAAGGAAGGAGTAAAATATTTAAGATTATATATTTCTTTTTAAATGGTTGGAATTCAGAGACTACCTTATCTGATTCACATCCTATTTTTAGAAAAGATTTTCATCAACCCCAAATTTACCTCAATATTAGGGCATAAAATCAGAAGAAACTGTAAGAGGGCAATTGGAAATACGTGCCGCCATTCCATTATATAATAATCTTTAATTCAGATGATTTTGGTTTTATACTTATGATTTTCATCCCCCTTGAGTAACATATAACTATTTTTCCCTGCTAAACTCCTAAATATCACTGTAAGATTTTGATCATAGTGACATAAAAACTCAGTGTACTATGTAATTTATTTTCCATTCTGAAATTGAGAAATCCTTTTTAATGTTGATACTCTGACCTATAAATCTGTCACCTAGAAAGTACCTTGCAAACATTTTCTTCCTTCACATAGTCAGTCTTTTAAAATCAATTTGAATCTTTTGTTTAGTGAATAATAAATGGAACTTTCCTGATTACAGAAAAGATTGCAGCACACATCTAATGTGATGCTTAACCCAAGAGTGTTTTCCTTCTTTTTTGCAAGTCTTGATTATCCTTGTCCTATTACAAATCTAGTTACTCCCCGGTCTGCCTGCACAATTAAATTAATATCACCTTATATAAAAACACAAGCAGTTTCACTCTACCTTATGTTTGATGATTTTCCTTCTTCTGATTCTCCTGCCATATAAGAGCCATTATTAATGATCACTTCTTCAGTGCCACATTTCCTGGAGGTTTTAAAGTGGTTACTTTCTCAGCACCCTCCCTTAAGAAGCTTTTATGTGGTTCAAATTCCATTGCTAACTAGCATGCTATTTCTAACCTCCTATTTCTTAGTAAAGTTCTTGAAAAGATATTCTGCTCTTAACTTCCCAAACACCTTGTTAATAATAATCTCTTTGATTGTTACCAAGTAGGGCAGATTTTCATCTCCAGCATAGAACGAAACTGTTCTATTCCACTTAACAAGAGTTGAAGATCTCTTGAAATTTTACCTAGTGATCATAGTTCTTTTCCCTCCTCATTATTTTAGATGACAGTATGGCATTTGGCAATAAGAACTCAATATTTTATTACAGTATTATAGATCATGAGATATTTCCAATTCTTGACAACTTCATTTTAATGGCAACACTTTTTTCCTTTATTTTTTATTTGTCTCTCTTTTTTTTTTTTTCTTTCCGTTTTAATTTTATTTTATTCACTTTTGTAACATATTTTGTCTGGGGTTTTTTTGGGAATTTTTTTTTTTTTTTCTTCTTCATTTGCAGCAGTCCTGCAATTACTGGAATAATATTGTAATGGTAAAAACATCACACTTTGACATTTGAATTTTAAATTAAATTACTGATCAACTCTTAACTGCAGTGTTTTTACCAAGTGCTACTTAGAGATGCTAAAGAAGTTCAGCCATTGATCTCAGAACTTAATTTTGTATAAGGTACTTTCATTTTCATACACTTCAGGAACAGCTTGTGTTCCTCAAAGAAAATTCTGCAAATTAACATACTGTACTTGCATGTCAGTTCACTTGCACAGCTAATTAAATATTTCTCATGTGCATTACAGATGATGACTACTTCAGTTTATGTTTCAGAGATGTTTTCCAACATTCTCTGATTTATTTATAGGTATATCTATGGCACTAATCATTGGAGTATTTGAGCACATAGATATGATTAAAGATACATCAAAATTGCTTCTGGAAGGTACCACTTTTCTTTCTCTGCTTTGAAGCTGTTTCTTTACCATAATCTTCTGGAGAATGATTCCTCCTGTGTTCAGTGTCATTACTACATACCTATTGGGGAATGCCAGTTAATATAGATATGCCTTGTACTGAGCTTGAAAGTCATGTGAAAGAGGCTCCACTTGTTTGGGATCAGCTTTGTAGGAATTTGTTTCTTATTATTGGCCTGTCGCTGAGAATACCCTCCTTTCCATTGTCACAAGATGAAAGCCAGGGATCTATCAGCCAAGTATCCCAAATGAGTGTAGCAATCACACTGGGAAATTGTGAAAGACAGTGCTTGAGATAAGTGGGCTTCAGCCTTTCATATGTTTGATGAGGGAAGGGAAGGGGGAGGAAGAAGCAGGACAAGGTTTTCAAGATACATACTTTTAGTATGAAGAACTCTCTAGTTTCTCTTTATCCTCACTCACATAGACTTCAGTTCCATTTTGAGGCAAAATTATTCTCTATTAATATTTACAGAATCAAGATTTTGGCCACAGTACTTAGGTAAAACCTATTTAAGGAAATTATAGACAATGTTAAAAATTAATGCCTCAAATAGGTCTTGTGATGATAATCTCTACTTCTGAGCACATTTTCTTGAGGCAAAACAAAACTAAAACTCAAGTATTTTTCCCCTCTCTGAAAAAGACTTCATAAATTGTAAATTTTAAAAAAAATTATTGTATTTATATCTATTTTAAAGTTCTCATGTTTATTTTCCCCTTCTGGAAAATCCTACGCTAAAATTCTATCTCAGTTATGGTCCCTCTGGAGTTTCCATTTCCCAAAAAGAAAAAGACAAAACTTTTTGACCAGGAGTTGAATTTTACTTTTATGCTGTGTTGCCACTTATTTGCAGAAGAGAGAAAAAAAAAACCTTATAAAGGACAAATTTGGTTGTGTGTAAATTTATTTTGACTTATCAGATTACAGATTTTACACATGGGCTGCAAAAGTTGTGCAGGCATATCTATGACTTTATTCTAAAGTCTATAGGACCCCAAAATCCCTTCAAAATTGTTCAGGATCCTATTTCAGCGTGACAGAGAAGCAGTCACAAGGAAAAGAAGTGGTAAAATTAAGCAGATATTGCAGGTAGATTTGCAGAAGTATTTCCTCCCACCATTTTCCCATGCCACAGCTCACTGGACATAGATGTGAGATTCCATAGTGTTAATGAACGGTTAACAAACATGCTAATGTGGCAACAGATGAGCAGAGCTCTTCAAGAGACAATTACTGTAGAGACCTCAAAAACTAAGGTAAACTTCAGTGATGAACTATAGGTATAACATAAGCCATTAAAATTTAGAGGACCTCTAGACAAAAGGCAAAACAACATGAACTCTTGTGAAGTTTATCTTTGAAAAGATAAGCCAAATACAGATTTTATTCAAACATATAAAATATGGAATCACTTGGAGTGGATTGTTCTGTTTCGTTTTCAAAAGGGCAAACCCATACTGCTTTGAGATTTTGGTCTTTGTTTGGCACTTCTTTTTTCTCTAGAAGCTTTAACACCATGAATAGGAAGGTATTTATACTTCTTATTCACAAATACCCCAAAATGAAATAGCATTCTTTCCCTACTCCTGCTTCAAGAACCATACAGCTCGTATCATTAATGTAACAAAAACTGCATGTAGGAATGCATAGCAAAACAGTTTACTTTTTGCAGCTCTACATATTAGACAACAATAAGTCACAGATTCACTGCAGTAAAAATGTGTTGAAAATAATGTAGTATATCACTTTCAAGTTTGCATTATACATAAAAAGTATGACAGGATCACATACACTGTTAGAATAATGAGCATATAATCTGAGCTAAAGGGAACACCTGAACACCTGGAGTTTTGTTTGGCAGAACACCCAAAACCTGTTTCTTGCTGATGGTCCTGTGCTTCAAGGGCCCAAGCGAGATCAATTCTTCATAAATTAGTAAAAATTTGCAAATTGCCTGTGCTCTGGACCTGTGCAGAGATGCCTTGGGTGGCACCGGGTGGGGAGGGAGTAAAGGGACTGTGCTATTGCCACCACCTTTCCTCCCTCTGGAGCAGACATTATCTGCTGTTAGGGGCAGCAGAGCAAGGAGCAAAGCTGGAAAGAACGTGGTTTCTGCAGGGAATGATTTAGAGTGATATGTCAGGAGCAGGACTGGTAAGTAAGGAGGCAACCTGGAAAGAATCCGGGTAAAAAAGTTTTAGCAGAGTTCTAATAGGACCTGAAAAAAGCTCTTTCTGGGATCTAGTATTTCAGGGGCAAGTGTTAACCTGGACAAGGCAAGTACAATTTAAGGGAAGGAGACAAGAAAAATGGCATGAAATAGTAAAAAAGAAATTATTACGCTCCATGCAGTACTTGGGGAAAAAGTAAAAAGGCAAGAAGCCTGAAGTATAGAGAGTTTTGTGTTAAACTAAACACAGTAGGATACATGTCCATATGGCATGAGTGAGAGTAAAATTTACCAGGAAAAAAAGAAGTGCAAAATAGCTTGTCTAAAAATTTGAGAATTCTGTAAAATATTTGGACTGAGAGCAAGAGGCATTTTTATTTGCACTAGAATACTGGTGAACTACGACTTGGAGGGATTATGCATTTTTTTATTAATATAGGAAGTAGAAGAACATATGGTGGTTCACACACGGTAAATTCAGAGAGAGTCAAATCGAACTCAAGGGAGAAAAAATTTCTTTTTAAAATACAGGCACAGATATACACCAACACAGACACACACACACAGCATTGCCCAGAAAAAAGACTTCACTAATATTTTACAATATTTTTTGGCACTAAACTGTTTAGGTCTGATACACATATTTTAAAATTTACTGTGGTATAAGTGTACAAAAAATAGAGATTTCTGCTAGACAGTCAGACCGAGAAAGTGCTAGATACCAAATATTATCTGTATGAGCATCCTTTGTTAGGAAAATATGAGGTTTTTGTATTGCATTTGCTATGGCAGATAGTACCTGCACTTCGGTATGCTCAATTATCTGGTCTTAACAGCCGCATACTTTATTTTAATATCAACCTTTTACTACAGTCAGCAAATATTGTGTATTTTGTTTAAATTGACATGTCATATGTTATTATAAAATATGAAAAGGAATGATTGGGTTTTTTAGAGTTAGGCAGAATCATTTTACTGTGGTTTGGCTCAAATGAATAGCATATTTTCTTTTAGACAAGCCTCAAAAAAACCTATGAGAAAATAGAGCAACCAATAAAACAAACATTAAAACGTGAAATATGAACTAATGATTAATTGTTTACATTTTTATTAAATTACTTACAGATCTGACTGCATCTTAACCTCCTCTTGGACTGGAAAATATAAATAATCTTTTTATGAGATGGTTGATAACTGAGATAATACAGGTATCAGTTTTCATGCATATATACAAATCTCCTTTGCACTCTGTATACCACTTTATGTGTGCTAGCCAAAACTGGTTGTCAAGATTTGTGTTTTAAACAATAACAACCAAAAAAAAAGTGGCATTCTTTAAGGGTCCTCATTGACTGTGTTTTATTAGGCAATTAGCTGAATGCTGAACTCAAGAATAAATGGGAGTCAGTCATCACAATCTCCTCATGAAATGTGGACAGTGAGATTAAAGTTGAAAAATCTACTATACTATGGAGTGTAGTTACTGATTACACCATGGAACCAACAACCAAAATACAGTGTAAAAACAGGCAGAGATTTTAAGACAGCATAACTTTCAGTTATCTGAAGGCAGTTCTAAAACTTCATTCCATTATCTTCTTTTGTTCAAACACTGGGCAAATATAGACACTTCTTATGAAAATGGTAGCTGAAGAAATATTACTGAATTATTAATTGATGTGACATTTACTCTATTCTAATATCAAGAACGTTCTTTCTTGGTGGCTGTTTCACACTGGCAAAGCCATATATATTTGTTATTACAAGAAGGTGATTTGAAATTCTTTTACTTCCAACATTTACATGCTAGAAAGATTGGTAGCTCACAGTATGTTCCTAAAGTTGAGACATTCCTACATGGTCCAGTTACTTGCTCTTCTAGATATTTTAAAAAATAGAGAGAATGAAAAGTGCTACGGCAGGGGGCAGGCAGAAGGACACAATGGTGATCATTATGGAAAACAAATCCATGATTTCTACATGAGATAATATTCCCAAAGGATTGGGAAGTAGTAATCAAAAAATTGAGAAGCCCTAAAAATAAGCAAAAATATATCACTGTCTTTAAAAAAAAAAAAAGAAGAAAAAAAAAAAAAAAAAGAGAAGGGAAAGAA